>JAAWXA010000019.1:448473-489917 GCA_038090715.1 Florisuga fusca | reverse complement strand
CAGATACATTCTTTATTCTCCCCTACTGATAAAAAGCACATATATTCAGAACAGCTGCCACTTGTAATTAAACTGAAAAACTTCAAATAATTCAATTTGTAAGAAAATGCCTTTAGAAAATTGCTGTATATTTAATAAAATATTGAAAAACTATTTAAATGTCACTGAGAAATAGAGACTTCTTATTCATATATTCCTTTTGTTCAAACTAAGTGTGTTCATCTTGTAATAAAGAAAGTTTTGTAATATTAAAAAGTTCAATAATTGTATTTACTCCTATTTACAAACATTACTGCGAAGAAAAGCTACACTCTTAATAGATATCTAAAAGCCTATCTTACATCAGTGAGAATCTGATATCTGGTGATAGCATTATCTTCTGTAATTGTGCTATTATGTTCTTTTCCAAGATATACATGGTACAGTTTTAACTACCCCAGATACCAGCTGAAGAGCTGCATGTGCAAGTATGCAGATATGCCGCTGGGTATCAGCATTTAGGCTTCGGTTTTGATTACTTAGACAAACCTGAAGTCAATGGTATGCTGGCTTTTCAGCTCATCATAGTCAGTTTGCATCAAAAAAGAAAATTTGGGGCTAACACTAATAAAGAAAAATGAAAGCTCTGCACTGCTATGGGCACTCTTGTCATACCTGCACATAACAAAATCTTAATTTCTACAGTGTGGAAGCTGGACATTTGAGTATTTAAAAGTTTGCAACAATGAAAATAATATGTCTCACAATACACTGCTGTCGAATGATACAATTCGATTATTTAAGTGTCCCTTTACAAAAACAAAACCGACAAAAAAATGAGACCTGCAGTAATAAGCTACCAAATCTGCATTCCTGAAAACAATGCCTATGAACAGTTTAATTATTTTGTTCTTACTTAAATCTTCTTGCCAGGAATCTTTACTGGATTAAGTATTCAACACCAAGAGATTAAAGATTTCTATCCCTGTGGCTACTACTCCACATATCTCCGCATAATTACCAGGATTAGTTTTCTAAGGAAGTAGATCAAAGCTTTATTTCCTTGTGGGTATCCAATAATAAAGGCCAAGGATAAACCCAACTCTCATCACTTTTGCATCTATCCCTCCACTACTAAATGAAGACTAAGTAAGAATGTGAATCAAGTCAATGTAGAAAGCTGCAGTACACTACATCACTTGTAAATATAGAAACAGAGCAGAGTAATATAAAGGAACTATAGGGTTGGCAAGTTACACAAACTCTTTAAGGGCACATAAAGGAAATCAATTAGTAAACTACAGATCCTTTTGACAGTATATGAATAAATATTTGCAAGAAATCCTACTTGTGTACAGATCTGTGAAGCATGTGTCCATGAACTACAAAATCCTGTACTTCATTACTATTTGTGTTTTCAAAGCTGATGGAGAACAAAGTGCTCATTCTAAGTGACAGCACCAGGGAGCTCCATTGTTAAATACACAACAACCACATAATAATTCAAGCTAGCACATTGCAAAAAAAATCAAACACCCCCCCCAAAAAAAACAGAGCATATGTGATTATTTTTCTGTACAGTTCTTGACAGTCATGGACAAATAAAAAGACCTGTATTTGTACAGAAGATCATTAACTTCTGCAGTGGTGTATGAAAACAGAAACTTTGTCTGAGAGCCAGAAGCAAGGTATTGAGGGCAAACTGCTAAATTTTTCTCCTTCTTTTGCTTGGTTTATCTGAAAGTAAGCCCCCAGTGACTAAGTTAGAAGAAAGGGATGGCTTTTACAAAAATGTGCGTGATACTTGCCTATTTTTTTATAAAGCTTTAGCAGAAGCAAGGCAGCTGTAGTTTTTATTGCCAGTTAGCTAAGGAAGTTTATGCAGACTGCCTCACTTGTAGCCAGCCTTGCTCTCAAAGCCTACAGGTGTTTGCTGTAATTCTGCCATCTTTAGTCATCCTGTGGTAAAAACATGCATTTTTGTGAGCAAAACCGCTGAAAGTCAAGGCTTCTTGTGACTTTGACAAATCACTTAGTCACTCTGATCCTCATCTTACCCACAAATACCTACCTCAGAGAAGTGTTGTGAAATTCAGCTAATGGTTACAAAGTGTTCTGAGGTCCCTAAAGGACAAGACTGTAGAAAAATATTCTAGTGTTTTATTCTGCCAAAAAGGATCTATATGAAATTCAGTCTTTTTAGTAAAGTAAGTAAATTATAAAATATTTGTGTTGTGTAATTCCTGATTAAAATAACTTGTTAACTACTAATTGAGGACTAGTTCTGTTACTCTATCACTTAGCTTCCTTTGATTGCATTATCCTTTATTCTATAGGTCTGTGAACAGTACCAGAATATACAAGCCTTTTTAGACTAACATTTTCAGCATGTGAACAAAACACATGCACACACACACAGTTCCTCCAGTCTGTATTTAAAGGTTTTCTCATATGCTATGTAATAAACATATCAACAATTTTTATTTCATAAGAAGTAATTTCTTCTTCTAAAATTCCGTAAATAATTGTGTAAAATTCATATCAAAGTATATTTAAAATTATGTTCTGCATTAAAGAACAGGCTAAGCCCCTGATTTATTTTTCTTACACTTGCTAGCATGTTAACCTAAACTCAGTTTAAAGATAGTACCAATGAATGAGCAGAAACAACATATTATTTCACTGTTGCTTTATTAACACTGAATTTTAATGTATGTGTTTCACTGACGGACTGGGTATAAAGATTGCTATTTGTTTAAGACTTCTATTCATTCAGTGAACCAAACCATTTTATTCTGACTTTCACTCCAAAGGCAGTCAGTTTTAACATTTTTCATCCAGAGTTTCATTTTATACAGAGATTGTTTATTTAATAGACCTGTTTGTATAATTATTACTGTGTTAAATGTGTTTTTTTTTAACTTCTTGTTCCTCTGCCTCAATCAAATGCTGATGTATAGCTCTTATATACAAAACAACTAAATAAAAGTCAACTTTTCCATTTTTCAGGCTTGCATCTGTCCCTGTCTGTAATAGGAAGAAGTTAGGTGCTCCCAGCACAACACTGAAGTTTCTCCAGTGCCACATATGGGGTGCAGGGGCCCTTAGAAAAGGACAATGGGAGAGTATAGTGGCCAGGAGTACCCTTCTGTTCTCAGTTTTGTTATGTGTCCTCATCGTGGGACATGTGAGGGAAAGCATGGGATGTCACCAGACTCTGCTCAGGTGCAGTGCCCTCCCATGAGCATTAGCAAGGCTTTAGCCTTCTGTCCAGGGTTTCTCTTCTGAAGTATTTGGTTGAGTTCAGCACCTGAGGTGTCCTTGGAAGATGCTCAGATGAAAGAGTAAGGCCGAGGAGGATTTTCAGTCATTCAGCAGTGTACATGTGCCAGACTTCACACATCCACCGTTCCATCTTTCCATCCTTGTACGTTTATTGTCAGAAAGAATTTTCTAGCACATGGCCATTTGCACAATTACACCTAGAAAAAAGGAAAATTAAAATTTCCTTTTTGAAAAAACATTTCTAGATTACAATATTAAAGAAAGCAATGAGAAGGTGTCATGTATCAGATGCTCTGTTTGACCCTGGGGACACATATGCAGCAGCATACAAAACTCAAAACCAGGATTCAAAGCTAGATTCAGGGCTTCCTTTTAACCTACTGTTAGATATCTGTTTGTTTCTCATTGAACATTTCTTTAGCTGTCACTTATGATGCCTGAGTATCTTATTTGGGTGCTCTATGTTAGTTTAGTGTTGGAGGTAGTAAGGTAAAAATCTCGGACTTCTTCAAACTACAGCTTCTCAAGGCTACAAAGACAAGCTTTAAAAGGGGCTGTTAAAAAACTGTAGATACTCAATACATTTAAACTGTTGCTGTCCTGAAGAAAAATTGCCCTTCAGAAACAGTATTATATAAGAAATTGTTAAATGCCTTCTGTAGTGTTTATTTCTTTTGCTTATTTTTGTGAAATACTAGGCCTTTGTGATGGGCATTGCTGACACTAGTTTGCATAGGTAGATTATTTTTTTATTTTTGTATATTGAAAGAAAATATTTTTTGTCTACTAAGTAAAATGCTGGTGCTTTACATGTTTATGTTTCACTTGAAGGATTGCAATACTTCCAAAATAACTAGTGATACAAAAGTCAAATGTAATTTTTACTTTGTTTCAATTATAAAAAGAATACATTTATTTCTTAGCTGGTAAAAGGTTCATTAAGCACCAGATAGAGTTTGCTACCTAATCAAAATGGTATAGACAAGTAACAACCGTACAGTGACTGCAGGGTTAGCAAATTTGTTTTCCATTGTTGGTGCATTGTCCCAAGGCATGTTATGCATCGTTTTGTTTTTCCAAGTGTTGTTTCTTTTTTTTTTTTTTTTTGTACACAGAAATTCACAACCTCACATTCTGAAATTCTAAGCATACTTTTACTAAATTAATATTGAAAACATCACCTTCATAAAATAAAATCTATTCAATTTATTTTTATGCCCTGGCAAACTTACTTGTAGGAAGCTTTTTTAGGTTCACGAGATTTTCCTGAACAGCATGCATTAATGTGAATTACAAAGATGCAGAAACAAATAACAAGTAGAAGAGTAATGCACAGGAAACTACTACTAAGATTTTAAGTCTGACCCACTGCCATTAACTGTGACACAAATTTTATCTTACAGTTACTCGCCAAAAATTAACAGACTTGTAACAGGTAACTTTCTCAGGGCTAGTTACAGAAGTCCCTTGGAGTAAGAGTGATATATGGTTAGATATGACACATGAGAGGATTTCTTATCTTCACCAGAACACAAGAATTTGATCTCAAATAGCAGTCCAGATCCCAGTGATCCACTGGGACCCCCTCATATAGTGAAGCAAGCAGAAAGGATAAGCCACTGACATCTGCAGTTAGTTAAAAGTGGTTTTGTTGAATATTATTATTCAGAGATGTCTCCAGCATGAGAAGAATCAAGATTAGACTGCTGTAATTAATTGTATCTAGAATCAGAAACCACCATTACTGCAAAACCAGATGAAAATTAAACTAATTACCTGACTCAGACTTAAAACATTCCAAAGTGAGTGATCTCCACAGTTCCTCCTCAGTATTGTTATTAGAAAGTCCAGTCCAGATAAAAGTAATCACGTCTTATTAACTCCATCACTAAATTAATCTTCCCTTTACCTCAAGAATATAATAAATTCTGCTGGTTTGATTTTCATAGCCTCTAGACTCTCTTGAAAAGAGATCCAGCAAGATCAGTCTGCACAGTTGAAACATAATGATGTCAACTTTAATATCTCCTGTGATACAAAGAAACAGAAAACAGATGTACATAATACCAAGATTTTCATCTTCATAGAAGGAATGCAGAAAGCACTGTCGTGATTCCACACAGGATTTGTAGAAATTCTCATTTAGAATAAAATATGATGTGATAAATTGCTGAAGCTTTTCCTCTGAGTTTCTCCATATTCTCTCCCCAATTATTGCCACTTGTGGTTCCTATACTACATCATATATTACCAACACTGGATACTAATGAGCGTATACAAAGAGAAGGACATGAGATTATTTAGGTCTACAGACATTGACAAGATGTAGTACATATCACCAGCCAGAAAGAGCTACAGTCTGAAAACAGATCTGCCACCAGAAATTGATCTTATCTTCATTATTTGTGCTCATTTCATGTGGGGTGTGCAGATAATCCATTTTAACATGTAGCATATCACAAGTTCCTCTATTGCTTTTTATAGGCCGTTCATATTAAAAACAAAAAAAAATTAAAAATTTTAAAAAAGGAAGCTTAGGCAATTTGGGCATGATCTTAAAAGAATTTTGGGCATTTGCAACCTATATTGATTCCAGCTGTAGACTTAGGTGTTCACCACTCTTCCTGCCACTCCATCAGCACTACCAACAATGGGAGTTGTAAGGCAAACAAGATATTTGTTTCTTTATCATCACTGTTTACTATACAGCAGTAAATCTATATGGTGAAGTAGAGCAGCTGCCAAAGAGGTTTTGCATGCTTGAGCTGAAGTCACCAGCAGAAAGAGTGGTGCTAGTGCTAGTGTAACAGTGGGAAACCCTGCTAAAAGGCTCCTTGTAGGCACACTTCTCCCTGCTGTACCCCTGCTCAATAGATCATTCATGAGCACCCAGCTCCCCCCTCCAGAGAGCAAGTAGAGTCGGGTCATGGGCAGGAAGGGATGGAGACAAGGCTGAGTTTCTTACTTGCAGCTCAGGCTCAGAGCTGGTTTATTGTTGTCATGGCTACGGGCTCCACATGCCTCCAGTCCCTACTTTATGAAAAGAATGATGCAGTGTCTAGCCTTACAGCTGAATATATAAACCAAATTAGTCTACCATGCCTCTACCTGTTTTGTGGCTCACAATGAAAGTAATATATCATGCAATCAGTCTTGTAGCAGTTATATTTTGTAAACACTAAGTCATTACACCCAGACTTCTTTATTTGCTCTTTAGAGCCCCTTCTCGGTATAATAAACTTCAGATTTCAATAAGAAAGCTAATTCAGAAGAGTCCTCTGTGACTTCTCAGAATTTCTGTAACATAGAAGTTAAAAAGTGCTTTTCAAACCCCTTTTCACACTCCATTTTTGCATAATCCCACTCACTAAACAAGAAGGAGAAAGACATGATGAATGTTTTTTCCACTGCTGCAGTACCACAGTATTACTAGAATCAAACTATTCCTAATATAAGTGAAAACAGGCATATAGTCCTGCAGGGAATCATTAACTTTTCTGGAACAGAGTAGGAGCTTCATATGGTCCCATCTCTACCAGGAGATTAAATAAAACGATAATGAAACTGGGGAAAAGCAGTGAGGGAATACATGTCCTATGATCCTGTCCTTGTCAGTGTTGTTTTGAAGATGAGGAAGGACAGAAAGCTTTAAAAGTGTGATCTCAATTGAGAGATAAATGTGTAAGAGGGGGAAATGAGTATCAGAATAAAAAAGTGTAAATCTCAGCCTATGATGGTATAGACTGCATCCAAGGATTTGGAAAAGAAGGTGGTAAGAGGAAAAATAACTAACATGAGGGGTAGGGAAAGGGTAAATTGGCTTTCATTTCCACCTCCTTACATATTCTTTTTTCCTCAGCTTGTAAATTCCACCAGTTTTGATTCTCTATAGGCTCATTTAGGCTATGCATGTCTGAAATGTGTGGTCATGGAGTTCACCATCATTTTCCCCTCTATCTCCATATTTAGCAAAATAGGCCTTATCCTCACTTACCTCTGAAACTCATTAAAACACTTCAGCATTGTGAGCTGTAAATGACATTTATAGCCAAGGAAGCATAAAGGGATCTCAGTGCAGATAAAGAACAAAAGAAAGTGTTAGGTTTTTACAGATCTGAAGTATTTCCATAGAAATAAATAAAGACAGTTTTATTATCTATCAGGGAAGGAACAATGTAACAAAACATAAATTGAACATAGCCCTGTGAATTAAATTCACCTTGGCTACAGCAAATGGAATATTTTGGCTCATGAATATATTGCCAGTATTTCATGCTACACAAAGTCTCCCATGCTGATATTTGCTATTTCTTGCTGCTGTGGAGAGAATTAAACATAAAGAACTGTGTTCAAAACAATATAAATTTGTGTCATAGAGCAGTATTCTGTCTCATCAAGGCTTTTACATACTCTGCAACCTCTCACTTGGAGGGTTTTAATTTCAGCAAACAGTAAGACTGAAAAAGTAAAGTAAAACCCAAAAAAGGGGCTTTTGCTGTAATTATGCAACTTTATCAATTAAAAAAAAGAATGCATTCTGCATTTCTATTACCTGGATTTAAAGTTATATGAAAGAAAAAATGGATTTTTTTTTATTTTATTTTATTTTATTTTGGCTATGTTTTGAGAAGGTTTGATTACAAAAAAATGTTCAAAATAAAATAGTCACCCAGGGAAGCATATTTAACTAAGACCCTTTATGGCTATGTGCAGCTGCAGCATATTTGCTTGTTTAAAAGAGATGCCTACAGCACTGAAAGAAATAATAAACCCAATGGGAAAATATCTGTTATTACCATGAGTTATATATATAATTGTGTGTGTTTGAACAGGTATGAATATTCTGTGTATGAAATATAGATACTGACACATTTTGCAGCAATAAATGCAGAAATAAAATTAATTTTATTAATTAATTTTAAAATTAATTTTATTTCTGTATTTATTGAGTGCACAATTTCACATTTTGCTTGGAAAGACACGTTCAGTTCAGAAGATCATAACCAGTGTTTTCTGTGTCATGCAGGTGGGATCTATACAGTACTCTCTGTACAGCCTTAGAAGACAAAAAATACTGTGTATATTTTAATCAGTACTTTTATTTTTTTATGTAAATGACACTCAAATTTACCAAGACACTTTTAATTATTTCAAACTGTCCAATCATCTTCACATAAAATATATAGTATTGGGGAGAGTATTTAATAAATGTGGGCAAACACAGCCCACTACACAAATGCTTAGCTGTTAGGGGCATGAACCCTGATATTTTACCCTTCAGGGAGTGAGCTTCTTGTTAAAGTCTCTCTTTTTTTTAAATATTTGATCAATTTTTTAAGATATGTTATGGTTTTTTCATGCTACAGATTAAATTATAGTAACGACTTTGGTAACAAATGTTTGACAGATAATTTTAATAAAATTAGGAGACTATAAAACTAAGTAACTAATGAAGAAAATAGATTGTATAGATATTCCATTTTAGAATTACATACTACAAATGTTTTCTTGTACCCGTGTTGTACAGGACAATGCAATGTGTAAGCAGGATGTCTATTAAGTTGCAGATTTAGTCTGTGTCCTAAAGAACAAGTGAAACAAGTTATTTGAATCTCTTTACATTACCTATATTTTCAGAGCTTTCACATGCCATGGATTATTTTTCTTCTTCCTTTTAAGAAAATAATTGATATACAACATAAATATAGAAAAGAGAGGCACTTCTAAAGTAAACTATACATAAAACTGCTAATGGCTTTCCTACTGGTTTTTCAAGCCGCCTGTATTCACAGCCTCCCATTGACAAACTATTTCACCCAGATAGCTTATACCAAGGCAAAAAAATTGCCTTAAAAGCATTTCATCTTTTTTGAGCTAAAACAACTGTTCTATTCAAGCAGCAACCAGGAGGGACCCAAGTTCCACCAGAGCCTAAGGCTTCTGATCAGAGAGAAGCTCATTAAGTAGAAGATGTTCCAATGATCTGAGCAAGATGAATTATATCCCATGCCACAGAGGAAAGGAAAATCACAAGTAAATAAACAACCTCTTCTTCTCAGTAACAAACACAAAACAGCAAAACAAAAAAACTCCATAGGCCCATCTGGTCTGCAAAAAGAGAATGTTTTTTTCACCTGAGACCTGACAGATAGTTTGAGTCCTGACATTATGGATGGATACTAAACCTGACCAGCAAATTAACACCCCTTGTACGTAGTCTGAATCTTAATCTGATTTAATTTACACAAACTGTCCATTTACTGCAGCTTCAAACTAAGAACTGGGCAAAAAAAAACCCTCAAAAATGCATATGTCACTTGTAAATGGAGGTAGGATATGATTAATTTCTCTAGGATGTAACTGCCTGAAACTCTCAAGTATGTTGTGCTTGATTGTAGTCATTCCCACAGTTTCTGAAAGCAGTGAAAAATCTGCATTCTTTTTTGACTTGTGATAAGAAGAGGAAAGTTCCCTGAAATGCAGAATTAGACCACAGGGACATTTGTAACCTCATCACTCCTCTGTCCCCTCTGATCTCCCTAGTCATATATTTTCTTCCAAAAGTTTTATTTCTTGTCCTTAAGAAAGCACTGCCAATTTATTCTAGCAATTCCAAGTGATCTTGCATTTTCTGCCTTTCTGATGTAAGCTACTTCCACATTTAGCTATCAAAGCACCTCCCCTTAACATACAATTTTTCTGATCTGAGGCTCACTTGCTAGGCCTTGTAACATTTTTTATTATTCAGTATCAAAGCTTTCCTCAGTACCACCTGAGCACAGAATTTCACAGAAACTGAGATACTCTTAACTTAGGTAAGCTTTATATTCTCAAGTTCATATTCAGGACTGTAATTTTTTAAATGTACCTGCATTCTTTGCAAATATAGATATAGTGTTAATCTGCTATCGCTGTGCTACACATTGAAGTAATATTGCTTGTCTGCTTCCGTCTGGTACCCTGCTTATTTCTGAAATAACAAAGATTCACATGGATCCTTTTTGCTGTAGTCTTTAATTTAAAATTCCCTTATACTGAGAAGCAGTAGTTGCTCTGAACTCTCAATTCTTATGTAATTCATTGCTTTTCATGACAGTGCCCTGTTCTTTTATCCTCATCCTCAGTCTCAGATCCCAGCTACAGTCTTGCATTTGGATACTAGGAAAAGCTTTTGGCTGAAAGACACCCATTTAAATTATACATTATTCTCTGTAATAGTAACTTCTTACTCTCTCTCCTAATTATTTCTCCTCCCACAAACTCTTTTGTACCTACAAAACTTGCCACAAAAATATTATTATCCTTTTGATAACAAAAGTGCCACATGGCCTTTACAGCAAAAGCTGACCCCCACAAGACCCACTATTGGTCTCATTCAGTGAAATGCTGTTGTGGTAGCCAGAGTCTGGATCTAATTGACCCCTTATTCTGATTGATTCTTAGAATGATTCTTAAAATCATTCTAAAATCAGTGTGGCAGCCAGAATTTTGCAAACAGCTTCTGACTTCAAAGCTAACCTTGGGATTTAAATGGGGAAAATACTCTGGTTAGGTACAGTCTGCATTCAAATGTGTATCACTGCTCATATTTTGAAGTGATCCATAATATCTGGTTCTGAAACATATTTATAAAAACCATCAAACACTTTAAGGAGACTGTAAATCTAATAAATTTTACCTCTGAAATCTCATTTGACTCAAAACCAAGAGAATGATCTACACCACTTTATAATATTCCACTCTTCCACAGGAAAAAAAAAAACAAACAAACAAACAAACAAAAAACCACAAACAAACAAAACCAAGCCAAAACAAAAAACAAAAAAAACCCTGAAAACAGAACCATGAAGACTTAAGCATGAGGTAGCCAAGTCAGGCTAGACATACAACTTTTATAATCTCAATGCTAACCTTAGGGATGAACTTTACATAAAACATCTTGAGCAGAAAGTGCTGTAATCTATCTGTAAGGAGCTTCAGTGCTGAAGTGTAAATAACACCTCCAGACAATCTACTCACTTACTTCAAGATAGTGACCCATTCCCTGCCTCTGGTCTAAATAGTTATTTTTAAAATGAGAGCTCATTGCCTCCCCATACCTAGGCAGGTATGCCATGAACTGTTGATTTCCTTCCTTCTTGCAGCCAGATTTTAAAATTTTCAAACATACACACGGCTTTCTCCTGTCTTTGTCATGGTAGAAAACTCTTGCTTTGTTCGACTTTGCTAGACACTTTGGGAAAACCTCTGTTTTCTGCAATTCTGTGTATTGTCACTGGTTTCTCCTCAGCTGCCTCCAGCTGATGTGCATTTTTGCCTAAAGACAGCACACAAAGCTGGAATAGAGATCCCCCACATTATCCATTCCAGGTTATATTTACTTCCACTGCAATTGTCTATGTATGTTAGGGCTTTGACAAGCAATCACAGGTGACTATTCTGGGGGGGTTAAGATGTTACTCTTCTTGGTTGCCACTTCCATTCTTTTCAGCGGTAACACTGTTAGAGCAGAATTGGCAGGTGAGTATACGTCTGTGTCAACTGCTCTTAAGGTGTACAGACTGATTTTAAATGAGAAAAAAAAAAAATCTCCCCTATTAAAAAAAAAATTAAAACATCTGTGTAATTTAGATGTATAAACACTTTTTATAAACAACTTTTTCAGAAGAATGGAAATACTGGATCGTACAAAATATCCACCTAACCTGCAACGCTGTGTCCAGCAAAGGTCTGCTGGGGTCCTGTAGCCTAAAAAAAATGGTCTGGTGTTGCTCCCCCATGAATCTAAAAGCCTCTCTTTCATCCTACCTTATATTTAGCTTCTTTGCCATATCTGTTTTCACTCTCAGTTCCTTGGCCTTTCCCCTGATCCTCAGGAAAACTTGCAGTATTTTCAGTTAGATGCAGTTTTTATTTTCCTTTTACGATGCTTCAGCTAATCAGATATACCAAGGGAAGACTAGAAGAAAAAAGGAAATATCGAGTGATTTTATCTCAAGGAGGGTATTAGAATAACAGTGGTTTTGCACTTAGCATCTTTATAACTTCATTCTCACGTTAGTTGTTTTCTTGACACTTGCTCACAAACGCTTGACTTCCCCTTTTGCTTCCAGCATGCTTAAAGTAGCCCAGGCGTGGTCATTTGGTTACAGACAGCTGGTCTCTATAGGTAAGAGAGGAAGATGAGAAAGATGTTTTCAGAACCCTTGCAAATATTAAGTATGTGTATGGAGGGTGAGAACAATAAATTCCAAAGAGCCTGGGATTGTGGAGACTTTGGGAAGCTGGAGATCATGAAGAACCGTGAGGAAGTTTGCAGCATGCTGGAAAGATTTCCTTGCATACTTAGCTAAGGGGAGTAGAAAAATTGCTTGTGATCCCTACACACTAAATTCTTAAAACCAAACTGTAAGATCAGTGTTGACAATTTAAGAAAGCTGACCCATTCGTACTGAAAGAAAGGCACTTTGAGCTCACTTGGCTGCTATGGGCAATAAGAATTACATCAGACTGAAGCCCAGCTGAGAGAGGGACCATTTATCGTGTTGTTTCCACTATTGTTCTTATTCAGCTGGGTTTGTCACATTATAAACCATGCACGGATGAAAGCTGCTCAGTGGTGCCTGGCAAAATCTCAAGCATCCACACATCCAGAGCACTAAACACCTGACTCTAGTATTTGCTGACACATTGAGTTTTAATACCTTGGGGCATTTTGACTGTGTTTACGGATAGGTAGACAGGCCAAGCACTTAATGCGGGTCTGAATACACAGAAGCAAATGTTTCTTCAACAGAGCCTTCTTTCCCCTCCCCCAGCCATGCCATTTCAGGCTCAGCTTTTCACTATGAGGTTATTTTTCAAGAAAATGAAGGTTGCTTGTGAGGATTCAGGAAAAGTTAGAGGGTATTTTAGTTTCTTTTAGTATCTTAACATCTTTTTAAAATTATGCTTCAGAGTAATATAAAGGTGGCTAATCCTTTACTATTTATAGCATTAAAAGGCAGGCATAATAAGGGCATAATGATTATTGGTTAAATCAGAGCAAAGTCTTCTGGAGGTCATTACCATGATCTGTAATGTCACTGCAGCAAACCAGTTAGTGAGTTTGGTTAAGGCTCCCTATGTTACTTTTTCCTGTGCAGGAAGCAATAGAAATCATGTCTCTGCTAGCCCAGTTCAACATGCTGCTTGAAAAAACAAACTACATGCAATATACAAGCAGGATAACATGACCTAAATGAATACAATAAAACCCAGTCCAGATAAATAAAAACAGAATTGCCAAGGCTTAGCATGCCTAGGCATAGAAACTATACACTTATGCCTCTAGAGAATAGTTAAGAAATTATTTTCAAGTTAAAATTTCAGTTCATGCCAAGACATGGAATTAAGCCTAGTATTCAAAGTCAAGGCTTATTCTTAATGAACAAATTTCCCCCTCTTGTCAGAGAAATCTTGGAGGTCAACAGATTTATGAAACCTATAATACTTAGAATGATATATTCAAGAGCAGCTTAGCCTGCATTTAGATCAGATTAACTGGTCATCGTATGAGAAATTTAGACCTTGGCAGGTATTTTTGGCAGCCTGGTCTGTCAGAGTTGATAGTTTCTTAGCACTGTTAAAAATCTTATCTACAGTTAAAGTTATGCAAGAGCTGAGCTCTTCTGACAGGCTGGTCTGAAGTAACTGAGAACTGCCTGTTAACCTTAATTATTCTGAGGACATATGCTGTGGACAGTATTCAGATCATTCAACATTTGATGAATTTCTAAAAGCCCAAGAACATGGCACTGTGCATGGGCTCTCTCATGCAGGCAGGCAAGAACAGAGGCATTTAGGAAAAACTGAAGTAATGGGTGAACACCAGAAACTGAGCCTCATTTTCATGTTTGTCCATGAAAGCAAAACTGACAACACTGTATAAAGGAGGGGTTTTTTTGTTCGTTTGTCTTCACCCCCTCCCTCACTCCCTCACTTAGAAGCCAGTGAGTCTTGGCTTCTAAAAGCTGAAAGCTAAAAGCTCTGACTTACAGGACCCTGACAGACAACTTCAGCCTCTGTCCCAGGCTGAAATTAGTATAAAGCCTTAGTAAACCAAAATTAGGCAGAAGTCTTGTGGCATCATTAATCAATTTCATAATTTTCAAAGGGGTTTATGTTCATTAGAGGAAAAGAGGTAGAGGAATGTAAGAATTAAGTTTTTGCAGCCAATAATAAGTGAGGGGCTGCAGCCAACAGCCTGCACCACACATTCCCAGGCATGTTGATCATACTTTCAGAGTGGAAAAACAAAAGCACTGTAATCAAAAAGGAGGAGGTAAAAGAGAAGTGTTTTTACTGAGAACAAGGGAAGATGGATGACAAAGGAAAGAAAAAGGAATAAAGATCCCAGACTTTTTTCAGTCGAGTCAAGAGGGAAAGATTCCTCCTGTGTAAACTCTTACTGTTCGTTCCTTTCTCAACATCACCTTTAAATTTGTATTGTGTCAGCTGCAACACACTTCTCCAGCTCATTTGCCACATTACTGAGCGCTCTTCTTTGGCCTTGATCAGTCAAGCTCCCTCGTCATAAACTTTCTGACTCACTTTCACACGTCAGCCCAGTTTCTGTAGTGTAGGAAAACAAAAAGAACAAAAGCCTAAAGTTTCCCTCCTCTTCACACTTCTCCATGAAGCAAATTCCCTCAGCTCGGAACCTCCTTATGCCTTCTGATATACACAAATGTCTATTTAAAACAATGAAATCCCACCCTAATGACAGAAACTCCTGACTGCTGGCTGTTTACCACTAACAGCCTTATAAGATTTAACATGCTGGATAAGAAAAGGCAGGAACACAGAATGCCACCATCCTGCATCTGTGCACTGGAGTGAAAGAACTTCATATTAGTGGAAGTTTCTTCCTCTGGTGAAGACACATATTAACAGGAAAAAAAAAAATATGACTTTTCAGCCAGCGCTCCCAGTGATTTCAGCATCAAAGGAGGAAAAGACCAGAACAGTCTGTCAGATCAAATGCATCTCCAGGGATTAAGACCTCTAAAGCATCACCCTTATTCCTCTATGAATATATGCACTGCCACACTAGCTGCATTGTGTATTGTTTACATCATCTGTAGCTATTATTTTTAAGGCTTATATTTGCTCTGGACTTTCTGAGTCATCAAAATAACTCCAACAAGCCTCAGTCCTGTGCTTATGATCAATCAACCACTTGTGATGTTAATGGATTGTTATGATGGAAGTAATAATCAAAACAGCTTCATATATAAAGCAGTTTCATCTTTATATAATCTCTTTCATGTAATCACATGCTTGTTTTCAACCGTGGGCAAAGATTAATCTCCTTCCGATGATCTAAAGTAACTGGCATAAATAAATCTAACGTATCAATGAAACTTTGGGCAATTTTGTTTCATTTCTTTCCAGATGAATCTTTTAAATTACTGATAACAGAACACTTCCACTGAATGTCTTGGCTAAACAAAACTTCAAAATCAGACTTGCTTGTCCCAGCAGGAATTGTGGAAAAATGTCTATGGTAAGAGTTCAGAAATATTAGGGAGGGTATGGAACACAAAGAGATATGTGCTAGAAAAGAGTCAGGATATTTTTTTCTACACTGACAGACTCTTCAGAACTCTTTCAGGTAATCCTAGAGTTTCAATAAGACGTATTGATTTAAGGAATGATTCACACTTGGACTGGAAATGAAGGAGCTTTTAAAGTGCAATCACCAAACCCGTATGGTTTATTTCACAACATCTTACCGCTCAACTTTAAAATAAATATAACTCGAATCACAATACAATGATGACTGATGTTTTTCATCAACCCCCAATTATCATTCCATCATGGCACAAGACTTTAAAGAAGAGTTGTCTGAGCCAAATCAAACACAAAGTGAGCATCTGAAAATCCAGATCTGTGCTCTTACAAAATTACTTAACAAACTGCATTTACTATTTTCTAACATGTTAGTTCTTGTTAGTTGTATATAGGTATACAAGACAAAGGATCTATTTTAATCTTATATTCAGATAGCATATTTCACTAATTTCTGAGTTAGAATCATAACTGCAAAGAGATTTTAGTCTTGTTTTAATGAGACTTGAACTGGAATTCTTAGCATTGGTGGGATCAGTTCTCAGTTCTTTTTGATTTCAGTGTACTTCTCTAAATATTTGATACTGAGCACTCACAAGGCTACCCACATACATTGTTGGGTATTTAACAGATATTTCATGATCAAATAATTACAAGTCCACTGAACCTCCCCTTTTATGTGCTGAACACAGTAGAATGCACATTTTACATTTACATATACATGTATATATAATCGGTATAGATAGCCTAACATGAAACAGAGAATGAGGCATCTCTTGCTGTTCTCTGCACCATCTGACATGATCTGACATGATTTCAGTTGGAAATTGAGTTCCATAATTCAGAAGCAGGTTGTTATGGGTTGGAGTTTTTCAGCATTGCACAGTAACAGCAATAAAATGAAGAGAGGTTGTGGGAACAGGAGGAAGTGGTTTAAACATGCAAACCCTTTGAAAATGTAGGTGTTAAAAGGCACACCAGTAATCTATGCAAATTGTTACAATGTCATAGGTTCTACATTACTTTTAACCAAGATAAGTATTACCTTATGTTAATACTATCTATTATTCATAAACTTTACTTGGGATACTTTATACAGGACACATTTTGGTTTCTAGGACTGTAAAATAACTAATATACAGTTTACTTAATAAACACATCATCTTTTGCTAAAATGCAGTCATCTCAGGTGGGCAGAAAAGCAGCTATTTAACAATGTTTAAAAACAATACATGCCAATTAAGAAAATAAACAATTAATGTTCTATTCAATATAAAAAACCACATAGTACATGTTAGCTAAGCATGGAATTTATCTGGCACATTTCTCCTGACAGAGCTACCTCAGAAAGATAGCATTTTTATATTAATCTATGTATTATTATTAATCTGTGGATTTATATTAATCTTTTATATTAATTGTTCCGCAGCTCAAATTACGGTGTCTTCTGTACTCTTCTTCCTAATTCTAAACTGGTGGTATGATTCAGTGCTATAGCTGTTTAACAGTTTGTGGGGAGAAACAAGGGGAGTATTCTTATGGAAGGGTGTCACTTTAATTATTTGATCTTTCACAGAAGAAAAAAATTTAAAATTAAATGTTTGCTTTTCAAAGATGTCTTTCAATTTTCTTTAAAAAAAAAAAAAATCTAACAAACTCCAAGAAGCATTTAATTTTTCACTTATTACACAAACCAATTTTGAGTGAGTTGGCATTTATAGTATTTTTTCAAAAGGTAGACTTACTTCTCATTTTCATTAGAGGAGAAAGGAGCAATATGTTTTAACACTTTTTCATTTTCTAATTAAGCCTATCTGAAAGATATAATTTTTTCTCTATCCACTAGAAACTTTTATTATCAGATTTAATGAAATCATATACTCAGATAAAATGTCTTCAGGTACATGCTCTGTGATCATTAGAACATGTCATTACAACATCACAGCAGACACATGACACATACTTTCTGCATTTAGTTGCCTGTTCTTTTCAGATAACCAGCTTTAAAGGAAAAAAAGCAAACACACTTTCACACAGAGGTTTACAAAAATGTTCTTGACTAACTGCCTGTGTGACATTTTTATTCCAAATTCATTTCACTTCTGATTTTTGTTTGTGTTGTATTTCCTATATTTTACCTTGGGGAAGAAAAGATTAAAGATAATGCCTGTTAAGTTTGGCTTTATATCTTATGAAAACCAATGTGAATTCAGTAGATTTTCCCTTAACAACTTTGAAAATTTCTTCAAGGATTCCCAAAGGCCCTTTTATACCAGTCCAACAGTATAAAGCAGACTCAAAGTGGATGCAAATAGAATATTCATTCCCTTTAAAGACAATTTGCATTACTTACACATAGTATGAACAAGAGCCATGTCCCAGGCAGCTTGTTTCCTACAGTACTGTTTTTGTTATTTGTTCAAAAATTGAATTCAAACAAAATTATTTCTGGGAAAGAGAATTTGTTGACCTGAAAGGATGCTAAAACCTAATACTTTAATTTTTATTACTCCATTTCATCTGTACATGCACGCTACCAGATGTCCGTTCACAGTATAGACCTGTGGAAAATAACTTCATTACGTGCAGATAATAATCCATCACTAACCACCAATTAGGAATTCATGACAGAATGTGGAAACACTCTACATTCTGCCTGGTTGGTTACAGTCTTTGAGGCCCCTCCTAAACAGAGCAGCTCAGAGTAAGGCTGTCTTGTGCTGTTGCAGTCCTGAATGACTACAATACCACCTGCAAGTCCCCATTCTTCCATTGTAAATACTCATTCTCCTTTTCCAACACATCATCACACTGAAGAATTTCAGCCGGTGGATCCAGAACTGAAGTCTGTGGCACTTAGAAGTGGAGCTTGAGGGACTAATAGAAATCATTTTTCCTGGTCATATCTGGTATCATGAGCCTACTAAACTGTATGTTTGCCTACCTGTCCATGCCTGTGCTGAGATTGACAGCACCTGAGTGAAGCTCGTAACAGTAACTAAAACTGTCATGATGCTAAAAAATAATGATTAAAAAAAAAAACCAAAAAACTGCCAATTAATAGCAAAACACTTTAGGAATAAGCAGTGAGTAGGAACAATTATATAGTATTAAATTCCTTTTGGGTAAGTCGTCTTCTCTGAAACCAAGGGAATGTGCAGTATGACCACTTCAGACACGAGTGGAGTTCTCAGTCTATAGCCAACTAAGCACAGGCTTTGCTGATACTGCTTCTTTTTTTGGTCAAAATTTAAGTGATGCACTGACTAAAAATGCTGATAATTGTCTGGACTTATGCATGTGTCAAGAAACAAGGTTAATCACCCAGCTTTCCTTCATTGCTAAACAATAACAGGCAACAGGCATAGCAGAAGAAGACAGAAACTATTTATGTGCCCTGTGTATTCAGGTGGGATACACTTTATCCAGAGCCCACCTCATTTCTAGGCAACTGTTGTGCCTACTTGTTTTTGAGGATTACTTGTCATGTATACACTACACTTCATGTTTCTGGCCACTTGGTTTCAGCTCCCATATGTACCCAGAGCAATGCCCTGCTTGAGGAGGACAAGCACCCATCTCCTGTCCAAAATTCTCATTATCAAAAACAGTGTAAAATTCTAAAACTATCCTGCAATCTAGGGTTAGGCATGTGCTGAATTATGAAAATAATGTAAACGAATGCAAACTAATGTTGCAAATTTTGAGACGCACCCTTCCTCCAACAGGTTGAACGTTGTTGCCAGGCAGAGCAGTATTTGCAACTGGTGGGTAGAAGGAAATTTTAGTGGTGTCATCCATACACACAGACACTTCCTGGTGCCACAGTCACAGGTTTGACTTGATCTTATCTTTTTAAACTGCTGAACTGTCTTTCAGGCATATCTGCACTGTGTTATGCTCTGTGGACATGCACTAGCAGCTGTTTGGACTGCACCTACAGAGTGCTCAGATAAAGGCCTGTATGAATGGCATAGGCTATTAAAATGTCTCTTATACCTAAGACAATGTAATTTAAACCAGGTCTTTCAGTTAATGTCAGACAGATATGTGCCTTTAGTTTTATATGAACTGATAAAGCAGGAGAATTTCTTGGTTCTCATGTAGATCTAAAGTCACCTTCACTTATGGTACTTTCAAGGACTAGTCTGAGTGTTAATTTTTCAGCAAATACCTATGTATACCTTGATATTTGCATTGTCACTGCTTAGGATAACTTTTTAGGAGGGGACTACCTTCAACGATCAAGAAAATTTGCATGAGTGATAGCAATATCACTATACAGAAATGTGTAAGATAACCTAGTGCAGATAGTATATGTTCAGGCAAATTTCAGTGCTGGATTGTGAACAGTTGCTATACAGTATAAGTTTATCTCCTTGCTGTTCACTCCATACCAGTGTTTATACAGTACACCATCTGAGGTAAGACATTAGCATATTAGCACACTTTATCTTCTAGGACACATTTACAAAAAAAAACAAACAAAAAAAACCCCCAAAAAACTATGAAAGGCAGAAAACTTTCAAAATGCTCAGGTGCCGATCTTGGCCACAATTTCTGAAGATTATTCAGTTCATAATTGCACATGATAATCAACACAAAATTAAACATCCATTGTGCCTAATTACCTGTACATACTCTAATGGCATAATTAAGATACCCAATTTTACAATTAGAGTGTGGCATTACTTAGTAAACAGCTTTTCAAAGCTTTGTTTCACTCATTTTAAGTTACTTCCAGAAAATTCAAATTCATATGCAAGGTATAGTACACTGTAAGAACATTAAAAACTGTTTAATAATGCATATTCACAGGGGACCAAAACTGAGACTTAATATGCAGACTTGTCTACTTTTAAAAACTTAGCAGTACAGCTTAATGTTCTGTTATTATGGTTTATGTCTGTTGGGTCTGTTGGCTTTTTATATAAAGCTTTTGAGTTTGGCTTTTCTACAGAAATAAAATCTCTTTCAGAATTGTGTAACCAGTCAGAAAATGTTTGTATGTTTCATAATCTAAGATAGTAATATTTTTCACTATATTAAAAATATTTTGTGCTGTAAGTCACTGGACTGACTTGAGAATGATCACTTCCATTTCTAAGCAGATGTGAATTCATAACTACATGAAAACCTATCTTGTGTGTTGCTCATTATTGTGCTCAGTGGACTCATTTTATTTTAAAAGAGAAATGATTTTGCAACAGTCTTTGTCCAATGATCTTGGGAGTTTTGCTATTACCTTTCACAGATAATAGCTTTTTATAGCAACTATCAACAACTGTCATCCACAACAAAATATAGTAGCATGAAACACAAATTTCTTTTGCTTCCAGTTGCCAACAGGGGGTAAAAGCTGTTCTTGCACTATTCTGCCTTCCAAAATAATATTTGCAACACTGAAGAAGTAGCCAAAATGAAACTAACACTCAGTCTTTGTCATCAATGTCTATTCTCTAGTCATTTTTCTCATTATCTATTCTAATTGATAAGGCCAGAAATACAATGTAGAAAACATTAATTAAAAAAAATAATAATTTTTCAGTGCCTTCTCTTGTAAATAACTGAAAATTTCTAAATTCAAGAAAAGAAATAAGGGAAAAAAGGTCTGGATATTGTTGTCTAAAAATAATACGTTTCAAACAAACTGTGAGACTGACACAAGCACAGAATCCAACACAGAGATACCATTCGTGGATAAAGTGTCACTAGAAGATCAATAGGATATGTCTTTCCTCCTGCATAGCTCTTTGGACTGATTCCCACTGGATTACTTAGTTGAACTACCACACTTATTTTAGAAAAATACCAAGTACTGCTTTGAAAATATTGGTTGAAGAGGCATCCACTCTGCACTGTGCACTAAGGGCTGACTCAAGTGACTAATTGCCCTCATTCTTAACTAATGTGTCTACAGGTCTAATTTGATTTTACTTGGCTTTAGCTTGCATCCACTGGATTGTACCATAAAGTTTTGCCTGAAACCTCACACAGTTTACAAGTGAATACAGGCCTAGTAAGTGTCCAGTAAAAATTGAGTCTTATGAGGCCAAATTGTGACCCCTGAGGGATATTGCTTCAGTAGTGATTGACAAAGAGCAACTTCATATTGCACATACTGCTTTAATCCAAGCCTTATACCCTCGATTTGTCTTTTGTCATTCAAGATTTTTGGCTGAAAGGTGATACTGTGTGATACTGAAGGATACTTTACAGAAGTCTAAACCATTGTAACACTGATTTTGATCAAAATTATACTCTCATTTTAACAAGTAGATCAAGTTATCTTGACAAGATCATATTAAATGATCCTCTTGACACTCTCCTGTTTATTCATTTCTGAGTTTATTATTTATCCTGTCAGATATACAAAGAATGTCCCATTCTCCATGCTGTAAAATTTTAAGTAGCAGTGGATTATGTTTCAGAGTTTACATTGCATCCCTGATCACATCTGAATCATCTCCTGTTAATTAAAGAAAGTGATGACTGAAGTAACCTGCCCTTCTTCTGGAGTAGCCTGGCTACAGTCTAGCCCTTGCTCTAGTGCAGAGGAGTTTTGGATGCCAGCATGATACTGTGCTTTGCCTTATGAACAAATATAAAACAGCTAAGTCTTTCCAGCTCATTGCCAGCAGAAATGTTGTAGAAATAGATCAGGTCATCAATAACAGCACTGGCCTGGTCACAGGATGAAAAGGGAAGCTGCACTCACCACAGCATTTCACTGCACAGACAACCACTGAACTTTGCACCACGCTAATTCTACTTTCTTCAAAACAGGCAGGTTCTCTGTCCTATGCCCCTTTACAGCTGCTCATAAATGTCCCCTCCTTACTGCAGGAGGTTCCTGCACATCCACTCTTTCTAAACCTTATTTTTATCCCTCCCCAGTCAGGAAGAGCTAGGTTAGTTTGAGCAGGTTATATAGGGACTTTTATCCAACATGGATAGTTCTGACAGAGGATGTGGTGAGCACTGGCAAGAGTATACTGCAGAAAAGCACATGTGTTCCACCCATAACCAGTGTCATCTCAGTAATGTGCTGGTCCAAAGTTCCTAAAATGGAATTTAGCTCATGGCTTTTATAAGCAAGGACGGGTTTTTCAACCAGCTACCTCATTCTAAATACACTGAAAAGGCAAAGAAGGAACAAAAGACTTGTGTACATTCTGACAAACCACATAAAGTGTGTGTGTGTGCATGTGTGTGTGAAAAAAAAAAAAAAAAAGAAAAGAAAAGAAAATAACAACAGACCTTAAAGTAGCAAACAGTTCAGTCACAGACTCATAACCAAAAGAAGTGATATCCATGACTTGAGGTTGTCACATTCTACTATTGAAATACTGCTCCACAATTGTATTAACTTTCATACATAATACAGGCCTTGTGAGCCATCTGAAACTTGGAATGAAATTAGTAAGAACAGTAAATTCTGTTTTATATTTTTATCCCCTTAACTCATACATATTTATACAGGGTTTTTTGTCAAAGCAATCCAGTTAGTAGGTGGAAAAACCCACCTTTTCTTCTCAAGGAGAATTAGACTTTCCCAAGTCATCCAAAGTCAAGTGTCACGTACACAGCTAGTGAGACTTAGTTTTAGGTTCAAACAAGACAAAATCCTTCAGGGTTGTTGCTGGGGTTTCTTCTTTTTTTTCATTTTTTTTTTATGCTACAGAAAATAAAACAAAACACTTTTTTTTTTTCTAAATAATTGTGCAAAATACAAAGCTTCTTGCAGAAAAAAAAAAATAATCTCTTCTGACAGTTGAACGTATTCATCCAAAGGCAAAATATAGCTCTCTGGGAAGGGATGTATTTTCAGTAGGACAAATTTCTTCCGGAGAGCAAAAAAGAATAAAAAGAGTCAGAATCCCAAGTGACAATTGACTGTTGGGGAAAAATCAGTTAGAGAACAGTTGAAGTTCAAGATCCCTGGCCTGGCTATTGCTATGTTGGCCTGACCTGAAAAGGAATGAAACACATCTCTGAAGCATTGTTTATATTCTTTGAAACAGAGGATTTGGGAAGTAGAAGCACACAGAAGGATTCAGAACATGCAGTAAGCTGGACATGCAATTACATTGAGGGAGGTATTGTTAATGTGGTAAAATGCTGGATAAGGACATTTCCTCTTTCTGACCTACATAGTGGTAGGTATGGTTTACATTTTTGTTCTAAAGAAATGAAACTGATGTCACAATAATAGGACATCTTCAAAGACCATAAAGGAAACAACTGGAAAAACAGAAGGTAACAGAGGTACTGAGCCCCTCACTGCACTGTTTAACTTTTACCTTAGCTGCTAATGAGGAAAACTGGTATCTTTTGGGTTTGATGTTTTTCTGTGTTTAAAGATATAAAAGGACAACTACATAAAACACAGTGTGGAAAGTAGACTATCAGTTCCTCACAGGGATTGCATTTTCATGCGTCTGTGAAGTGACCTGGCTGCTGGGTAGTCCAGTGTAATAACAATAATGGTTATTAATAAACAGAATCAAAATACATGCCAGGTATTTATCCTCATCTCAAACATTGGCAAAATATAATTCCTTTATTTCAGTATTGCTTCATCTAATTGCCCATTATGTTAATTAAGGCATAAGTGTGGCTATTTTCTTGTGCACAGAAGCCTTAAGTTTCATTCTTTGTTGTCTTAATAGAAGAGCAACATTTTAGTCCAAACTCTTTCACTTATAAAACCTGCAGCACTGTACCTACAGTTAGACTTACATGTGGATTTAGTAACTGAAAAGTGTGAGGTAAGCATAAATAATGGGATTTTCAATGCTAAACCCATTTCCCATCAGCTTGTTCCAGCAAGCTGACACGAAAAATGCATGTAGGCACATTTTATAGCCAGTGGAAAGAGAGATTATGTGGTCTTGCTAATACTCTCCATTGACTATATCACAAGATTGGACACTTCACCCAATCATTCTAGACTCTTACTTTTTTTACAGGCCTGAACACATTTCAAGACCATCACCTGATATAAATATGTCAGGAAGTTTGGGTCCAAGTTAGTTCTGTAAATCTCGCTTAGTAGTTCTCTGCATCTTTAGATGGCTGAATACTTCTCAGTATCAGTATGTTTGTCTGAGAGATTTGTAAATATATTTAAATACCCATTACAGAGAAGTGAATTTAGAAATCATTAGATATCGGGGTGAACGGGTTTGGGTTTGTGGGATTTTTTTTTTTGTTTTTTTCAGACCTTTTGCCAGTGGACCTTTTTTACTGGAATATATAATAATGTGAAGCATGTGGGTTTGCAGCAAGCACTCTAAGGAACCTGGACCCTTGCATGGACACTCCTAATGCTAGCCATACTGGCACATCCAGGTATCTTATCAGCTCCTGGCTTTTAATGTTCCAGCACATTTCCAGGTGTGAAATAATCAATGAATTACTGACCTGGAAGTTTTATCTTCCTGTTACAGGTCTCTTGATGAATTGCTCACTTAGTGCCTAAAAATAATAAAGCCATCAATATTAATGATAGTGGCAACGAACTGTGGCAAACTAAAAGATACAGCAGATTAACAATCATTGCATATCAGAGGCTTATGATATAATTATGATTATTATTATTATGATTCTTGGAATACAAATTTAGCTCTACAAAAATAATATTGTAAATAATCAGAATATAGGAAAACTTTGAATTACATATAATCTGATTTTTCCTATGCAAAGCATTAACAATAAAGCTATAGAGGAAAAAAACCAAGCTATTTTAATTGCTTATGTTACATAGAAGCAAGTTGAAACCTAATTTAAAACCTCACTGTAATATTAACAGGAATATGTATTTTAAGTTACAATGTATTTGGTGTATAATCTTATTATAAGACTTAGATTCAGCCCTGATTAAAATGAAGTTCGTCCAACTAATGTTTAAAAAAAATCAAATTACTGAAAATTCCATGGTTTTACCAGCAAGATAAACTGTACCCTACCAGAAGGCTTTTAGAGGTAGACATGTAATACAGTCCTCTTTAAATCTAAAGAAATTAGTCCCATTGATGCAAAAAGTACATTTTTATGTCTGATGGTGATGTGAAGAGAGAAACTGTCTTTTGCCAACTTCCAGTTTTTCAGCATACAAAAGATATTAAATTGTATAAAACTCTGTTCATGTGGTTGTATAGTTACTTTCCAGTCAAATAAAACTGAACTCTAAAGCATGTGTTAGCTCTCTCTTCAGCCACATAGCAATTGATCTAACGTCCCAAATAAAATTAAATTTAACTTTTTTTGATTAATCAAGTCTGAAAGGAAATAACCATACCCATATTTAAACCTCATCTTTATCTTTCCCTTTGTCTTCTTAACAGAGATAATATGTTTTCCTAGCAATATAGATGCTACTTTTACTATCTGGGAAAATCACAGCCTGTTACTCTATCAGACCACATAGAAAACTCCAGTCTTACTTTCTGTTGTTGGCATCTAAGATAATTTTTTGCAAATAATTGGATTTTTTCACTCTTTTCCCCTGAATTTTATTCAAGTAGTGTTAATAATATCTTTTCTTCTTAGCACAGAGTAGAGAAAAAATATATGAAGTCTGAAATGACTGTAGGAATCTGGAAAGGCTGCTTTATCTCTACAAAATAAACATATATCAGATGACCCCTAGTAAACATGCTAGGAGTTTTTATCAAGAAATCTGTAACCTTGAGGTTGCAAAGACAAAAACAAATCCATAGAATTTACTCCAGTGTAGCCTCTTCTGAAATTGCTTAATATTAGTGAGATGTAGTCTCGTGTCAATAATGCCTTTGCTGGCACACAGGACTGATGTTGCACTTTCCCTTCTGGCCAAAGTTAACCTGGTCATATTTATAGGCATCTATTGCTTGTTTTACCCCAAGCTCCTCCTCCTTTCTTCATTACACTCTGATACACTTCTTCATTACACCAAGATAAAGTTCTCATCTCATGTAATTAATTTCTAAACCTGTTCGGTCAAAAAGATCCAATTTATGTGGAATTTAATCTGTTGAAACTGGTATCTGTCTGACAGAACTGGGCTAAAGAGTAATTACACAGCACTTATAGCAACAGATCTGTGCTGCTGTTCCTTAACTGCTGGCCACTGCATCCCTGATACATCCCAACCCCTCCCTGTCCCTTCTCCAGGCTCCTCTGGCCTGGACAGGAATCATTGGAATTCCTAAATCTGCAGAAAATCGCCCAGAGCAGGATAAACCAAAGGCCAGAGCTGGTAAAAGGGAAGTGATAAGAAAAAGTAACCAAAAATGAACGTGAGGAAGAGGAGGTGAGACTTGAGGAGGAAGCCAGGTTCTGGGAGCTGCAGAGGTTTCTGGGAACAGGGACATCCTGAGCCCACCTAGAGGCATTCAGGACAACAGAGGTGACTCACTGAAGGACACCTGTTCCTTGATTCCCTTATCTTGCTCCTGCCACATTAAAGGGCATGTTGGCAATAGTTTCAAGGAGGCCAGAACTGGAATCCAAGTGTGCAAGAAACAGAGTATACTTTGAGAAAGATATGATGTGATAGTGGGCTGTACCAAAGAGAGATTTGAAAGCTTTTCAACTCATTTTAACAGAGATTTCAACGTGGTATTCTGGAATAAAAGGAGGAACCTCCTGCCTGAAGTATTTTTAGCTTTGAACTCCCTCCTAAAGTCAGATGTTTCCTCTTCTCTCCAGCTGAGTATCCCTGCCCCAGCCCACCTGTGACTAACTCTGTCTGTAGAGCAACTCCCTACCTCACCCAAGGAAATTCAGCCAAGTTTGTGCCAAATGCACTATTTCAGCTGATCTCCTCTGTTATGCCTGCAGCAAAGTAGTGTATGCATGTGTTAACACATGAAGAAGAGTAGGGATGAGCAGCTGCTGTGAACCAGAACTGACCCAGCAGAAAGCATTTGTCTTTTATTGCAGGTCCCTAAGCCAACTCCCTTCTTAGAAAATGCAGTAGGAGGAATGTATTACACTTATCTTACATTATAGTGTAATGATTAAAGCCCTCACCTTAATTTGGGGAGAGTGAGTTTTAATAATAATAGGTTTTTTTAATCTTTTTTCCTGCACAGGGCAATGTACATCCACATGCTTTGGATGTCCAGTTTTGAGATTACTGAGCATTTCAGAGCAGAATACTTTGTCCTTCCTTCTGCAATGAAATTTAAAGCAGGATACAGAAACCCTTGCAACCTAGTGAAACTCTCGTCATCTACAGCTGGGCATATTCATCTGGAAAGGGAAAGACTGAAAGCTCTGCACCTCTGCAGTGAGCACTTTTTAGCTGGAGCACAAGTCTCTTCCTCCCTACCATCCCTAAAGACTCCTCCAGACAGTGGCTGTCTGGCACAAATCTGTCAGAACCAACACCTCACCTCCCGCTTGCTGAGATAAGAGCTCAAGTAGAGAAGGAAATTAACTGCAGGATAATGCTGTAACCACAAAAAGTAAAAGGGATATTATACTGTCTGGTCCCACTTTAAATGAAGAGCAGAAATTAAGATTTGATCTGAGTCTGCTGACTGGATTAGGCCCTGTCAGCCAGCCAGGCAGAACGGTGTCTAATTTATATACCTCAAATATATTTGAAACCTAAGCTAAAGATGCTTGCATTATGGTGTTTTGGCAACTCCAGGGTATGAATAGTTGAAAACACTTAGCCATGGAAGAAATTTAAGTGATAGACACTTTGGTACTTATAATAACCAACCTCTGCAGAGCTAAGTGACAGACAAGTAGGCACTTTGAAGCTACATATTTTAGACTTAGCTAACTCATAAGGCACTCAGGATACCTGAATTTATTTTCTATTGTTAAGGAGAAAAACAAAAAACAAAGTAGCCTCTGGCCTAAAACGTGTTTCACCAACTTAAAGGATAGTGGTTGTATGACAGCTATCCCCTAGCCCAAAACCTCAGGGAAGGCAAGGCTAAGGAGACATGTGGAAGATCTCACTGGTGGAGCCCATGCCACAGGAACACTGACTTGTGCAGCTTCTCTGCCTTGGTCCTTTTCCCCTTCCCAGCCAGTATGTGAAGTTGCAGTGACCAAAATTAATCCTGCCCTTCGGAGCTGAGGTTGTGTGCAAGCAGCTTGTTTACTAAACCTTCTGCCAGGAGTTTGAGGCCTGTTTTCCACCAGCATTCATTAACTTTAAGTTATCATGTAGTCTGCCAAGTTTCCATCGGTCCAGCAAAAACATTCTCAGTTCCAAACCCTATTTTCCTGATGGAAGCGCTCTACTCCATAGACTTTCAGAGATGTTTTGGCCAGAGAAATCTGTTTATGCAGTTAAATTTTCCTAAGAAGCTGACAGGAGCACACACACTTAATAAGGCAGATGATTATAGCGTCCACTGGGTCTACTGCTTTCTAAAATCAAAACAATGGAAAGGGGAACTACCAAACTTAAAAACACAACCACAGAAAAAAACAAGCAGTAAACAGATATGATTTTGGTTCAGAGATAGATGCCCAAGGCTTCCAGTCCTATAAATCTAAATCGTAATCCTAACACTGTGATCCTGAAATTAGTTTACTTTTAATGAGAATCCATGAACCAAACCTCTTCATATCTTGCTCAGAGATAAAACAGGAATCAGTAGCAATAAATGTGGCAACTAAAAATCTTGCCTGGCTGAAGATTGGAGATTTATTTTGGCCAAATTCAATTCTCAGTATATTCTCTGAGTATGCAGGTATCCAATGCCCAGTATGAATGAGTGAGTCCTGAATCCCTGTCCACTGAAGGAAACAGAGTTGAAGTCACTGGTTCAGCTGGGTTCTCAACTTGCTCTGCCCACAGATTGCATGGATGTGACTGTAATGACCAACTGCATTGTTAATACCTGGTTGTTTCATTTGTGAAGGAAAAACTGTTGAGTGACTAATGAGTGGGACAAGGTAACTGTTCTAAATAAAGCAGAATTTCACGATTTTTTTTTCTTACACAGAGATCTGGAAATCTGGATTCTGTTTTGAATGACACAGCACATTTACAGACACATCCATGTTTTTGAAAAGGGAGATGGAATTGCTCTATCAAATAAGAAGAGCAAACATTCAAAATGGTCTCAACAAGACAGTGATGAGAAATTATCAGTGTGGCAAAGATTTTTAAAAATCTTCCAAAATGAAGGTAAGGAATTGCAGACCAGGAGACCTTACACTCATATTAGGAAAAACAGTAGAAGCTTATAATAAAAATAAATAATCAATCAAAAAGTTATAAACATTTTATAATAGGAAAGAGCACTACTTTTTGCACAAAGAAGTCATACCTCACAGATTTACCAGAGGCTTTCAAAGGTGCTCAGGAACAGGCAGATGTAGGGAATCCAGGTTATGTGGTGAGTGCAGATTTCCAAACAATTTTACAGCATTCATCTCCAAGAAACTAAGCTGGCATTGCAGCACAGAAGATCCCCTCAAAACTTCAGATCTGACCAAAGTACAGAAGCAAAGAGTGAAAATGGTGAGCTGATTTTACAGAAAAATGAGATCTGTGCTAAGGCTTGTGTTGTTCAATGTAAGAATAAATGATCTAGAAAAGGGAGAAGTTTTGTAAGGCAATGACAAGGTAAATTCAATGCTGGCAATTCAAGGTATAGAAGTGAATAAGTATGCTACTTACTGGCCGGGAAATGAACTGTCAGGTGAAATGTAATGTTTATAAATACAGGATCATAAACAAAACCATTCCTAACTAGATCTTGGAGTTAGTGAATAACTCTGTAAATAACACCAATCATCTCAAAAATCCTCTCAATACTCAATACTGCTTACAAAGGCAAATAGAGTAAGTCCTAAAGACTTAAAGAATAAAAGCAAAATCATTATTATTTTATCATTATAAATGTATGATAGGTAATAATTTTTATTATTATTTGTTGTTCTGTCAAAAGAACACAGTAGCATAAGAACGGGCACCAAGGCAAAAATTATAATCAAAAGTAGATTCAATGTCAGCAGAGGTTAACTTTGGAAGAAAGAAGAATCAAAGGATTATTCTAGAAGTCACTGGTGATACTCATAAGTAGGAGAAGATGAACAGGATGTAATAATTCAAAAGTTTATAGGTAAAACTGAGAGGCAACCAATGAAGTTATCATATAGTGAGGTGAAAAGAAAGAGGTGTGCATTTACTCTGTGCAACTAAGAGTCATAGAAAAAGCTATCAAGAATGGTATAGAAATCAAAATATGAAACTGTTAAAAGGCAACCAAAAAATTATAGGAAAATAATGTATTCATGACCTTAAATTAAAAAGATACAACTGGTAGTTCAGGAGCTCTAAGGACTTCAGAAGGCAGGAAGAAAAGGCAAAGGAAGCATCACAGCACGGTGCCTTTTCTCAAGCACCCACTGCTCTCCCTGGGGAGGCACAAGGTGTTTGTGTCTGACCCACCAGTGGTTGTTCTAACATTATGTACATCATAGTAACATGTCAAATTCCTGAGCTTCCGTGTGAATCCCATTAAAACTTATTTCCTCCTGACAAAATACCTAAAATTTGAAATTGTGAGAAATTACTTAATTGTGAATATTTTTCCTTGAGGCTCTGATTCAGACTACATTCAGATAAATTTCTTTCCACAAAAAGCAGCTGGAAGGCTTCTATTGATTACAGTGCAGATGTCATAATTCTCCCTTTAGTATTTTAACAAACATATGTCCACAGTGCTTTAAATAATACTTCATGTTTTGAAGATGGGAAGCATAATATAATTGTACACAGACAATATAAAAACAATCAAAATTGCACCTATGTCACCCAAAAGAGAAGGTGACAACTGCTTTTAATTGCATACAAATGCTGAAATCTGCTTACAAGAGACTGACCTCTGAATTGGGTGATCAAATATGATGGTCTTTTGATAACAGTATAAGAAGGAAAGACAAATGGAACTATAAATTGCAGAAATATTATCTGCAACGAGGTGTCCTAAACCTTTTAAACACTATTCTCAGAATCTTTTGAGGGTCATTAGATTTTGGGAGCTGGAGGAGACAGATGGTACTGCTGAGAGGGTGGACACAGTTGGGAAGGCGCTCATTGGAGCCCTCTACAAGCCAGAGAAAAAATTCTCATTGATTGCTGGGGGACCAAACATTACTAATTCATTAGGAAGGGATGGGCTTTTTAACAGTTAGTTTAAAGACAGGGAACTGGAATATGCAGGTGTTTATATACTTGACTGCTAGTTCTGAGCAATTATTATCATAATATTTTACTACATTGCGTTCTTATTACTACGTGTGGGCAGAACTACAGTGTGCCTCAAACAGTGTAATACTTTCCCACAAAAAATTAACATCACTCTTTTTTTACCTGGGAACTTTGCCACTGGTAACTGAGCTGATTACTCTGCTGAACACTTGCTGTACACTGACTAGCATTTCAGCTAAGTGGTTTACTAGAATTATTGCTTCAGTCAGACCATTGGATTTATCAGATTTATGAAGAGGCCACCCCACACTGTTACATTCTCACAAAATCTGTATAGGTGAGGGAACTACACTATTTCAATATTAGCTTTCTGTTACAAGAGACAGACTCGAAGATATTGTACTAAATAATCTCTGTTCTACTTCCTACCTAACCAAGATTTAATATCAAAGAAAAATCGCATAAAATGAAACCTTTTCTATCATTTGAGTGTTTAATCTCTGGCGTATATTAATACCTTCCATGTTGACAGCTGCGGTGAGGAACCTCAAACCAGCTTTGCCTTCAAGACCTACAACTGAGTGCCCACTGTGGGCTCAACTTTTCACCCCATGAGCCCACCACTACAATGCAAGACTTCTTCATGAACCCTGGAATTTCATGCCCCAACCAGTACAGCACTGTACACAGCAGCTTCTGAATCAGCTGAAAACACTAAGCATAGCTGGTGTCTGTTCACCAAGGTACTGCAGTAAAAACTTCATGGGTGGTGATAAAGGAGCTGATATTTTGACTTCACAGAAGAAATTTCACAAGGATTTTGGAAAAAGTAAAGTCACCGATGCCCCATTCAAAAAAGATGACCAGCTGAAAATAATAATTCCAGAGACTAAATTTATATTCTCATTATAAAGAAGATTTAGTAACAGTGCACTATAATGATCAGTGGTTTTAGATGCAATAGGCTTTACTTAGGTCTTTCATTTAAGAGAAAGAATTATCCTATGCAAAACTGCAAAGGCCACGTGAACTGGATTCAGCGTACTAATATTACTGGCTTGTGAATGCAGCCTCTACTTTATAACCTCACAATATTTTTTACAGTGATACCAATTCTTCAACTGAATGCATCATAAGGAACAAAATGCATTAAAAACTACATAGGAAAATACTTTATGACCCCAGAAAAGACACCTAATTAATCAAAAGTCCTTCTCTGTAGAATCTCATTAAACATAAAGCTCTTTACAAAGTACTCAATCATATATACTATAAAAAGGCATGATGATTTGGAAGACACTGAGGAACACTCAGCTAAAACAATAATTCTCATTTGGCAAAAGTAATGGGGAATTCAGATGAGGGTTTTTCAAATACTATTCCTGCAGCAGACCAGAATATGAATACTATCACAGAAGGGCAGACAGAGGAAGAGTGGAATTGTATTAGGGGGCTGATCAACAGCTTCCAGCAGTTCCTACTGCAGCTGGTTAAACTGTGGTTCCTGGGAGTCTTCTCCACCCTCTGCTGTGTGTTCAAATGTCTGTTTCTGTTCAGACAAAATTCTTACTCTGTATGTTTATAATCCAGTAAATTTGACTAAGTTTGGCAAAATTACTCCCAGGAACCTTGACATAGTGGACTGACCACCATGCAGCTTTCATGCTGGAGAGCAGCTCTTATTTTAGGACAAAGAGGTACAGAGAAAAGAAGCCATAAGACAGTCAACAGCCTGCACACATCTTCAGTTTATTGTTAGGTTTACCAACAGCTATAAACACAAATTCATAAAACTCTTCTAGTCAGTCTCTTTGCCTGTCCTCTTTATGCCTCTCCAGGCTGGGATTCTGTCTCCATTTAAAAAAATTGTGTTTATCTGTCTTTGTGAAGGAGGGCAAATTTCCCAGAGGGTGGTGCTTTCCCAGGCTTGTTTACCTGTCTGGGGAATTTGCATTAAACTCTCTCTCCAGTGAACTGGGAATATAATACATAGGAGCATTGGAAAGATAACTCTCTTTTAACTTGTGTTTTCTTTTTGTTTTGTTTTGTTGTGTTTTTTTTTTTTTTCCCTGGTAACATTTGCTGTTGTTCTAGCTTTTAACATACCAGTATAATTCTATTTTAAGTTCCTGGGCTTTCAAGCCTTCCCATCAGATACAAGTTATTACTATTTAATATAGATAGTATAGAAACACTTAAAGGCCTACAAGAACTGGATGAGAGCTCCTGTCTCACTACCCACTGGTATGTGTTTTTTGGTGAGGAAGTAAGCAGTGCAGACCTAAAGCAGTGAAGACCTAGAGCACAGCAGAAATCTCAAGAAGGAACAATATTAAACCAGATTGTATTATTACAGCTAACATGCATTTGTAAATCTTTGGGGAAAATATAACATTGTTAATTACTGCACTGATTATCTTAATCAGATCTAGCTTGAACAAGTTCTGCCTAAAATGTGAACTAAATGTCCAAACTTCACCACAGTTCCAGAGAGGAATACAGTCTGTCCTACTTTCAAGGGTTGTCACAAGTATAGATACATAAATTCATCTGGTGACTCCATTCTTAGCTTGAAAACTTCCAAGATATTTGCTTTTAGTCTCCCAAAGAGTCTTCCACTCAGAAAAGGAAAAATGGATGCTTATCTCCTACCTACACATTTCATTTAATGATTTAGTGAATTTTGTACTTGAACTAAGTTAAAAGATCCTGAAGAAGACTGAAATGTTAATTGTGGTCAGGACTACAACTAACCACATCTGATGCTATGGTAGCACTGGGTGCATAATTGTTTAGCTGCTAGAATATTCACCCAGGAAATGAGAGAACTGAAATTTAGATCTTAATTAGCCCAAGGGTGTAAACCCACACTTCCACTACATTAGTGGCTGGGTACCAAGCAACAGGATAATTTGGAGAAGATCACATCCCCTAGGGAAGTTAAGCTACTGGGCAGGCAGGAGTTCCAGGGCTAGAAGAGTAGATAAGAGGTGTCCCTGCTGCAGCCCATGTGCCCACACCCTCAGTCTGGAGGGACGGGGCTGAACATCCAGCCCTCAGCTCCAACACAGCTTGTGTTTGACAGTTTAATATAAAACACCTACACAGATACAGCTGTGTAATACCAGTTCTGCCTTGACCACTGTTTTAGCATCTAGCATAAGAATTTTCCATCTGTTCTTGGTAATGTGGAAGAAAAGAGATGGAACAGCTAAAGGTCTAAATTACCTCCATTGAATTAAGTGGCAGATCTCCAGTCCCAGTGAGATGAACAATTAAATTTAAATGACAAAGTCAGACCCATAACATAAGTTAATGGCAAAACTGAGATTAGAATAGAGGAACTGCTGGTAGGATTCACACACAGGTAAACCAGTCATGCTTCTGAGACATAACTCCACCTAAGTAAACTTTTGAACAACTAAGATGACACAGAACTGGGACAATTACAATTCTACATTTTATTAACAATATTTGAATTTGGTAGAGGCCAGAGGTTTGAATCACGGGCAGGATTTTGCAAAGTGTCCATGGTTCAGTCAGTCCTGAAACATCAGTATCATAATATCAGTATTATGTTTCTTTTGTTTTGTTTATCATGTCTGGCTGCATCCATGTCCTCTCACTAATGTAAGATCTCTATTACATTTGACAGTTTTAGATTTCTTTTCAGACAGGGAGCAGCATAACCTTGATTTTTATTTTTTTTTACTGTGCCACAAGCACCTTCTATGCTATATAAATAACAAAACAATAGATCGAAACCTCCTACCTGCTTTTATATTTGTATATTTTATTGAATACAAGTGTGAGAAATCCTACATTCATTACTATCACTGCATTTCAGTGTGTTTTTCAGACCTGGGTTGAAGTATATAAAGGACATATACACCTAAAGACATATCAGAGAAGAAAAGGGCATGTAAATCCAAAGCTCTGGATCCCAGAGCTGATTGCAGTAGCATCCTCTATAGAAGTCAGGTGAGTGATGTCCTTGAGTGACATTCACAAGACAAGCATCCTTGATCACAGGATAGAGGGAAAGTAAGACTATGATGCTCTAGATGAAACTGTTTTGCAGTTTGGTATCTTTGAGGCTTCTTGAAGGTCCAAGTAAGTTTAGCTGCAGAGTCATGGCTCCTCTGTGGATGCAGGACTCCATGTAACAAGCACATACCTGCAGTGGAAATGAGCCACAGAGTCATAGAACCATAGATTCATAGAATGGTTTGAGGTGGAAGAAACCTTCAGAGGTCCAACAGGGACGTATCCAACTAGACCAGATTGCTCTGAGCCCTGTCCAACCTCACCGTGAATGCTTCCATATATGAGACATTTACCACCTCTCTGGGCAGCACGTTCCATTGCCTCACCACCCTAATAATAAACAATTTCTTCCTAACATCTGGCCTATATCTACCCTCTTTTAGTTTTAAACCATTATTTCTTGTCCTTTCACAACAGACCCTGTTACAATGTTTGTCACCATCTTTTTTATAGGTGTCCTTTATGTATTGAATGGAGCTTTTGCATTGGTGCAAAAATTTTTGATTGGCACTGACCAGTGGCAATCTCAGCCATCAGCACCGTGGCTGGGAAGTGGGGAGGCAGAGGTGAATGAACAAATCCTCATACAGACAGTATAAATCTTGTTATTTAGTATAAAATAGAGGAGTCAAAACCCAGGATGCCTTTTTTCCATATGAGTGACTAACCACTGGACTCTAAAGCCATGTTTGCGTGGTTCACTGACTTGTGAAATTGCATCTTCCAGCTCCAACAGAAGTGTTGGTGAGCTCTTTGTGTGCCTTCTCTCTGCTACCCTCATTATCCTCTGTAGCCACTGTGTGGCTTGGGGGGAGCTCACATTTCCCTGGTAGGTGGCAGATATGTATGTGAATTCTTCCAGGCTGAGAAGCAAAATTAATTAAGTGCTTCCTTTTCAACAGCTATCATCCCCAGGCTGTTATGTAAAAAGGTCCTCTTCAGTCAATAACTTTCAGAAGAAAAGTCTTAACCCTGCTCCATTACTTAGGGGGATGGTTTCAAGTTTGGAAGCAAACAGTAGATCTCAAATAGGCAGAATCACTTTTTGGCTGACATGCATCAAGCATCTCAGAGTATGTCAATTTAATATATATTCCTGACTTCTCTGATGGCCCTGAGCAAGGCTTTGCACAGCCTACAGGATTTGGTGTTCCATGTGAAATATCTGCTTCCCCAGGCCCATACAGGAAGGACAAGGAATTAATTGAGACTTTTGGATTTCTCTCTAAACTTTGGATTCAAAGCAGTTAAGTGCTGTAGAGCCTCATAAGTTACTAGCTACTTTTTTAGCTGATCTCTCTCCTCTTTTAATGGATACCAAATACAGTGTTTGAAACACTGGTATTTTAGGGAATCAAGGCAGAGATAAGAATATAATTCACAGGCATTAACGTGATGAAGCTTGACACATTTTCACTTTGTGATAGGGAAGGAGAAAATAAATCCAGATGACATTATCTGACGGTGCCATTCTCTGTGCAATGTCCTCCAACACAGAGGCCAGTTCAAGGAAGCAGAGTGTGCCACAGTGATTTAGTGATTCATAGGTATAAAGTCCTGACTGGACATTGTTTAAGTACAGCATATTTTAAAAGCAGGTAAACTAAGATAATGGCAAATAAATAGCAGGCTGCTTTTTGAATCAGGAAGCCACAACTAGCAATTTTCTGCTTTTCCAGATGACTCCTGAGAGCCATTAATCACAACAGAAAAACTGATATAAGAATCATGTTTTCCAAATGACTCTGCACTGTTGGTTTACAATACATTGTCTCAACAACCCATTAAGCTCAGGCTGTTGTTTGTTTATACAGTAAAACCAGATTAGGGATTCTAGTACCTTGTTCTAAAAATATTTTGGCCACAGAATAAAGCTCCCTCTAATATAGCCTGAATTAAATCCACTGAAAACTTGTTTTAATTTTTTAAAAAATAAAATTAAAAATCCTAGGGTTTTTTAGTGCTGTCAGGCTTTACACAGAATCAGGTATTGTCTGTCACTCCACTCTAACTCTGTGCCACATCAGGTAGCATCTCGCAACACCTTCAGCTGCCAGAAAACCAGCACAGAAGGAGAAAGTCAACATAATTTGTTTGTTGTGTGCTCTGGGTGATTCAGTATAGATGTGATCATTTGCCCATACCTAATCTGTATCCTATTTGTACTGCTAGGTCACTTGATAAAGCAGAGTCTCTGTAAGAGTTATCATGAAAACAAAATCTTATTTGCACAGAAGAGGAGTGGAAAGGAAATACAACAGAGTGTAAACAAAACAGAAATGAATTTTTAAAAATACAGGAGCTTGGGGATGCTAGAGACATCTTTATGAATCAGTGCACTTGACGATATTGTACATAATATACTTCTGGTGCTCACATTCATCACCACTACATATAAGCAGAGAAGGTCTGATGAGTTGGTCTTGCCACGCCTGGATGCCTTACACAGCATGTCTGCCATGGGACTAGCCATTTACTGACTGAGGACCTTCTAAGAATAGGAGCCCAGGCCTTTGGCCCCAGAAGTTACCACTTGAAGATCACGGTCTGAAATCCCTGCGTGATTTTCCCTTCTCGTATGTGTATATACGTGATGAGATGTGCTGCTACACTGGTTCCAGATTGGAAGAACAATACCCTCTTCCTCCCCTTAAAAAAATGAGATAAATTGAGTGGAAAACAAACAAACAAACAGACCACAAAAAACACACTGAAAACATTTTTTTCATTTATAAACCTTTCGATATTGACTGTGCACTAGTCAAAGAAATGTGTTTTTCCATACTCTGTGTAGTTGTCTTTTTTAAAAATGCTTTGGAGTCTTGGTCCATTTGTTCAGAAAGTCCCTTTATCTTCTGATCAGGCTTCTCACAGTGGTAGGACAATACCTCATCTCCTTCATCTTTTTCCTCCTCTTTCTCACCTCAAACACATCCTGGGACCTTTCATATAATTAGGGAACCCAGTGCATTACTCCAGGGCTCTGGTGTAGTTTTTAATGTGCACAACTTGGAAAGTGCCTTAGGCTGGCATGCTACTGGATCTTTTCCCTTCTAGATGAAACAAATCAAAGTGAAACAAACTTCTATGCCCTACTGCTGTGGCTTCTGATCATTCCTGTATAAATCCACCAAGAGTTGCTTGTGGGTAAACTGAGCAGAGAATATATATTGAAGGGCATTAGTGAAGCCAGTAAAAAGTAACCCACTCAAAGAAAATAGATTTTTTTTTCCAGTGTGCTGTATTCATTTGAGGTTAGTGGTTAAATGCAGAAGATTTATATCAGAGTTTCCAGTTAATAAAAGTATTTGTGTGGATGAACTCTGTTTAATTACTTCTAGTAGAGATTTTGCAAAATGTGCTTTTCAAAAAAGCAGCAGGCTATCTTACTGAGGCTATTATTAAAAGTTCATGATATGAGGGGGTGTGATTTTGATAAAATATAAATGGCATTCTTGATTTCTTATGTCTTTCTTGGCTGGAAGAGGAATGCATTACCAGAGAAACTGCTACATCTGCCATTCCAAGAGCACAAGTGGAGTTTATGACCTGAATATGCTGTACCCATAGAAAATAAATAACCATATAATCCCATCACATGGTAGGTGTGATAGCTTACAGGAAATATGAAACTAGAGAAATCTGTTCTGGAGTTCTGCTGTAATACATTTATTACGGAGTCATCAGAGGAGGCCAGACTGAACTCAGGGGAGAAAGGTGGAGGAATCATGCAGTCATCTCTTTTAGATTCACAGGAGTTACCCCTAGATAACTAAAGTCTGATGTGTCATCCCCACATGCCAGGAGGAGCTGCTGCCTCCACACTCCCATTAGTGGAGTGTCCCTCTCATGTTCTTCCCAGGGGGCCAAGATGTGAACTTAGGCCCCTCATTAAAATGTTCCTGTTAGAACCCCTCATTGTCTATATTGCCATCAATCAGATCTTTTACTTCATATCCTCCCTGGGTTTCTGCCTTGCCACAGCTCCTGGCTGTCCCCTCTGCTTTCCCTGTTCTTTACATAAAAAATGTCAAAAGGCAATTTGCCTGCAATGGCATTTAACTATTTAATAATAAGCGAAATTATGGATTTCTTAATGGTAACAATGTAAATAAACAGAATATCTTTTGGCAGGATACCACACAACGTCATGAACAATAAACTAGAATGCTGTGAAGTCAACAGGGCACACAGTAAATAGATTAGAAACCAGCAGGTCTTGAAATGTAGCTGTGAACATGGGGTAATTGTTGACTAAAGTCCACAGGGACAATCTTGGACTCTAATTTTAAATAACTTTTTAATTAATGAATTAGAAGAGGGAAAAAAATCCAATACAAACAAAAAAAGAACCAAAACCAACCAAACGAAGAAAACCTAAACAGATATATTTGCTTTTGGCATAAATGCAAGAGAACAGGTAAAAAAGGAAAAAAAAAAAAAAAAAAATTTACAATGGCTGTTTTACTGACATTGTCTTAGTTTGGTTGTTTTGGAAATTATATTACTTTTGTCATCAAAAGTAGTCATGTACTTAAACACAAAGACTAAGGACCCTGCTCCCAAAGGAGGAGGTGAAGCAAGAGGAGAGGACTTCTAGTGGATCTCAGAATCCCTGGTGGATTAGACTTCCCATAGTGATGGTGGTAGCAAAAAGGATAATGAACCTCATTGGCATATAAACAAGAGAATAATGGTTTGAAATGGGAAGATTTCTCTGTGGTATGCTGCAGCTGAATCAGAGCTATCCGATTTAAAGCAGAAACTAGTATATAGCAAATCAGTTGCTTTTTTTATGTATGAGGTCAGATGAACAGTCCCTTCTGGTCTTAAAATACATTAATTTATGTATGGAGGAAAAAAATTACCCTCACTAAAAATTTATCTGGTCTGAAAGGATCAATGAAAGATGCAAGGAATAGTAATTAAGCTTCTAGTTATGATTTGAACAAGAAAATTGCAAACAAATCTCAACATTTTTTTTTTCAGTTAATCCAAGGTTTTACAAACCAGACATTTCCCAGTGTTGACTGTTTAAAATTTTGCATTCCCATGTTTTGCCCTTCCCCCTCCCTCTCACCAGTGAATGAATGATGCTCAGAGGTTTCACTAAATTTTTAGTCCTTCTCTTTCTCTTTCTTCTGCTTCCACTTCCACTTCTGCTTCCTCTTCTCTTTAGTAACTACAGCGGTAGTGGATCAAGGGTTGGACTTGATGATCTCTGAGGTCCCTTCCAACCCAGCCAATTCTATGATTCTATGATTCTCTTCTCTTCTCTCTCTTCTCTCTTCTCTCTTCTCTCTTCTCTCTTTCTTTCTCTTTCTCTTTCTCTTTCTCTTTCTCT
>JAAWXA010000019.1:92407-448267 GCA_038090715.1 Florisuga fusca | reverse complement strand
CCTCTCCTCTCCTCTCCTCTCCTCTCCTCTCCTCTCTGTTATTCTCAGAAATTCCTCAGTTTTGAAAACATTACAGAGTAGTTCAAGGAAAACCAAAGGTCTCAGCCCTGGCAATCCCTGGCTGTTTTCCTCAAGCTCCTAGCAGCCCCATCTCTCACAGCTGCCAAGAGCCACAGGGGGTAATGTCAGGCGGGCAGCCCCAGACATCCGCAGCCCCAGCAACACCTTCTCCCTCCCCTCTTCACTCTCCCTGCTGGTGGCCGAGGAGAGCTTAGTTTAGAAGCAGCTCCCGCAGTCCACCACCACCTGCACTTTTCCCCAGGGAAAAGGGATCTGGAAGTTTTATGGAGTGATTCAAAGTGACCAGAATAGTCTGGAAAATACGGTCATTTGCATTGCTCTCCTTTTCCCTGTCTCAAATGGAGTGTTATGTGGCAAATGTAAATTGTATTGAACAGGAAAAAAAAAGAAAATAAAAAATTTAGGAACCTTGCACATGTCTGTAAAGTGAAATCTAGACTGCCTGAAAAATAGGACCACCAATTAATAAAATGATTTTTATAAACCAGGACTTAATCATGTTCTCACAGGCTACCAAAAAAAAAAACAAAAAAAAAAAACAAACCACAACAGTGTTGCTTTCAGACCGTTTGCTAATAGTATGGTAAGTTTTCTTCAGAGTTGTTCAGGGAAGATTGTATGGGAAATGCAGAGCCTACCATTAGAGACATTTAGGAGTAGTTTTATCAACAGCTGAACTATAACTCTGTGACAGAAAAATCACTCCAGTCCTTTCAAACTGCTATGTATTTAATAAAGGGCCAAGAATTCAAAGGGAGAAAAGATATCACAAGAAGAGTTTTCTTAAACTAGAACAATCTGGGCTTGAGGAATTTGGAGGGTGTTTTATATGGATTTTTGTGGTTTTTAGCTGGGTGGCCAAAGTATACTACATTCACTTTAAGTCTGTACTTACAGACTGCAGCAGAGTAGAGAGTAAACAATTAGGTTTGTTTGCTCTCTGGATTGTGATACTCTGGGTCTTGCATTAATTTAAAGGCATATTGATTATACTTTATGCTTCAATGGCACCTGCCAATCCACCTTCCCAAATGCTTTATAGCAATTAATCAGTAAAACCCACAGACATTTCCTCCTTCTTTAAGCCAGAAACAATAATGCTGCAAATGCAAATAGTTGATACACTCTAATGAAAAAATCTTACAATATATACATTTTTCACTGTGATAGGTAAGTGCTAGGAATCCTATTTTTCTTTACAGAGGAATAAAACACTTGAGAAGTTGATAGTCATGGCCATTTGGCATCGATAAAACACACAAAAGCTACAGCCATCCTAGAAGTGACCACATCTGGGACTTGAATTAGGAGAGGTGACCAGTACCCAGTAACTCCTGTGTTCTTCCAAGTAAATGCCCAAATAAAAACAACTGGCACTGTAGTTCATATTTTAAAAAGACCCATCTGCCAGTTCCCTTCTTTAACTTCCAAACAAGGTTCCTCACAGTCAGAGATTACAGGGTATGAAAGGCTTGTTTCTGCTGTGACTGTAATGGGAAAATGTGGTAAGGAAAGGCTGAGGGAGAGCATATGCTGCTTCAGGCTATGCTACTGAGGGGACCACTCATTAGCACAGTAGCCTTCCCTCTCATAAATCTGCCCCTGATTTGTTAATGTTTGCTAATATTGTAGTTTACTGTAATAAATTAGAATAAATTGTACAAGCTAAATTGCCTGTGAAGCTGCAGTTTGCCTTTGCAAGACTGAAGCTGCCTATTTGGTTCATTTGCTTGGTCCACTCAGCCCAGCTCTGCCCTACGCCTGCACCACCAGCCCAGCTCCAGCTCACAGACACACACACACCCAGGAGGGCTCAGCAAAACAGCAGCACAGCCATTGAGTTTCACTTGGTTTCATGTTGAAACCATGCAAAACCAGACACATTCTTTTCAGAAGGTGGTGAGTTAAGTTCCCCTAATGAGGTTTCTAAGAAGGTTCCTACCAGCCTGGGCTGAGATTTGGAGTACAAGGGTCCAGACAGAGACATTAAGCCACGACAGTACTGATCACAATTACCTGATGATCTTTTAGTAGTAGACACAGTAAAATGTTGATATCCATTAACATTGTTGACCACACATTAATCTAGTTGGATGTATAGTTGATCCTCAAGCTGCTCTTTTTTTCAAGATGAAGTTTGACATTGCAGACAAAGGCAAAAAGAGGGTAAACAGTGGCTTTCTGCCATTAGCTGTGAATTCCCTTACACTGGTGACATTTAAGTCATGCACAAACAGACAGTTCAAGAAATTAAATATGAAGAAAACTATTATCTTTTCTTTTCATAGGTTTAACTTGCTGCTGACACAGAATGATGAACCAGTTCATTGAAGAGACAAACAGCTCACTCAGGTCAGCCAAAGCACCACTGATTACACAAGAGTGTAACTTCAGGAGTAACAAGACCTTCTGTAAAGCCAGTGTACAGCATTAGCAACATCTTTAAATACTGTCAACAGAATACAAACATAGTATCACAGAATCACAGAATGGTTGAGGTTGGAAGGGATCTCTGAAACTCCTCTGGTCCTGCTCTCCTGCACAAGCAGGGCCATCCAGCGCCCCTTGTACAGGACCATGTCTCCAAGTATTCCATAACCTCCCTTGGCAATCTCTGTCAGTGCTCAACCAACGTCACAGTAAATAAAGGTTTCCTGATGTTCAGAGGGAACTTCCTGCGTATCAGTTTGTGCCCATTGCTTCTTGTTCTGTCACTGAAAAAAGACATACTCCCTGTATACCCACCCTTCAGATTTGTACACAGTGATGAGACCCCTCCCGAGACTTCTCCAGATTTCTTCAGCAACAGTCCCAGATCCCTCAGCCTCTCACTGATGTGAGATATTCTTGGAAGATTTTGTGAGGAATCTTTTTTTATATTCCTTTTCCCATGAGAGAAAGGAAAAAAGGATGCAAAGGGCATTAAAAGCTATTATTTGATCATACCAAAGTGTCCATGGGACATCAATATGCTTGGTCCATTTATAATAATTTGAAACCTTGCCTATACAATCAGTGGAGTCTAAAGAAGTATTAATCTCATCCTAAAGTAACTGCCTAAAATATCTGAGTTTAACTCTGCTCTAATATTGCCTATTTCAGTAAAGGAAGCTTAGTGTAGTTACTTATTTACACTGAAGGAGATTAAACCTGGACAAGAGTAGTATCTCCTACTTAGAACTCCAAAGTGGAATTCATTAAAACTTACAAAATAAAAATACAACTGATTTGTGCTTAATATGCACAGAAAGTATGCAAGGGTATTATAAGAAAATCTGTTTTCAACTGCAGAAATCTCATGTCTTTGGCATAAAAAGATCTGAAAGTTTTGGTCTTTGAAAGCAGGCCTCATAAAAATGATTTCTCTGGCAAACAAATTTACTACAACTGCACAACTATTTGGTTAACGGTAAAATATTTTAAATGTCGGCCTAGACCATGAAGATGTTTAAATCATCTGCTGTTTCTGGGGTCATTTATGAAGTAGAACAGCACAGAGGATAATTATCATTGCAAGGAAGGTATTTACAGTATCAGATAGTGATCACCTATCTGATGTGCTATAAGATTAAGGTTTTGTGCACTACTGTATTCTTTTCCATTTAAGGAACAGTGTCTGGTTTGTCTGAAACTTCTGTAACTTTTTGCACATGAAAGGAGCATATATAGTGGGAGAAAGAAGAAATTATGGATGAGCTTCAGAGGGGCTTTGACAAGATACAGATTCAGCTTTCTTTTAATCATCTGGATATCATCTGGACAATCATCTGGTTCTTCACAAAAGAAAACAAACACTAGACATTTTTGGCACAAGATTTAAGTTGGCTGGTATTAAACAGCAGCTGTAGATCAAGAGCCTCCATAGTAACACACATACACCCCCACAGAGATTCTAATTTTAAATATTTAGGCTTCCCTGTAGATGAGACTGTGCATCTCTGGAGACACACTCATGAATTTGCTTATAAAAAAGGGTTGAGATGAAATTAGGTGTGTTTTATTATTTGAAGATTTGTTATACTTTGCATGTCAGGAGAAGTTTAGCACTGTAATTAATGTTTCCATGAATTAAACACAGGAGTCTAGTACATACAGTGACAGTATTTCAAGTAAAATATACGGTTGCTTTATCATCTGTGTAACAGACTTTGCCAGATCATATTTCATGATCATTTTGAATATTAGTGGATCTCTGGTTGTTCTTCCTTTAAAATGTCCTTGTTGCATTTCATGGGAAAGAAATGTAAATCTATATTACTGCAAAGAACAAAAGGTCTTCAATATTCTCCAGGTAATCAGACATGGATTCTGATGTGAATCTGGATTTCTACCACTAACTATGCCATCTTGATCCTGAAACTAATTGCAAATATTTAAAACATTGGGCACTGAAAATTTGCTTTACACATTCTATTTACCTTCAAAATACTAAAACCAATGTTTAAAATATTTTACCAGCTTACAAGGGTGTAAGCCAATAGCCAGATGGGCAACTGTGCTTTACTGGAAGATCTGAATTTGTGTTTTCAAAATATGAAGGCTGTGAAAGATAAAGTTATTAAGTAAGTTGCTGCCTACCTGCTCTCATTATTGTCAGTGAAGTCTTTGGCATGGGAAATCTTTTAAAATCCAGATACTTCTGCACACATTGAAATGAGAAGTACTAGATGTTGTGAAAAACCATCTGATAAAGTAAACAATCTTTCAACCCAGTTTCATATGTCAGTAGACACTAATCAAAAGGATAAATCCAGCCCATCTTACTCTCACTTGGCATTCTGTTAAATGGTCACAAGCATCGTCTAGCATGAAATGCATATAGAGGATGTCTTAAGAGGACCTACTCTCCAGAATAATACCATGATGACATTCTCTTGTTAGAAGATAAGAAGCATGGAAGTGACATGAAGGGAGACAGGGCTATGGTGGCAGAGGAAGAAATGTGGTAGATTAGAGTCAGACAATTAAGATGGAAATACAATACAGAGTTATTTTATTTTACCTTTTGAACACTTTTTTCTTTGATGTTTTAAGTCCTTTTTTCCTGTTCACAAGGCAAAGGGTCCAGAAAGAGTTTCAGTAGAGTCAGTTGACTCTATCTCATCATAATTGTATCATCTCCTGAGATAGAGAATATGGAAACAGGTACACAAACCATTTTCTTAGGGTTGTAACAAACAGGATGTTCAGAGATTAAGATTAAGTCTATTTTATTCAGGGAGGAGGAACTAGTATGTGTTGGGATTTTTTAAGGCTTCCGTTTTCAGAGAAAATGAAGTGAACCGTTTCACTTGTAAGGTACTCCTTGGTTCCAAAACTGGTTTCCAAAAGTACTAATGGCTTCATGTCAATCAGTTTTGCCATGTACAGTTATGTCTATTTTTACCACTGAAGCTACTAACTGACTAAAGCCACATTAAATTAAAAAGCTATAAAAGATTAACACATCATTTATTTTGAAATGCAAGTTTAATTGAACATATGTTTTGACCTAGAGGGGTCATGTTTGTTTACCCATAACCACACAATATGGTGAGATTGCCACGTAAATGGATTGGGCAAGTGAAACAAATAGTCTAAATTATTTAATTTGGTCTTCGATATTTCTGACCTTTTCTTGTATTAACGAGAGCAATATGGGCTCATCAGAGGTATATAGGCAGTCAAGTGAATTTTCTCCAGGAAAAAAAGTACTACTGAAAACTAGAAAATATTAGAGGATTATGTGAAGATTGTAGAACAGATCATAGAAATAATCTCTTTTCATAATATTCTGCCTAAATTCTTTTTCATTCTACATTCTAATTACTTTTCAAGGCCAGCGACTTAACCCTCCCCATTTTAATCAGGAGAAACATAAAAGCCCTATTATGAAAAAATGTACTTGGGTAGCTATTTACCTTTTTGTCACCCCTATCAGTAGATCTTCTATGTCAAAATAACATTGCTTGAATTTCTGACTAGTTTTCTTTAACTAGCCCACAGGAATATTTGGTATATTCAGAAAATTACTCACAGTGTATATAACAATTGTTAATACAACAGACTCTCCAAACAACAGTTTATAAACACGAGCCTTTCTGTTATTATTCCAAGGGCAAAGAATCAGGTCTTGCTCTAAATTGCATTGGCAATATTTTTTCTTCTTTTGAAATGCGTGGAGTCATGCTAAAATTGTGCCAGAGAACCTGAAAGTAGGGCTTTTCCCACTGTGCAGCATAAATCAAGTGATAATGTGGACATGATCCAGGAGATACACATATGAAAGTTTGTATACGTGTAAGCACAGCACACAGAAATGCCACGGCTAGTGGTGACATAACCAGACATCATACTGCCAGAGGCTGCAGATAACACCAAGATCTTTGGTGACCCAAGCCTGGATCATGCAAGACTTGTGGATATCTATGTAGACAGCTATGCATCTGCATCTTCCATAGAAAGAAGAGAAAGTTAAGGTCACCATTTTCTCAAGAGCCTAAACGTCCAACTATGAAAACTTCAGGACTTGCAAACTAGGGACTGAGTAAATCCACATTCAGCTGCGTGCAAGGGAATGGACTTTACGAGCCACTCAGTCCTGCCCCATCACATGTTTTTTTTAAGTCTAACATAAGGTATTTGAATAACTATCTTAAGTTTTCACATTATCTGTAATGAACTTAGGTTTCTACTTTCAATGTAGTTTTGAATTACACCCAAGGTAGATAATTCAAACAGGCAAAAATCAGCTCTGCAAAAGCCCACAGGGTCTCTTTTTGAATGAAAAAGATTTAAAATCTCAGACTTTTTATGGTGGAAAAGTCTCCTTCACACCATAAACAAAGACTGCTGACACAAGGTCATTTGGTTTTATTCTGTTACAGTAGCAATAAGGGAAGAGTTGTAATAAATCGACCTCAAATTTGTTACCATTAAATTCATTTAGACACAAGAATGTAGTTAGAATCTTTATTATTGGACAACTTTAACACACCCTCTGTTGCTCTAGTAATTGCAGTAGAGCAAGGAAAAATGGGAAAATACCCCAGTACTGAGAGTTCAACTGTGAATTATCTGCCTGATGTGAGGTAGAATGAACACAATAAAACACTATTACACATCGCTTATACATCGGCGTGATCTGGCCACAAAGAAAGCACAAAAAGGATGTCTCTACAATAATTTATTAAAGAAAAAACAGTTTTCTACACTCAAAATCCAAGAGCAAGTATAAACCACTAGATGCAAGCTAGTGCTGTATGCATTCCACAGGAGTTTATTTTGGACTACTTCTAGTCTGGTCCTGTGGACTGAATGCCCATTAAACAATCAGAGACTCCTCTGAGGAGGTGGAACAACACAACTCCCCTGTGCTGCTGAAATACATCTGCAATGTGAACTAAAGCGGAGAAAGGAGCTGATTCTTCTGCTTTTGTCTGGTCTCATGAGAATACAACTGGAATACTGTGTCCAGGTCTGGAAACCCTGACACAGAAACGATGTGGAGCTGTTGGAGCAAGTACAGAAAAGGGTCACAAATATGATCCGAGGGCAGAAGCACCCCTCCTATGAAGACAGGCTGAGAGAGTTGGGCTTGTTCAGCCTCCAGAAGAGAAAGTTCTGGGGAGACCTCATAGAGGCCTTTCAGTACCTGAAGGGGACCTACAGGAAAGCTACATTACAAAGGCATGTATTGACAAGGCAATGGTTTTAAATTGGAAGAGTGTAGATTTAAATTAGGCATTAGGAAGAAACTCTTCACTGTGAGGGTGGTGAGACACTGGCACAGGTTGCTCAGGGAGGCTGTAGATGCCCCCCTCACTGGAAGTGTTCAAGGCCAGGTTGGATGGGACCTTGAGCAACCTGGTCTGGTGGGAGGTGTCCCTGCCCATGCCGGGGGGTTGGAACTGGGTGATCTTTAAGGTCCATTCCAACCCAACCATTCTATGACTCTAAGTGGGAACAAAAGTGCACTCTTTAAGATTAGTGGATTACTCAACAAAATCACTGAAGTCTAGCTCCATGAGTGCTTATTTTATTCTCTACAGACTGTAGTGAGAGTTTGATATGATTAGCACATTGTAATTTTCTAAACTGATGATGCCAAATGCTACATTCTCCATGTCAGGAGAGCATGTCTCACAGTGTCTGTCTAACGGTGTCTAGCAGCACGGTCCCGCATGAGTTCCTCCATGTCACTAAATGTAAGCTATTTCCTCAACCATTCTCTTTGTTGTATTAATATCTATTTTCTGGAAACTTAGTGGCATAGAGCCTGCTGGCCCTCTGTCTCAGTTAAAACTGACAGGAGGTCCAAAAATGATAGGGGATGGTCTGACAGATAAAAATGCAGAAGGACTACTCAGTCCTTTAAATTTCATTTCTTTTGGAAAAACATAGGCTAAAGCATCAAAAAAAGGTTACTAAAAATCATAGCTGAACATTCAGGAAAGTAACTACTTTAAATCAGAAATACCCAATGCTGTACAAGCTTTGCAGTCAAATACAGACTGCCTTACCCAGTGTGTGAGAGCAATGGGACACTGAAGATTTTTTTAGCTGGAGCCACTAGCTGTTAAGCAAATATCTTTCTTTCAAACCATTCACTTCCATTTTGGTTTTAAGTTACACAGGCAAACAGAGCTAAAAGAACAGAGCTGAAGCAAAGAGGCACTGAAATTCTGCGAAGGAACAAACCCAGCATTCCTTCCTTTTCTTGTATTTGCACAAATGGAAATTTGAGAAAATGCTAATGGTACTTCAAAACTATAGAGTATCTCGGGCAATTTTAAAGCTTAAAGATTACTGCAGAGGGCAAGATATTTCCACAGAGTTATTCTCTGCCAGTATCAGAAATTCCTCTTTATTAAACAAGTTCAAGTAACAGCTCAGTGTTTCCAAACTTAAAGAAAATGTGGTGTTATGTTTTCTGCAGAGAAAAAGAGACAATAATTTCTCTTCTAGAACAAGACATCTTAAATTAAGTGAAAAACAAACAAATCGACTAACTAACAAACCCAAACAAAAAAGAAAAAATAAAAAAAAATTAAATTGACACTTCCATCTGAGAATTGTAGCTAGCCCTGGAGAGAGTGAAGTCCTAGAAGCATGTCCTGCATGGAAAATTGAATTGTAACTGCTGTATGTTACACTTTTATATACCCTAGTAAAGGCACTTCTGCCACTTTCCTCTGGAATCAGAAAATATTGTACTGCATGATTCAAAAGTTTCACTGTATCTGGTTTTCCTGAGCTTCTATCAGAAGCAGTACATATGCTATAGGATGACAACGAAAGCATCTCTTATAACTGCATAGTGTGATGTAGTAGAAGTGTAGTCATGGAAGCGATGACATTAACAAATATTGCTGTTATCAAATTGGACAACTTCTTGATCTGTGAAAATAATACAAATTGTTTCAATCAAGGAGAAAACTTTCCTTCATTTCTAATCTGAAGTTATTCATAATGAAGAAGCAAGTATAAAAGAACTCAAGGCAGAGACAGCCTGACTGCAAATGTCTTGGCTAGGATGGTACAATTCCATATTGTGGACTTCAAAGCGGAGACATAAAAAATATTACCTATACTAGAACTATGAAAACCAGAACTCTATTGTATTTTAATGTTGTAGTAAAGATTTTAGAATGCATTCAGTGATGAGGGCACTGATAGACTTAATGTGAGATTTTTAGATCTTTAGACTTTTATATCTTTAGGTTTTTCATAAAATATAACATTTCTTGAGAGAGAAAACAAAGTTTTGAAGAACAGCTTTTAAAGGGAAGAACATGGAGTTTTTTATTAAACAAGCATAAAGAAGATAGCAGAGCTGCCAGTAGCTGCAAAATATAAGTATGGCATAACAGCTCTGGATCTAAGTTCCTGATCTGCTTATACAAATTTGGGAAGCTCCACTATGGGGTGTTGAGAGGTGTGACTGAGAACTCCTGTGGTTAAGACATTCTCACAGTTGTGCAAAGCATACGTATGAATAATATTCTTCCACATCCACATCGCTGTGTTACTGGCAAGACTATACTGTGGTGGGTCTCTTGACCTCTGGTTTTGAGTAGACTTACCACCTGGTTGATACGCAACAGTTTCTATATTTTTCAAAAAAGCAAGTTTCACTGGAAAATTCTCAGCCTGCTCTCATCAAGAATGGACTCTTGTTTGTCAGGCTGGATAAGCCATCCCACCACGTTACATCCTTTTCTATACTTTTTGTTAGGTAGCACTTGGTATGAATGCCAGTGGGCGTCATCACAACCCTGGAAAATTTTCACTGAAAACTGAAGCAGGCATCCAGGGGACTCCCACAAATTGAGACAAGAGCTGGGAACCTACTCATTGCTGGGGAAGACAGGTCTGGGGAGAAACAACCCGTGTCCATGGCATCAGGCTTCAGCAGATGACTCCACATGTGCTGAAGTAGAAATATTGGGTTGAAAGCAAACTGGGAAAAAACGATATTCAAATTCTGATCTGATCTCAGACTCAGATTCAGATTATGGTCTCAGACAGTGAGAATGGTGACAGAAATGCAGTGCTCAGAAGAAAAAATGAAAACAGGCTCTTCAGAAATGAAAACAGTATCTTTTCAGGTACTGAAATTACCTGTGAAAAATCAATGTATCCTTACGGCAATTAATTATGCAGCGTAAAAGCAGAAAGAGAGACAAGAACAGAACATAAGCAAAGTGTTAGTCCTGAGGTACACAATCCCTACAGGACAGATAGAATTCCACAGCCCAGAGTAGCATTAGCACTGCATGAAAGAGAGAGGCCATGTTCTCTGGAAAGTGATGAGTTAGTGGCATGGGTGATCCCATCATCAGTAGCCATCACAAAGAAAATACCACATAGTGCAAGATTGAGAACAATTCATGTTACTGCCATCCCAGTGTTGAGCTGCTGGCATAAGGAGCAACTCACTGACAGCATCACTATGGCAGAGATACACACCAAAACATGCTTTCTGGAGACAAGTATTCTTCTAGCTCTATGAAACAGAAAATACATGCAAAATGCAGTATCTCCATTTCTCTTTTGAGAGTTTGACTGAGAGTGGAGAAGTTCGTACTCCAGAGCTAGCCACATCTCAAAGAGAAAATGCCTTAGGAAGTTAGTCCTTATAGACAAAACTATAAGATGGAATTCTGTTCAGAAAGGCAGGGATAAAGCAGTAGATCCAGAAGACTTGAAAGCTGGCACAAATGCATTCATCACATATGGAGAGAGAGACATGCCTGAGAAGAGCTGGGGGAATGGTTATTTCACAAGAAGAAATAGTGTATCAGTAGCATAGGTAGATCTCTGAAAAATCATTGGTACATGCATTGGCACAGCAATCAACAGAACCAGGAGATCAGCAACAGGTTTTTCGTTATTAAAAGTTACAGAACTTGCAAGATAGAAATGGATTGTTACCCCGTTTTCCAGGAAGTGGGCTGAATAGAAAGCAAAACCCATGTCCCAGCAAAAATACCTGTGATGCTTATAAAGTCTGTCAACTGGTTGCTCTGATCATGTTGAGATCACTGACATTACACTGACCAAGAATTTCTTACTGTTTTTTTTGCCTGTCCCTATCATAATTTCCACTTTTGTCCAGTGATTCTTAGTGTACACACAAACCAGGCAGACAGAGACTCTTTTTGATCTCTGAAAGATGTGTAGCAAACCTGACAAAGCCTCCATGCCCCACAGTAGAACACAAATCAGTCAACTGGGAAATTGACTTTGTCCCAATAAGTGTCAATTGGGATATTAAGCACAAATTATCATTTAGTAGGTGATTTGAAAGCAAATGAAGACAGAGTGTCGCAGTAGTTAAGAAGTATACAACAAGACGGGATCTCAGAAAGGGATACATCAAAGAACAAGTTTTTGTTTCACACCTAGCAGAAGAATGACTGACAGAAAAAAAAAAAGCAGCAGATGACAGGGGACAATAAAGATGCAAGGCCAATGTTGTCAGGTCAGCAGATCTGGAACAGAGGGCATGGGAGACACAGCAGGTCACCCTGCAATAGTTAGGGCAAGCAGTGAAGACTTCCCAGTGATCAGGCATTTTACATGTACTTAGGCCAGGGACAGGATCTGAAGAAGAATCTCAATGCTCCGTGACACCCGGTGCTTCTGATTTTCTGCAGGACTTTCAAGCAACAACAGAAAATAGCAAACAGTGCCAGGAACAAGCCAGAGGCTACATTAAATAGAACATAAACAAGCACATAGATAGCATGAAGGGAAAGGATAGCTTCCCAGAACATCTGCACACTGCTAATGTCTGGCTCCAGCAAGACAAGAAAGGCTTTCATAGAAAACAGAGTAAATAGTAAGGGAACTCAAATTAAGTGATATGGCCTGGAACTGTTCATTAGTTGCTTCTCAAGCTGTGGAGAGAGCTTCCCTTAGAGCAAAGCTGTTCAAAAGGGGTATGCTGAGCTCATACTAACTCAGTGGGGATAAAACATAAACAGCATGCAATGGGGACTGTTTATATTTTCTGTGAATAAGGATCAGTATTACGATGAGAATTCTCCAAAAATAGAATACTGGAAACACCTCAAATCCACACCTCATACTCTGCGTTAGTGTTGAGAGGGTTTTCTCTGAATCTGTCCATGAAATTTTCAAAATATTTCTGATGGTCACGTTGCAGTCAGCTAGCACTTTTCACTCTTTATTCAGAGGTGAAAACAAATAGTGTGAGGGCATCCCTTATTAAAACAGATTAAATAATTTATATATATATTAGGATCTACACTGCAATGAGGCAGATTTACAGCAACTAAATGCGGAAATCAATGATGGGAGTGCTGACAGATACATGGAAATGGTTAAGAAATTCATCATAGGTTTTTCAGGTGTTGGTTGCAGATGTTTGTCTGTATTCTTTAATCTTGTTTGGTGAATTAGCTGTTTGCAAAATAAGTGACTGTTCTTAACGTGCAGCTCCAGGCACTGCACAGTGTGCACTAGGGAACACCAGCAATCAAAACCTAAGCAGGATTTTGGTAACAGTAGTCTTGGGATTATGAATTTAATTTTAATTTATGGCACATGTCTGCTCCTGTGGGCCTTTGTCACTTATTAAAAGGTGTATTTGAAGTCAGTGGCAGAGTTGGAAACTGAGTTTTTACTTACATACTAGAACTCTGTGGCCATTCTTATGTGACTGAATGGAAGCTGAATTTACCAGGTTTATGATCTAAAAAATATATGTGGAAAAGTGTTCTTGTCATAAAGCAAGGATAAATTCTCATTGCTTTTTTTTCTGAGAGTGACTGTGATCTATACATTACTGTTAAGTATGAGCATTTTTGTTTGTTTGCTTTTTAGGGTTTTTGGAGAAGACAGAAGGAAGGAGGGAGCAGAAGAGAGAGAGAGAGAGAGAGGAAGAGGACACCAGTAGTTTCCTTTCTAATTTCTTTTGTAACTACAGATTTTAGTTTTCTGTACAAAAAATTTTGATTGACTTGAAACATCTATTTTGCCTCAGGCTAAGACAGTCTTTTCAGCTTATGTAAGGGGCAGAAAGGAGACCTATTGCATCTACCTACAGATATCTACAAACTCTCCATGACCTCATGGCTCTTCACTCTGTGGAAGCTCCTGCCTCTGGATAACACAAGGTTTTATAAATAGAAAGTAGAAGGAGAGGGAACCCATCTGTTAGCCACAGGAGCTTCCCCTTCTGACCCCACATACTTCCCAGCTGAAAATCCAAGGAAGAGTTAATGCCTGTTTCAAAGCCTGAGGCAGAGATAACTTTGCTTTCACTCTACCTGGCTGCAACCCTGAGGTGCTGGGGGTCTTAGTGTGTGGCAGCCAGCTCGTGTGGTCATACTGCAGGGACTACACTTGACGTGGTGAAGAACAACCTCTAAACTGGACCTTTGCTTTCCTCATTCCTGTGAATCAAAGAGTGGCAAAATACCTACCTATGTCTAAACAGAAACAAAGCATAACTTTCTATTGTTATTGAAATACGACAGAATTACTGCAGAAACAAACTTACACCTCCACGGGCTACATGATTCCCAGAGAGCGCCATCAGTCACTGCACTGAAATACCTGATTTATTATACACAGGTATGAGGTAATTACTACATATTTATTACTTATTATTTTATTATGTGTTTATTTTGGAGAGGTAATAGACTATCTGTAATTAGGTTTGCATCCATTACAAAGCCCTTTTTAAAACTGTTTTATACCTTTGACTTGCCTTGACTTGAAAATTACCACATTTATTCTGCGGGCAATGAGGAACGGGTCTTAGTTACTTTGAAAACAACATGGCCTGGTACTCAGTTTCTGAATTTCAACTCAGAAACAACAAAGGAAGTTGCTTTTCTCACTTATTTCATTAGGAAGGCAAAAAAACCCAAAACACGTTTGGTGGAGAAATTACAGCTATATTCTTCAGCTTTGACAAGTTTCCTATGAAATCACTGGCTCAAAAGCTCATGGGCTTTCATCCTGCCACAGATTCCACAATTTCAAAAGTTTGACCATTCACACAGCCTACGTGAAGCAAATGAGCATTGCCTATTAGCAATCCATCCTCCAGATGCAGGGGTATATGATCTGTTTTCAGTTTGTTTCTCAGACATCATCCTCTGTCAAGTGAATAGGATATTTCATAATGAAACACGGAAATAAACTACCTTTAATCTGAACTGTTGCACGTTCCTTACTGTTGCATTTGAATGGCTAGGGGCTTTATGGAGTCTTGTTTGTTTATTTTTAATATAAGATCCTACTACCAAAAGTTTGTGCAAAATTTTTTCATTATTTAAATGCAAAACTTTGTTCCCCTAAAGAAGACCCTCCCCTTTTAGTGTTAGAATGGGGGAAAGTAAAATATTTGATTAATACATGTCTTGGTAATTTCCCACAACTAACACTAGGGTTTTCATAAGAATTATCTGTTCTCTCAATAACACTTACTTGAGGTTCTCTTTAAACTTATCAGGGTCAAACCTTTGCAGTCCTCAAGTGCAATTTGTTTTATCATGCCTTCCTTCAATATGTAAATGCAGTTGATTTTATTCCTTAAGGAGAAAAAAAAAGTTTTTGCAGTTTTACAGTTTTTAAAAATCTTAACACTGACAAGCATCCCACTGACTTCAGAATTTCTCTGAATCTAATTTCCTAATTCTATTTTCTTTTAATATTTCTTAGTCATCCTAAATTAATTTAAAATAGCATCTAAAGATAGTGTTAAAAGAGAATTTTTCTTTCTTTCTTTTGCAATAAACATCTTAAGACTTCTCAAAAGGTGTCTCCTTTGCTTAGCTGAAACACATCTTTATTACCTCTTTCAGATGGAAAAGGTGCAAACCTTTCCCCACACTACAAGCTGTGCTGAGCTCAGAGGAACAAACAGACTTGAAGGTCCCAGTGCCGGTCTGAAAAAGTAATTACCAAGGGAATTTCTAGAAGGATTAGTGTCCTTTAATATGCTGATTAATCAGATTTAAATAGTGAAGATTCATGAGTAAGTCTCTCCAAGTAAAGGGAATGCCTTTACTTGCTGCTCTACGGTGATGGCATTTGAAAAATCACAATATCTGGGGTGTGCGTTTAATTGTACAAATATAATTATTTTCAGAAAGGAAAAGGAAAAAAAAAAAAACTGCCGAGGAACTGTTCAGTTGTACTGTCTGTCGGAACGCGTTATTCGGGGTCTTTCTGACCCTCACCCCCCAGGGACCCCTCCCCCGGGGGGTTGGAGCGGCTCTGAGCCCCAGCCCGGGGCCTCCCCTAAACCACCAGCAGGGCATTCAGCATCCCAAAGTGCCTGGCATTTCGCGAAATTTAAGTGCTAATAGGCCTGCTCTTTCCAGTTTTAATTAGTAGTGCGCATTGGAAATGGCTCCTGAGAGCTTTTTCTGGTCGCGCAGTCGAAGACGCCTTCAAAAAGCAAATAAATAGCAGAGAAATAGCTTTTTAAAAGCCTAGTTGTAATTATTATTCAATGTAATACAGGAATACTCTTTCAATTTTTATTTTTTTTTTAACAAGTAAACACGATTATTTGTAAAGGCTTCTTAACTTTTAAGTGGATTGTCACACATACTTCTTTATGTGAATTTAATTAAGGGAAAACGTCTAATGCCCTCTTGGGTGAAACAGGACTGTCTTTTGTCTCTGATGAGTTGTAAGCTCAGAGGTATATTTCCCTGATTTCTAACTTGTACACTTACTTTTTTGTTAATCTGCTTGCCTTTTAAGTATTCTCCTTTACTACAATCTACATTTCAGAGTACGACTTGCTAATATATTGATTTAACTTATTGCACAATTAATCTTCAGAAAGCATACACAGAGCTTTTATGTCTTTGCATGTCTTTAGATATGGGAGTAATCTGGTGGAATTAAAAGACCACTTTTCTTTCACACTTTTAAAATTAAGCAACACTGTTTGCAATTATCTCGTCTCTAATATCTCCAGGTTGTACTCATTATTTCCTGCCCTGTGTTTATAGTCTTTACAATTCATAAGTATACATAAACCTCTTTTGGCTCATCCTTTGAGACCACAAATTAAACCAACAAATAAATGCTTTGACATCCTGCAGGGTATTTCTCTCCAGTGTCTTTCCAGACCCTTTCTTGGTCGTTCCTGAAGTTTTCAGCTGAAAATCTGATCTGTGACAGATCAGTTCAGAGAAAAAAAGCATCCCCCAACCCCTCAACAACATATAAATCCGATTTCATGACACAGCACAGTGTGTTCAATGCTCTATTTCAGTTCCTAGAACTGACCAAATACGTTCCACAAATAATGAACCAAACCCATGTCAACTGTAGGGCTGAATTTAAGATCCCTGGTAGGCACTACAAGACAGTGTTTTTCTATTAGCTATGGGACAGAATCACATCTTTCTGAAGGGGAGAAATGCCCAGCCTTTTCTTCATTGGGGAGAAATGCCAGCCTCTTTAAAGTCATGAAACAGAATTCCCATTAGTTTTAGTATTATCCTCCTTGTTTGATGCTTATTTATTGTTTATGTGGCAATAACACAAAATCCACATTTAGCATCAAAGAAGCTCAAAATCGCAGATGTTTTTGACGAGTTCCAAAGAGTGAAGCAAAGATTCCTAATTTGGGAACTTCTAAGGCTTCAGCAGAGATGATCATTTTATCAGCACTGCAAGTCACAGAAACCTGTGGAGTGCAGCAGGATTTGCAGCTTTTCCTGCCAGGCTGTTGAGCCTGAGGCTGCCATGGATAGTCTTAGTTGAAGGCTGTGCTTGGAAGTTACTGTACTCCTCCAAAGAAAAATGCATGAAGTACATGAAATTAAATATCATATGCAGAGAAAGTTAAAGTATATATAAAATATATTTGTGTGCATATGCATATATAAATGCATTTATGAATTTACATGCACAATATAAAAATGGGGTCTAAGCATTAATTGAACAATTTGAAAATTCAAATGAAGAAAGACGGGTAAAAAATGTGCATTAAAGAACTGTAGTATAAATGCAAAGTTTGTGGCTTTAGACAAGCTTGTACAGCACTGGGAATGGAAGAACTTAAAGTACAACCACTGATGCACTGCTGTCTGATTTGCTTTCAACTGTTTTCCATTTTTTCAGCCCTTATACATTTCTTACCAGTTAAATGAATGTCTGCCATGCTTATGAAAATGAGCTTGTTTTTCTTGTAATGCATGTCCCATGATCAACAATACCAGACCCATGCATAAGTGGACATTGGAGCCAGATCAGTTGTCAATGAACACATAACAACATTCTGCCAAACGGGACAGCATAATGTGTAATGCTATCTTCAGAATCCTATACTCTCTTTGTTTAAGCTATTGATAGGTCCATTCTGATCTAGCATAAAGTTAAACCAGTGAAGGGAAACATTTGAGCCAGCAGTTTTTAGGACAAAGATGTGTATGGAGAAAATACTGAACGTATTTGAAGAAGGAAAGCAAGTTTTTTTAAAAATTAAGGGAGTGTAATGTTTCTAATCTCAGATTCTTAGCCCCAAAACTGGATTTACTACCACATTAAATGTGATTCTTAAGGCCACAATTTATTTGATACATTGTTTTCAGTGGTAACAACAGCTGAAGATGCACCTGGGACCCCTAAGGCCTTGCCACTTTTTCCTTGTCCATATTATGGCGCTTGGCATCATTTGTGGGGCCAAACGACAAACCAAGCAAATGAACAGAGCCAGGTTAAAAATAACTCCAACAAAAAAAATAATGATTTGGCTTCCTGTAAGGCACCATGAGCAGCTGTGCTTATACTGTGGAAAGGGTGGTAGGGGCAGGTCTGAGCAGGCAGCGTGCTGGCTGGGAAAATGTGAAGCCACCTCTGCTTGAGAAAATGGTATGAGGAACTGTTCACAGGGTTACTCCGAACTGCATTCTCTCATCCTCATTGCTTGAGAAGTTGTCGGCAGGTATGGAAAGGTCCTCAGGCCACAGGCAGAATAGCTAAAAGCTATCCAGGCACATTTGATTTGATTTGAGGGAGTAGTGCTTAAGACAGCTTTGGGCCACTCACACTTACAAAACATTTGCAGCTATAAAGATTTTCCCATCAGCTGTAGTCAGATTCACTTTGCCAGACGCCTGTACACTTAAGATCTGAGTTCATGAAGGGGTCCTGTCCAGGAAAGGTTCTCCCAATCCACCCTACCAGGTTTACTTTTTGTGTCCAAATCTTCTCAACTACATGTTAGAGAGCTCTTCTGAACCAGAGCTTTATACAAGTCTCTTCCAGCTCTGGAGATCAGTGTACACCACTAAATACTGATGACAACAACAAAAGGTTGTTTGCATTTGCAAAATAGGCAGCAGTAGCTTCTTTGGTAAAATTATTCATTTGTGCAAGCTGCTCTAACATATTTTGTAATTAAATATACACCTAATTTACAAACATCTGTTTAATTAAATAAATTAGGGAATGAAGTATTTGGAAAGCATTAGAATAAGTTTAAGAGATTTAAAATGCAAAAGAAGTCAGGCAGCTATACTTGAAAAGTTTTAAAAATCCTACCACTTCGTTTTTTACTGCTGACATCTTTTACGCAGTGATATACATTCAAAAACCATGTAAAAGAATATGATTTTAGATTTAACTCTGCCCCTTTTTTGTTGTTGATTTTATTTTAACATACTTCATGGTTTATTCTTTATGACACACAGCCATATAAAAAGTACATTTATTTATAATTTGAGAGATTAATTTATATAAGAACTGAAATATACACAAGGGTAAGTTTCTTGGCTAGATCTCTTTTGATACTATTTTTAAATTGTGTTATTTTACTAATGAGTTGCAAGTCCAAGGGTTTGCCTCAGGAGAATTACAGTCTCTGAGGAACACGTTGCTCACAGCTGCAGTGAAATATCCATCACTGAAAATTTCAGCACTTTTAATTCCATCTCAGTGACATCAGTGGGATAAATGAAATATTACTCACATGTGGTACTTGGTGAGTGGAGTGTGTTCATATTTTTATCAAAACTTTAGGGAAGTAATTTTGTGTTTACCAATTCTGAATTTTTGTTAGAAAAATCTACGTTTCAGAATGAAAAATAGTAGTGCGGATAATGCAGTGTACTAGGGGTGGATTTTTTTTTTCATTATTATTAAAATAACACACAATTTTCTCAAAGTTTAAAATCATCAGCAAACTTCTTCCTGTTTACTTTAGTTTCTAGCATTTGTTTCACAAAATTGCGAAATTTGTTCTATAGAAGTAGCTGAGCCAACGTAAGAAGACTTCTGATTGTAAATCACTCAAAGTATAATTCAGTTATTGAGTGTCTGCAATCCAACGAAAGCCACGGTTTCCTAATCACTGTTTTCAGGCTTGTGACCAACGTGATCTCATGGTAAAACCACTTTGATTTTGACACTGTACATACGGGCCAAGGCACCTAATAATATTGTGGCACTGTGTCGTCTTAACCTCTTAGGATATGGCAGGATGCTGACACTTCTGTTGCTTTCTCTTCAGGAGGGTGCTTTTTCCACTGCTGAGCTCAGTACAGTCCAAAGCCATTTGCCACATAGCACTGCTAAAGCATTACACCCTTTTATCCTTTTTGTTTCCTCTTCATAAGCTGCAACAGCAACAGAGAGCACAGCTGCAAGGAGAGTCCCTGAAGCAGAAGTTTCTTGTGTGGAGACGACAGCAGACAACCAGAAGAGTATTTCAGGATTCAACACGTGCAACTCTCTGCACCGCCGAATATTGCTTTTGATAGACTGAAGAGTGTCGAGGGGTCAGAGAACGGGAGCAGTGACTGAAAAGAGATGACTTAGGCAGCAAACCTGGGAGGAAGAACAACAAAGGAAATATTTCACAAGAGAAAACATTCATGGAAATGTGTGCTGATGGTTGTCGTAGCTTACCCTAGCAGAAAACCGACTTGAGAAAGTCACTGAGGACCAAGAGAAGTGCCATAGCCATTAGGAAATGGACAAACCTGTCTCCTAGTGTTAGCTGGCCGTTAACAACCACTTGGAAAGTGACATCTGCATTTCTGAAGCTTCCCAAACCATGTTGCCTGAATGTGAGAGATACAAAACTTTCACAGAAAGTTTTCTTTGAGTAAGACTCCCCATATGTTTCAGAGCCCTGAGAAGCATTCAGACCGGTGTCCCTTCCTGACTCTCCCAATTGCAGACCACGGTTCACCCATCTGCCCAGCTGGTGCACAGCGCTGGTGAGTGCTGCAGCTCCTGCTGAGCTCTGGCTGGCGCCCAGCCCATCCAGAGCAGCATCAGGCTGGGTTTGCCGCCGTCTGATCCCAGCCTGCTCTTTGATGCTCCAGCTCGGAAAGTCAGACTTTACTGGCAAACACGGTTATATTGCAAGTAACCACTTGAGCAGCTGGGGAAGTGGTGCAATGTGTGTTTGGCCAACTTCTTACCAGGAGAGTGCTTGCTTGTTTTGTTTTATATAATAATTGGGAAAGCAACAGGCAGCAAGACAGCAAAAAGGAGACAGTAAGTTCAGAGGACACTACAGGCAGCTACGATTCCCCGTTTTCCCAGTGATGGCAATGGGATAGCTTTGTGCAACACCCCAAGTGCTGCTTGCTGTGCTGCAGTCCTGGGTATTCATTTTGTGAGAACGGCAAACTGTGTCCTTCTGAGCCTGTTACAAGCCCTCTCCCCCACACTCCATTCCTCTCCTTTTATATCTGATCCCAAAATGGGACATACTACCTCAACTCAGACCTCAAAAAAAACAAAACAAATTTTTTTTTTTCTCTCACATAGAAAACTGATATACCCCAAAATGCCATGGGTGACACAATGATGTTTCACTGTTGACACATACTTATTTAGTTTGTGATGCACTACCACCTCTTTTTCCAAAGGCTCTTCATTTTGTATTTGTACATGACAGTTCACTTAAGCATAGCACTTCCCCTTTGTTTTACTAAATCTTGTAAATATAATCTATTATATTAGCTGTTAATACTATCCTATTATCTGTTAATACTATATTATCTGTTAATAAAACATATTACATCGGCAGACAAAGCAAACTATTAGGCGGGATAATAAAATTAGAACGACAGTTCTTATTTGTGAGAAAGCTTGCTTATTATGTTGCAACATTTAAAGTATGTATAATTGGAAAAGTTTGAGAATATGTACATATATTATTCTATTTCTCTATTTAATGTGTATGTTTGAAAGCACAGAATGGGAATCATCTAAAAATCCTTTGTCTAGTCTAAACTAGTCAGAAGGCTATTTCTCATCAATGGAGGAGGAAAAAACCCTCCAGAAGCCAATTCATTCCAAATGCATTGATTGCTTATTTTAGAAAGGTAGTAATCACTCTCTGGACGCCTCTGCCTACAGAAGAAGGCAAAACAACTGCTTTAGAACAGATACCAAGCTTCCAAATTGCTAAAATTACACAAGATAAGTCCCAGCTGCAGCTTGTTTCCCCCATGGAACAATCAGACTTGAATTCTTGAAAGATTTAGGCCCTAAATGCCATTGACTTCTCACTGTGAAACTCTTTCAGCCGTTGACTTCGAGGAGATTTACACACCTAAACGTGAATACTTAGCAATGGGGGGGCTCAAAACACTGTCAAAAATCTTACCAAATATGCCCCTGATGATTTAAGCAGATATAGCCTTCAAGAGTCAATGCCTCTCTCCTTTGCCAGAAATTTCCAACCTCTGTTGCAGAAGGGAACGTGTTCAGGTGCAGTAACTCCCCAAACCCAGGAAGAGAGGGGGGAAGCGCTGGAGCCATTACTGTCTGGGACAGCCACGGTCTGATACAACAGAGTGTCTCTTTGGTAGGCCCTTTTTGGTCACTTCTTGAACTTTCTTACCACAAAAAAAAAAAAAAAAATTAAAAAAAAAATTCCTTACTTTAAAAGATTATTTAGAAAAACCCCAACAAACTTAAACAACGAGTAGAACAGACCTGGCAGGTGTCTTATTACAGGAGCACCATCCTGAAATTACATCTACTCATTTTTATTCAAATTGACAACATTTCAACCTTAGTGTTCCTTAATGACATAAAACTAACTCTCTTTTTTTCCTCTTTGAAGTTACTTCATTGTAGATGTTGATTGTTTAATTGTCCTTCCAATCATGCACTTAACTTCCCACTTAGCCCCATGCAGGACACGACTTGAAGACGTTAACAGTCGTCACTCATGTGGATTGCCTTAGGATGTTTAAGTTTATTTGTAATGGAGACAAACATTCACTGTTTGGATGAATTCTATAAAAGCTGAACATTTTTTTGCCCTAGGCAAAGTTTTCAGAAAGAGTTCACATGGGTTTTCTGGTTGCAATCAGCGCATTCAAATTATGCATAATTTGGTTTTTATGGTTTCAGCGTTGGATCACATGAAGTCAAGCATAATTACTACCAAAAATAAATTCCTGTATGCACCTTGGGATATTCACCATGGACTTATGACACAATAGTAGGAGATTCACAATTACTAGGAAATTATTTAAGAACATATTACTGTTTTCCTCAAATGCAAGCGAAATTGCAATGGCTAATCACATGAATTGAAATAAATGGTTATGAAGTCTTACTGTTACTGTAAACTAGAAGTACTACAAATTGCTACACCAGATGGGCAGAAGAAAAAGTGAGTGGGAAACCTTAGCATTTAGAGTAATTTCTATGAAAAATATTCAGAAGTGAAGAGTATTCTGCATCCAATAGGAAGTTTTAGTGGGACTTACTATAGTAACTGCCAGACAGGTGCCTGAGGCAAAACCTACTGCCTATTGCAATGTCTGCAAGCAGTCTCCACAAAAAGCATGTCCTGCTCCATGTCAGTTTTTTAAGCAGGATGGGTCTCACTGGTTCATTTCTAGCTGTGGCTTCAGAAAAAAAGTTTTCTTAGCCTTAGGAGTTTTAATTTTTGTTCACAGATTAAATTGGGGAACCTCCAATAGAAAGTAATTATCTTGAGAGGATGAATTCTTCATTTCCTTCTCCCAGATAGTCCAAAACTTCTTGTCTAGTATTAAAACAGAACTAGGAAAGTTTAGGAATAAATAGGACATTAATTCTGCCAATATTCCTACAGAGGCCATATACTGAGAGGAAAGCAGCTGGATGGGCCATTGATTTCTATCTCACTCTATGAGAACTGAGATGTGTCAGGAACACTACATAAATCTCTGTATTTACCCATGAAAAGTCAAAATACAAAGTGAATACTAGAGACAAATTTGGGTTCCCTGGTGATTCAGGAGTATATGGGGAGACTCTAAATTCCCATGGTAGCATTAATGAACATAATCACTTAGCAGATGTAACTCTTCGCTCCTGTTGACCTTCTGACATAAATCCCGCAGATTTAAATATACATAACTACATAAAACTCTATGTAATTGTCTCTGTTAGTGGTATGCAACTCCTTTGAAAACTGACTAAAATTTTAAATGCAGATTTCATAGAATCACAGAATCATAAAATGGTTTGGGTTGGATGGGACCTTTAAGATCATCCAGTTCCAACCCCCTGCATGGGCAGGGACACCTCTCACCAGACCAGGTTGCTCAAGGACCCATTCAACCTGGCCTTGAACACTTCCAGGGAGGGGGCAGCCACAGCTTCCCTGGGCAACCTGTGCCAGTCTCTCACCACCCTCACAGTAAACAATTTCTTCCTAATGTCTAATGTAAATCTCCCCTCTTACAACTTACCCTTGTCTTCTCACTTACACACCCATGTAAAAAGCCCTACCCCAGCCTTCTTGTAGGCCCCTTCAGATATTGGAAGGTTGCTATAAGGTCACCTCAGAGCCTCCTCTTCTCCAGGCTGAGCAACCCCAACATCTTTAGCCTCTCCTCATAGGGGAGGTGCTCCAACCCTCTGATCATTTTAGTGGTTCTCCGCTGGATACGTTCCAGGAGCTCTAACTCATTATGTTGGGGACTCCAGAACTGGACACAACACTTGAGGTGGGGTCTCACAAGAGCAGAGTAGAGTGGGAGAATCACCACCCTTGACTGGCTGTATTTCTTTTGATGCAGCTCAGGACATGCTTGGCCTTCTGGGCTGCAAGCATACATTGATGGCTCATGTGAAGTTTCTGGTTCATCCCTCTCCCCAGAAGTCCTTGTCCTCAAGGCTGCCCTTGATCTTTTCTCCTCCCAGACTGTATTCATGCATGGGTTTGCCACAGCCCAGGTGCAGAACCTTGCACTTGGCCTTGATGAACTTCACACAGTTTGCATGAACCCACTTCTCCAGCTTGTCAAGGTCCCTCTGGATGGCATCCCTTCCTTCTAACATGTTGACTTCACCACACAGCTTGGGGTCATCAGCAAACTTGCTGAGAGTGCGTTTGGTTCCACTGTCCATGTCACTAACAAAGATGTTAAAATAGTCTGAGTTTCCATTTGGAAACTGAGCCATTTATCAAACAAATCATTAACTATGTAAAAGATACTTCAAATTTAACAATACCAGAAAATGTACAGTATTTTAATTTGATTTTGCTAAATTTAACAATAGGTAAATTACTTTTAGAAATCTGTTAAAATCAGCCTGATTTGAGGTTAACCTTTTCTGAAGGCAGGTTGCTCGAAAGCAATGCCTGATTTCAATGAATTAATGTAATGTTTAAAAAAAAAAATGAACAAACCAAAAAAAACCCCTGAACCATACATACTTAGGCAGCTTCTAGGTGTGTCTTCTGCCTGAAGTGAATGCATATTTTAAACAACATATGCTTGGACTTGAAACTGTAAACCCATGTTTATCTGATTTAAAGTAATCAGGGACTGAAAAAGACACCATTAGAGCCAACTAGTAACATCCCAATGAAGGATTATCATGCAACCTTCTTTTCTCCACTCCCAGTTCACCCAGACTGCTATGCTTGGTAGTCTTGTGGAGGAAACTAATGTCATAAGCCAAACAGAGAGCTTGAGGGTCTAGTTTTACCAGAACTTTTCTCTCTGCAGCCATTCTTCCCCCTCGTCATCCCCTCAGGCTGACTTACATTCAGGCTGCCATGGAGAGGGCTCGACTTTGCACAACTACCATGAAGAAGCTCTCTTTCTTGTGCAGCTACATGGAAAACTGGACAGGGGAATTATTCCAACTCAGAACTGAAGGGGGGATGTTATTATTTTTGATGGGGCTTCAGTCTAAGTCCCTTAATCCTGCTGAATATGCATTTACACTAAAGCTGATGTCAAACAAGGGTCAGCAGAAATCCCTTGCTACCCATGGGGGTAACAGAATAGAGTAACTAGAGACCTCTCATTTTGATATAAGCATACTTTAGGAAGATATAGTCCAGCCAAACCTCTGAAGGGACATTTTTATTTGCCTCTGTACAATCATGGTGCACTCTCAATCTAAACTAATGATGAAGAGACACCTGGGATAGGGGCTTGCCCAATCACATCAGGTGCAGAATCAGTCTCCGAGAGTTCTGAAGAGAGCAAATCTCCCTGTAGGGCAACTTCCTGCCATAGGCTCTGAAGTACAGCATATAAGCATTTTAAAATCCGTAACATAATCATTTTTAAAATGCTTTTTTGAGTATTCTGAGAAAAGAAGCTGCAAAGACAAATGGATTAATTTTCTGAATTGATTTACCTTGTTTAATTTAAAACAACTTCATGTGTTAGCACTAAATATGTATTAGGTGTTTCTAAGGTCACAGTATTCTGTAACTGCACTTTGCTGTGCACTCTGGGAACTGCAGTACAAGGCTTAGTTATTTAAATCCATTTTAATTTTAGTAAGGTGTTCCTTAATTCTCTGGAGCAACACAAACAGGAAGGTCTTCGTTCTGAATTTTTATTACTTTGTACAACTAGCAAGTACAGCATATTTTACCTAAAATGAACCAAACACTTTCAAGTGTCTCTGTATCTTAGTATGATGATGTGAGACAACTGGGCAGACAGAACAAATACTGGCACCTTTGGAACAGAGGGAAGCTTTCCCACCAAATTCAATGGGAACAGGTATGGGCTAATGATGGAAAGTTTTGAAAACCTGAATTTGTCCCTATCCTAGTGGCTATTTAGAACAGCTTCATGTTCCAGAGGCTTTGTTACTCTAATGCCAACGCAATGCTTTTCATAGGAAGAGAAAATCTGCAAAGAAAGTGAACAACTATAACTCATCCATGCTGCCAAGAGAGGTTTGATTTAAAAGAAATAAACGGGAGTAACTTGTAAATATATACTATTTAGTTTTTATTCTGTAGTTTGCTTGCATGCTTGCTCTTATGTGTAGAAAAAATGTGTATTCCTGCAGTATTTCCTTATTATTCAGCATCCATATGGAACATCATTGGTCAAGGGAGCCCAAGCTGACAAACCACCACGCAGTTCTGCACATCTGAGCACCTGAAACAGTTGAGTTGACAGTGACACATGAGTGTATGTAGTTACTCAGGACTCGCCTGTTTGGCTTGCAAATTGGTGATTCCTGACTTAGAATATAGTTTCATTCTTTCAATTTAACTCGTGTGCTGAGATACACACAGGAACAGTAAAAGGAGAGACAACGTTCATGCCTTACAAACCTTGGTATTGGAGCCGTTAGGCTTTCACGGGTCCAGGTGCCTATTGTCTAAGTAAAGTCTACGATCTTTCAGGTGAAATGTATACATACAAAAGGGGAAAAGAAAGCACAACGTCCTTGAGCAGTTTGACATCTGCTTCCGTGGAGCAGGGGTGTGTGAAGCTTACATTAATTGAATCCATCTCAGGGTCTGGGCTTACATATGGAACTTGAACAATAGGTATTTACTTAAATTGCATAGATTACCTCAGAGATGTGGAATCTGTATGCCCTGCCCACTTCCCTGAACCTCTGGAGTTGGGATCCTGTGGGGAACATAATGGGCTTAATTACGGCGTCTGGACTAGCGGCGCAGGACCCGGAAGGCAGGAGTTAACCTCACCTCACCTTTTACATGCCAGTGACCCCAGGCTTGGCTGGGAACCTGTTGGGGCCTTTGGAGCAGCTTCTGGATTGCTCCGACTAGCTCTAAGTGGCGGAGGGAAGTCCCGCACGGGCCTGGCCGGAGCGCCTTCGCGCCTCTGCCAAGAGCGGCGGGCGACGCTCAGAGCATCCCGGGCCCGCTGCCCGCTCCCGCCCGCCCTCGCAGAGGCCGGGGTCGGTAGGGAGGGCCCTCCCGCACGTGTGCCCGCCGTGCTGCCAAGCCGACTGTCGGCTGCCCCCNCAGGTGCTTATCTCCACGGCCGCAGCGGGACGGCGCTGGGCCCTGGGGCGGGCTGCGGCCGTGGAGATAAGCACCTGGGCTGAAATCGGGCCCTGGAGAGCTGCTCCGGGTGTTGAGGGGGAAGGAAAAGAAAGTTCTGGCCACTTTCTTGGAAAACGTGCAGTAATCGTGGAGTTAATATTGATTTCTGTGTCGGGAAAACTTGCCTCCGTTTTGTTTGTTCAGTTCTCCGAAAGTTTGGGGTTTGATGGACTTACTAACACCGGAGCTCGCCCCTCGCCGTCTGGTGGCGGGGATTCACTGAATCTAAAGCAACACATCCTGGAAGGCCGTCTGTAGAAAACTTACTTTCAGTGACAAACTTTTACGGACAGAGGATAGAACAGGGGGTCTTTCTAAAAGCCTGAAAATAGCTGAGGAACTTTTAACATTTGTTTTTAATTTCTTGTCACTCTTGAGATCTTCTGTATTAGTCGTATTAATTTTCTATTACATTTCCAAAGCAGATTGAGATAAGGACTTTAAAGTAAACAGGAAGACTTTCAATTAGTTGTGGCTAATTCTGTTCAATTGCCTCGTCTGGAGGTCATGCTGCTTTACTCATGAAATGTGGATGCCTGTATTGACACCATATGGGACTGAACATAGGAGAGGCTCTGGAAGGTGAATATTTCCAGGAGTGGCATAGGAAAGTGAGGGGAAAGGAACTTTTTTTTTTTTTCTTTCTTTCTGGTTTATGTGATTGAAGTATATGAATCAAATACCAGATCTGCTTTACATTCAACAACTGGCTTTGCTTCCCATTAGATTTCTCTCCTCCTGTTCTTTTGAACTATTTCAGTGTGTTAACAGTTTTCTGACAAAACCTAAGGGTTTTTTGGTACTAAGCTAAGCTTCATAGCTTAGTTTCTTAGCTGAGCTTTAGCACTGTTAAATGTACTCTGGTGTAACAGTACACTATACAAAAATAAACAAGTGGAAAAATCACAGAACTTTTATTTTTTTAATTGCTTTAAGAAAACATTTTGCATTAGCAGTAATCCAAATTTGTCTTTTCCACTTACGTTACTGAGAGACAGTAAAACACATTGCAGGGCTTTTTTGTTAGCACAAGGGAGGTTTTTCTAATTAGAATTCCCTTGGTAGTGTAAATTGTCCTTATGTAAGTTCACATTCTTTTAAAAGTGTGAGAAAATAGGTTCCACTTGTATAAATAAGCTTTGGTCTGTTGTAAGAAACCCTGCTGTGATTACTCATTGGACAGCTGTGTCACTTGCTCTTAAACTCACAGGAGTACATCTTTGTAGGTGTCACCAAACCATGTGGTCTGGCTGCTTTTGTGTAAATATTTCTTTTGTTTGTGTCAAATGCTTTAGAAGTGCCCTGCTCTTTCTTCCTTCCCCTCTTCTTAATAAGAAGGAAGAGTGTGAGGTTGTCTATTACCTCCAGCTACTCCAGTACTTGCACCTGGGATTTTGCAGTCTGTAAGATTATAAATCAGTTTCAGGGTTACATGCAGAAAAAAGGTTTAACTATCCTGCATTACTGTTGGAACAAACAGTGCACTTAGAAATTGAAAAAGACTTTATGAATTTCATTGATACTGTGTTTGCTGTTTTCCAAAAAAGTCCATAGTAGGTATAGCCATAGGCGAGTAGTTAATTGCAGGGTTTCCAGTCCTCTTCAGAAGACAACAGCTATAACACCTTGTTCTCAATATGTAGAGGCATGATATCCCAAGCAGGAGAGACAAAGTTCTTCTGTCCGAGAAGGTCTAAGCTCACATTAGGCTTTACATGTTCTTCTGCCCACCTGTCTACTCACCTAGATAGAGACCTAGTCAGATGAAGCTGGCTTTCTGTAGATCTGTTTCGCTTGTCCGTGCCTTTTGTATCCAGATACCCCTCGTGTTATAAAATGAGATTGTCTAATGTGGAAAGGCTGTGTTACAAGAAAAATGAGCATAAGTAATGCCTATGTCCTCTCCTTTTTGGTGGCAAGTGTGAGTCCACTGCTTTGTACCAAAGTGGCTTTAAAAATGGGTTGTGAATGAGCTGTGAGTGCCAGCTCTACTCTGATTTCTGCCCAAAATACTGTCTTCTGAAACCCTGCCTGTATGGAAGATAACAGTCATCTGAAAACTCATAAACGATTGTAATAGCTTTGTCTACAAATAGGTTTGAAGTCAGATTTCAATTTATTTCCAACATGGGCATCCCAAGATGGCATGAGTCTGGCTTTGTTAGAGCTGGTGTAGCAGAGTGAGAAGCAGAGGGGAGGAATAGAGGGAGGAAGAGTGAGCTGTGGCCAATGTCCCCCCATATGTGCAAACTCCTGGTGGCACTGCCCTACCCCTTGCCAGGTTCACTGAGGAATGCTAAAACTGGTGGTGGGGCTGGAGGGAAAATCTGAAAGATGGTTTTCACTTGTGTTTGTATTACATCTTTAGTATTTACATTTTATAAATCCTCTAGTTCTCCACCAGAATTGCCAGAAAAAAGGGCTGTATGGTTTTCACAGCTGTTTTTCAATATTTTCCAGACTAAAACTTGAACGTAGCAAGCTGATTTATGAGTCACTTTGGATCAGTGTCTTAAAACGGCTACAGCCTGGCTTTTTGTTTTTCAGCTCTCCTGATTTCTGCTGAATTAGCAGCTCTGTAGGCCCCAGTGGGACTGATTAAGAAGCTGTTGCTGGATTTGCATTTTAAAATTTGACTTGGGGCTCAGGTTTCTGAGTTCTCTAAGGAAGAAGATGATAATTGTGACTAAGTGTTGTAAATTAAGTTAGTCTAAAAGTTATATTTATAAATGTGTGAAGAAACGCCATCTCTTTATGTGTTAGGCCTTCCTTTTATTTTTTTTTTATCACACAGACATTAATGTTCAGAGGTACACTTCAGCTTTCTAGAGCAGAGGCTTGTGAGTTACAAAAGAGAGTCACACAAACGTAATGGAATATAGGAAATAGTTTCTTTCATAAGCTGTAATCTTAAAGGGCCTCAAGAACTATGGCATGCTTTTTGAAGTGGAGGCAATTCTACTTAAATGTGCAATCCCACAATCCCTTTTATTAGAAATCTGAGGTGAAGAGCAAGTATATATACTTTCTATTGTTACAGGCAGTTTCTTAATATACATCTGGTTTCTGAAATTTCTGAGTGCATTCACTGCTATATCCTTGATTATTTGTGAAATTTTAGTGGCAATAATAACCACAGTATTTTTTTTAATCACATGCAATTTTGACAAGGGAAATTCAGAAACTGAAAACACCTAGTGGTACTCAAGATACATTGAGAAATGCATTGGACTGAAATGTACTGGTTGATTTACAACAGGGATAATACATTTTTATATTTTAAAAATGCCTCAGATTCAGTGATTGTAAGTTTCAGAAACTTCCATATGCTTAAGCTTCACTTAAAATATAAGTAAAAGATAAATGTTTTAACTTTTCCTTTACTGCCAGCAATTGATTTAGTTTAAGAATGTGACTTCCAAGGCTGTTTTTTTTTTCCTGAAGTTTGTAATTAATTAATTTTTAATAAACTATAATTCATATATCCAGCAATTGGTAGACAAGCACATACACAGCTGTGTGAAGCAGGCGCTTCAGCATTGTTTGGAGGGTTTTTTTTTGTTTTCTTTGGGTTTTTTTGTAACTTGTGTTTGACAACCTGCTGTAAGAAAACCAGGAATGAGGAGTTTGTATGTATGTATTTTTCAAAACTACATGGAAAAAATGAGGGTATCTTTAGTGTTGAAAAACAAACACCAAAAAAATAGTTTGAAGCTCTATAGTGTAAGTTGTTACGCTCACGGTTGCCTTGATAGACTCCAGATGGATGTGAGCTTGAGCTATGAGTGAAAGTGTCTGGCTCCAGTGTGGTGATCATGCACAGCAGTGGTTGTAATTGCAGGATTTTTATAGTTTAAGGACTCTGCCAGATTTTTTTCTTTTTTTTAACATGTTATAACTCCAGCAGAACAAATCTACTCACGTCTGTTACTGTCTGGTAGGTCCTTTAGGCAAACATGTTTTAAATAAACCTTTTGCAGGCTTTTTACATGAAGTGAAGAAATGCAGATTTTTAGCACTAACGATGAAAGATCTTTGTTGAAATAATTACTGATTCCTAAGTCTTGTCTGAAGCGTGAAGAATAGTAACATATTAGGCACTAGCAGCCATAACTTTACTAAATTTTGGCTGTTTATTTACATATTTCTTATAATCCCTACAGACTAAAGCCAAATACTGAATAAAGTTTAAGAGTAAAAATTGTCTCTACTTTGTCTGCTTTAAAAGTCCAAGTTAGATTCCTGTCTAGATCTTTGTAACAACATAGTTTTTTCAGTATTTATATTTAAGAACAGAGTATGAGAATTTCAAATCTATGCAGCTAATGTCTTCCAAAGTTACACAAAGGAATTTTTCTCCAGTCTAGGGCCAGATGAATGTTTGCATTAGTTTTTTAAGCAGTGAAAGATGCAGTCCTCCAACTCAAGTGTAGTTAACCCCATATACAGGGGAATTCACAAATCATAATGATGAAACCAACATTTGTGGGTTTTTGAAAATGTTAACACTGAATTGATTTTTCATCTTCCAAGAGGAAAATGTGTAGGGGCTTAGGTATCTGGAAGAAGGTGCAGCTATTTATAAGGTGCTTGAGACCAGAACTGAGTCTTGGAAAACATCATTTTGGTGGCCACCTGAAGGTAGTAGAGGATGTTCCTCATTTCTAGGTGTCTCCCCCCTGGCTCTCCCCCTCCCCTTTTTGTGCTCAAAAATGCCTTTTGCACCTGTGGGTCTGCTCTGTGTGTGCAGCCCTGGCTTGGGAAACATGGTACTTCTCTCCTCCCTGCCCATGGCCCTGAGCTGGTGCCACAGCTCTGCAGCCTGCTGGGCCTGATCCAGTTGTCTGGCTCAGCACACCTTGTAACCAAGTCCTGGTGGTATCTCTTGTAATGTCTGTATGTGCCTGGGATTCTTTTCCTATTTGATTACTCTTACTTTTAACTGCTGACTCCAGGGGAGGACAAGAGGGACAATGGAGTTTGCAATGTTGAGCAAGTACTGCATAAAGCACCAAACAGTGCCTGAGGTGCCTGAACTGGGTTTCAGCATTACACCTGTATCCAAGGGTCTGCAAAGAGAAACTGAAGTTTTCTGGATTAGTAGTTCAGGGCTTAGTCACAAAGCAGTTCTTGTTACGGTGGGTAAGTCACTATGAAGGGGGATGTCTTCAGCAGGGTTAGCTGTGGTTCCAAGATCAGATGTGCATCTGTACCAATTCCACAGATCTCCATAGACATGCAAGTTTGAGTTTCTGTAATTAGCTTCTCTGCCTTCTGTTATCTGGTCTTTTATTTCTGTACGTGTCCAGTACTCCTGAGACTACAGCAAAGGTTTCTTAGAACTCTGTTTTTATGGTGTTGTCAAATGTTAGAGGTGACACATGGTAAAATGCACAATGACCATAGGGAAAACATTTTCTTGACAGTGGTCAAGAAAACGTGTTGCATTCTTAGTACCTTGTCTTGTTTTGTAGCATACTCTTAAAAGACCTTGACAAGATTTCTTATAAATTGCATCACTATATATTCAGGATCTTCAGTGCTAAGTGCTTGAGCTACTTCTTTGAGTGCAATTAAGTGTGGCATTAATGTGACTTGTATACAGATATCTTAAAACTCAGAGTAGAATTAGGCCTTCCTGTGTCTCTTTTGATATTGCTTGTTTAATATCTCCCAATGGCATCAATTGAGGTTTCTGGACAGTCCTCCTTGTGTACTTAAAATCTGTGCGTTGCTTTAGGGAAGTGTGAAGAGTAAATGATAAAAATGCTAATTTTGACTCAAGGAATGAGACTATTGTGAGTCTTGGTTTATGAATTTTGTTAATAAGCCAGATGTTTTGCTATGAAGAGGTGGGGAAGAGTGGTTGTTGGTGTATTGGCATCAATATCTTCAGTTTTTCTCATGAGTCTTACACACACACCTTAATGTACAATTCTGAATTGTTCAGAGGTATAGGAAATTCTTTGACATTTCTGACAATGATCAAAATATATATACTTTTTTTATACCTTGTAAACTCCAGTGAGTTATTATTCTAATTTTACTAACTTTTTTTAATAATGTGGAAACAAATGATAGTATATTTTGGATTGAAATTGTATTGCTTTACCTAGTATTTCATGGCAAAACTGACAGGCTGTTTATTTTTGTAACCTCCCAGGGACTTAAGTCACAACAAATTATCTTCAATCAAGACCACTCTCTTGGATCACCTTCATAGTCTTCGGGAAGTGTAAGTTAATTTGTCTTAATTTAAAAACAAACAAACAAGAAAAAGAAACCCAAAACCCCAACCAGTGTTTGTGTATGGTAATTGTATAGCCATTTTCTAGGGATAGTTTGTTGAACAACAAAGATGTTTTGCTGTTCTGATATTTTACATTAAGTGAAACTGGAATTATTTTTTTTAATTTTGGGGTGGCACTGTTCAGCAATTTAGGAAATCTAATGTATGTACTTCTGGTTAACATCAAGGCTGACTCTCCTTTCCTAATATTAATAGGAAGTTGAACTACAATGAACTGAAGATCATTCCTGATCTGGGGCCTGTTTCTGCAAATATAACTCTTCTGTCTTTGTAAGTAGATCTTACTCTTGTCCCTAGGTAGTGGAACTGACTCTACAGGGTTTGTGGAAATACGTGCATTACAGAGATTAAAGTGAAATAATTTGAAATTGAGCACCTTGTGGTTAGGAAGTTGATTGTGTCATATTATTTAGCAGGCAGTTTAAAATCTGTATAATTGAGCTTAATCCTTGCAGTTTTTATGCTTCTCTCGGATACAAAGACTGCATTAGAATTAATTTATGTTGTGGTAGTGCCCAGAAGCCTCATTCCTGTTGTGCTAGGCACTGTACGAAGATCAGTAAATGTGACACAAACTTGTACAACGCAGACTTTAAAACAAGAGTTATGCTCTGTCATTATGCATCTTGGCTGAAATCCCACTTTGTTAAATCATAGCAGAATTCCATTAATTTCAGTGGGCAACATAGGGAAATTCCCTCAAGATGTAGCTTCAGGACAAATATCTATTTTAGAAGGTGTTTTGCCAGTATCTTAAAAATGTTATTTGGAGCCCATTTTAATGTGTGGCACATTTTTTTAAGGCTGCAGTTAATACATATAATTGTGACACATGATTATGTCTGTGTTCATTGTCTTGTTTGAAAGAAAATAGTAAGTTACCTGGTGTGGCATCTGCGAGTATGAAGTTGTTAAAAGCATAAAGGGTCCATAACCAAACCAGTTGATATTAAAGGAATTTTTTTTCACTTGAAAGCAGTCTGGGCTTTTTTTTTTTTTTCCTGAGATCTAATTTCTTTTAAGGTGTTGAAGGAACTTCTAACAAAAATAGGTACTATTATATTATTAATTGAAAAAAAGAAAGGGCACATTTTTCATGTGTGGGATTTGGGTTTTATCAGTGGGAATCTAAAGTGTCTAAAGCTAGTAATATGTAGCCCTTAGGCCAAATCCTGCCCTTGAATACAAATTGCAAGTTACCTTTTTTGAAGAAGCCTGAAGGGTTAAAACAATACAGTAAACTTTGGAAAGCTGTTCAGTTAATTAAATTGATCACTATTCAATTGCTTACATCTGGTGATTTATAGGGGTTTGTTTTTACTCTAGGCCCAGGTCAGCTAAGTCAGCTGGTGCAGCCGCAGTGTCTGGACTGCTCTGTTTGAATAAGAACTAAGTGACATTTGATACTGATGTGGTTTCTTACAGATCAGAATCAGAAAAGAATGAAAGAAAAAACAGATGGTGTCTGACAAATAGCTGTTGAATTTAAGCATATCTTCTATTTCGTATTAGTGCCGACGTTATTTTTACACTGGCATAGCATTCCATAGCTGTAGCATCTAATTGATCTAAAGAATACATTTCTTTTTCTCCTACTGTCTTGCTAAAGTTGTTTTTCCACAAGGTTGGAAATACTAAAATAATGAAGTAGTTAATATCCTCCTGCCATCCTTCTGGTTAATACAACGTTGAGAGTTTGTCTTATCATCTCCTCTAGTTCTTCTCATGGAAACTTAAATAGTTTAGATGAACCCAAAAATTGTCCTTCTGCAGCTGTGGAAAGATTTTTGTATTCCTTTGAGAGAGAATAAAGGAAAACCAGTAACTGCTGGATTGTTTGTTCCCGATCTTTAGGTCATGAGCTGAGTTCATTTACTCAGGTGGTTGAACATGGAAAAACCTTTGTTAGATCTGTGCTCTGCACTATATATACTGCCACTTAAAAGGAACTAAAAAAAAGTGTTTCTAAAAGCTGTTACCATATTATCAATGTGGTTAAAGTAGGTCTGACTGGGTTCTAGGTTGTTCTCTTTCTAATTTCCATTACTTCTGTGCAGTGTCAGGAGATAGCTGAATGTAAGTGTACTCCATCTGAGAGTAAGTACCTATTCTGTGACCACAGCAGAGATTTCTTGAGATTACTATGATAGAAAGAATTAAGTTATTTATAGTCTTTATTTTATGAATGACAGTTATAATAGTTAAAACAATTGTTTCTTCCATATCAAAGCAGATGTACATAGATATAAAATTAGAGTGGTACTGCACTATTCAAAAAATAAGGTATCTTGTGTCTTTTGCAAAAGTGTTGGTTTTTTTTTTTTAAACATCTTACATGTTGGAAGTGATTTGTGTAAAGATGTTAAATCTCATTTTATAGAAAGGAATACAAATAAAGAGGAATGAACATAGAGCAGTTATCTGGCATAAACGTGTATGATATTGTGGTATGTTAGGTCAATATATATTCACTATTCAATCTAGCAAAACATTTATTTTAGAGGTAAAATATGTTCACTTTTTTTCCTGTGTTGCATATTATTTGGAGGTGTTGAATCAAACCAAATTAATGCTTTATCTGAGTCATTCAAAAAGAACACACATGGAACAATTAGAATACACTTTCTAGAGTCACTCTTCAAAGAATGTACTTGAAACATCTGATGATTTTCTTCAGGATTTTAAAATTCTCTATGAAAGAAGCTTGTGGAGTCTTTCAAAACAAGCCACTGTTTTCCCTGTTGAGTCTTTTTTCTTTAAAGTAGTATCAGAAAAGATGGTACTAGTCTTCTGAAACTTGATCTGATTACATTTCTTATGAGATACATATATGTTGGTTCATTACTGTCAGTTCAAAAGCCAGTTGTTTTTCCCAAGGAAACTTCAAGGACTGCTGTGGAAGTAATGCTCTCCTTTCTTGCTAAAATCTTAATTGTTGAAGAAGTGCCTTTGTTTTCTTAGTACTTGTCAGTCAGCTGTGGAGACTTCGAATTTTACTGTGTTGCAAGTATTTTCTTCCCTTGCAAAAGAGGTCACACCGTTGGTGTGTCTACTGTGAATAATGGTGCCAGTATCTCCACACAGCTCTGTATGCCTGAATGCTTTGAGCAGTATAAACAAGCATGGGTGGATTACCATGTTAGTATAGTTTACATTTCTGGAGCTACCTCATTTCTAGGTATCTAATTGATATTTATCTAACTCAGATATTTACATCCTGTTGAATTATTCAGGGTAAACATATCCAGAGCAGTAGATGTTCCCAGTCTCATGGTCTCAGTCTGTCAATATCATGAAACAACAATGCCAACATTTTGTTTTTATGGATGCCAGGTGAGAGTTGAACACCATGGGAGAGTAAAGTATCAGGCAGGCACACCCTGGAAAGACCTTATGCTTGTGTGAAGGAGTGTACAAGCACATGCAGGAACACTCTCATTATATAGCTGGAGATGTATCTAAGATTTTATTTATGTGATGAGTATGTGTCTTTTCACATGGCATAGGAGAGCTTCTGAGCCTCCTGGGAAAGTTCTGTGAACTAAATGGGTGGTACTTTGGCATAATCTGGTCAGGAGGTTTCAGGTTGTGGAGCTATGATGGGTTGCCTGACACGAACAAATACACAAACACATTGTGGACAGAGCAAAGTAAAGGATTTGTCTTCCTTACTCTAAAGTCTTGAAAGTTTGACATTGTAAGTATGTATTACTAGCTGTAGATCCTCTTCAGAATGAATGGAGAAGAAAAAGCTCTCTCTGAAGAAATTTGTCTTTTCAAAGATAGTTCAGGTGATCTTCCTACTGAGGCTTATCTAGATATCTATTTAAATCTAGCTTTTGGGTTTCTAAAGTTAGGTTCCTTTTAAAATATCTAGGCAACATACTAGGGGTGCTTGTCTTACAGGGATACTACTTTCAATGGTCTGATTGCATCTTTCAGCATGGTTGACCATTTAAGTCAATTATTTGAAATTAAAATTGCTGGGTGTTCTTTTGCTCAGCCAACCAACCCTTTTCTCTGTCTTTGAGAGATGACAGGAAGAGAGCAGTTTATCAGGACAGAAAGTGAGAAGTTCAACCATTTACCAGCTTGCCAGCTTTCCAGTCAGCACAGGAGTTCAAGCTGGGAGGTCAGGCCTCCTGAAGTTCTGGGCAACATAAGCTTTTGTGGGGAATTTAACTACTGATTACCACACGTATATAATATGCAGATGCCACACACAGTAATGTAGTTGTATTTATCCATCCCTGGAAGTAAAATGTTAGATGTCTCTTAATTTTCATTCCTGAAGTACTTATAAAAACAATTATATTAATGTAGAATTGCTTCAAATGATTGTGGTAGAAAATTCAGCAGTTCTGGATGAATACTTTTCATTGTTTCTAAATAGATGGATCACAGTTGTGTCAAGTAGAGAGCAAGCAAAGGTTCTGAATTCTAATTCTAATGGTTCCCATTCTAATAGCATTCCTTATCCAAGATGTACCAGTCCTGTCCTATTTATCCTGAAATTCTTCTAGAATATGTGATGTCGATAAATGAGAAGAAAGCCAGTATTGCCTTTGAGTTCTGTCACTGCTGTGAAGTTTTGTACCTAGGCTGAATCCAGAAGTAGATTGAAGCCAAGTAATAAAAGTACTATAACCTTGTGTAGAAGCCCTGCAAGGGGGTTAATTACCAACTACCATTTGCACGGGGGTTTCACTTTAAAACTTTTCAGAAAATATTAACTGCTTTTAGTATGATTAGTGCATTGAAATGAGACACTGATTTGCAAATGCTGCAACTTTATTTAAGCTTTTGTTTAGGTATATATAGTTCAAATAAGAAACCCATGCTACATTACTTGCAGAATTTAAATACCTTGTTGAAGACACCACTTGATGTCATTGGTGCTGTCTGTTCTTGAGTACTGTGGAAACTGGAAGGCAGCAGTGACTTTAGAGAGTCACAACAGCTTTGAGTGTTAAAGTATCCTGCCTCTCCAACTAAATGTTATTGTTCTCATTGAAATCTCTGTGTAGAACTAGATTTAATACTAAAAACCATGTTTCTTATTAGCTACATCTAGGATATGTTACAAAGTAATAATCTTGTTGTCTAAAGGGACATGAAAAGCTGTACATGCCAGTCTTTAGTGCATATAGTAAAATTCTAATGTTAGACTAGCTTTAAATGATGGATTGCTTTAAATAAACTTGGGATTGTACATTTCCGTGAATAAAAATTATTATTATTTTAAAATCACTGTTACGTTTGGTGCAGGTGATCTAGATGGAAATACCCTTGTAGCTTATGTTGTAAAGATTGATAATGTTAATCTAGTACAAAAGCTAGAGTGGAAAACATGAAGTTCATGGCTCAGAATTAAAAGGATCACGGGTGACTCACAGTTTGGTAATATTTTTCAAGTTTTACATTAATATGTGGTTTGTATTAGGTTCCCACTTCTTCCAGAATGTGAAATCTTTTCACAAGAGACACATTGAATATGCAACATGGTACAGGTTTTCCTATGCTATTCTGAGAGGACACTCCCACCCCATCTGTACAGGAAGCCTGTAAAGTAGTTAAAGCAAGGAGTCACATGGCCATTCACTTGAGTTCTGAGGTGATGAAAAATGCTGCCAAATATTTGTGATTTGTTTGGGGTTTTTTTCTTTGGGTTTTTAAAATGGTTTTACAAATACACTAACAGCCAAGGAGAATTTCCATCCTTTACTGGATGTCATCCTTTATTGGATTGCCATCCAGAGGGACCTGGACCTTCCTTCCAGAAGAAGCTGGGGAAGTGGGCCCAGGTGAACCTCATGAGGTTCAAGAAGGCCAAGTGCAGGGTCATGCACCTGGGCCAAGGCAACCCGAGACATGAATACAGGCTGGGGGAGTACACACTAGAGAGCAGCAATGTGGAAAAAGACTTAAGAGTACTAGTGGATCAAAAGCTAGACATGAGCCACTGATGTGCAATTGCAGCCCAGAAGGCCGACTTACATCTTGGGCTGCATCAAAAGGAGTGTGGCCAGCAGATGGAGAGAGGTGATTCTGCCCCTTCCCTGCCCCAGTGAGACCTCACTTGGAATGCTGTGTGCAGCTCTGGAGCCCCAACACAAGAAGGATGTGGACCTGTTGGAGCATGTGTAGAGGAGGGCCACAAAACTGATCAGAGGGCTGAAGCACCTCTCTTACGAAGACAGGCTGAGGGAGTTGGGGTTGTTCAGCCTGAGGAAGAGAAGGCTCTGGGGGGACCTAAATAGCAGCCCTTCAACACCTGGAGGGGTCCTACAGGAGATCTGGGAAGGGACTTCTTACAAGGGCTTGTAGTGAGAGGACAAGGGGTAATGGTTTTAAACTGGAAGAGGGGAAATTTAGGTTAGAGATTAAGAGGAAATTCTTTAGTGTGAGGGTGGTGAGACACTGGCACAGGTTGCCCAGAGAGGTGGTGGAAGCCCCATCCCTGGAAGTTTTTAAGGCCAGGCTGGACAGGGCTCTGAGGAACCTGATCTAGTGGGAGGTGTCCCTGCCTATGGCAGGGGGCTTGGAACTAGGTGATCTTAAACGTCCCTTCCAAGCCTGAAAATTCTATGATTCTATGACTGCAAGGGATCACAAGTTTTTGTAGCAAGCAAAATTGTTTCAACTTTTAAGTCTAGGTTTCTGATTAGCCAGTATAAAATTACTCTGATTACTTCATCCTTGTTACTTGATTATATTATATTAGGCCTTTGCTGCTCAATTAACACTTTTGAAAAGTAAACCTAACAGTGAATTTCTGTACTGGAAAAGTAAAAAGTCATTCTCTTCAAAGGAAAAAAAAAAGAGCAAAATTATGTAAGCCATCAACAGTGATTTGTTTACAAAATATTTTAGTCACTGAAAACAAACAAAACACCACAAGTCTTTTTGGGTCCAGATGGTAGTGTGTACTCTGAATGGGAGGTTCTACCTGTTGCTTATCTGTCCCACACAGCTTCGGTGAGGGATTTATTGGAGAAGTTCTCCAAGTTTTAGTGTGTACTGGGCTTCATATATAAGCTCTGAAATTTCAAATTGAGTTATCAGAAGAGTCCAGGTTTAACTTGATGTCTTCCTATACTAGCTCTGCTCCTTCCTTCTACCTTGGGTAGTTGCTCATCTTGATTTCAGTCATCAGTGAATTTTTTTTCAGTAGGTAGCATGCTTTGCTCCAATCTGAATAGAATCCTGTTGTTGAAAGACCTGTTTACAAACTATTTCCTGAGACTGGTAAAGCATTGTGTTATCAGGCAGTGGAGACAGAGCTAACTGTGATATAAACCTTTAATGAGTGTAGCTTATGATGCTGCAGTGTCCATCTCTTTGTAGGGCTTTCAGAGTGGATGGGTTTGTTCATGCTACCTAACTTAAATATGTAATCTGAGAAAGAAGTTAGTTTACTAACTTTAAAGTTGAAGTGGCTTCTCACAGATCTTTGCTAAGCAAGATGCTGAGCTTGTGACTAAAGATCTGTAAATTCATCTGTATTTTAGGCAGCTTTATGTTTGCTTCCATTCTGCTTACCCAGAAGAATAGATTAGTCTTAACTTTCTTCATTTGGGGGACAATAATAAAGCATGTACTGGTCACTGATTTTAATTGTTTGTTAAAACAACTCTTTTGCCAATATATACTCTTCTAAAATTTAAGTGAGCACTGTTTTAATCTAGGTTTCATTAGTCAACATACAGCTTAAATGCCTATCTAACTTTATGTGCAAACATAGTAACTGAAGAAAAGTGATTAATCTCTTACACTATTCAGAAGTGATTTTATTTTAGTATTTTATGTCATTCCTGTTTAAAAAGTGGAAAATTACATTTAATGTGCTTTGAGATAATGGGCATCACAGATCATGCTTCAAATAGTAATTGAGAGAGGTAAAATTCAAGTAATTGAATGAAATGTGCAAAATGGGTTATGCATTTGCCCCAGCTGGCAATGTAGAAATAAGAGTGATAGTTTCTACTCTGTGTGGCAGTATCTTAAAAAGGAGAACTCCTGCAAAAAGAGCCTTCTGTAAAGATAAGGTTTTTTTTCATAGTCCTTGTTTGCAAAATTATTGGGTAGGCATGAGAAACCTGCCTCTTTGTTGTCTGACAGTAACCTGGGAGTGGAAGCTGTGTGTAAAATCCAGGAGAACACTGGTCTCAGTGCACATATACAAGAAAGGAGTTTAGGCACAACTCCTGAAAATGAAAGCTTACATTGAGTAGGAGTGGATGCCTTTCCCTTCTGCTCTTGCCAGAGAAAGTGGTATTGTGTGTTTATAAAGCCAGCATACTGAACTGGAGTCTGGCTCCCAGTATTAAGAAAATGTTGGTCAAATATTTTACATCCTTGTCATCTCTTCAGCTACCACTTTATTATGGGAAGGATTAAGATTTGGATGCTGCCTGGAAGAGTTTGTTTTGAAGAAAGGATAGAGGAATGCCAGACTGGGCTTCAGGCATAAGAGTAGTTGGAGAAAGTCCCAAAAATGGGAGTGGTGGTAAACCATGTGTGACTTGGGCTGAAGTTGTAAGCAAAAAGCTGAAGCGAAGAAACTTACTGGAATTAGTTCTTGCAGTCTTTGACATTTGGTGTGTAGACTAAGAGGAAGTAAATGAAAGAATTTGAAAAAGAACCTGTCTTAGTCAGACTTGCAGACATGGAAACTAGATCTTTATGGCAGCAATTTTAGATGAATGATGGGAAAGGGAAGAAGCATGTAGAAACCTGGAGTTTGTTGTAGCAAAAAATAAAGTAGTGAGAGCCTAGACAAATGCTTTTGCAATGAGAAAGAAAAAGAATGGAAATTTTAGGAGCTGTTTGTAGTGGAAAAAAACTGGCATGGTTTTCTGATCAACAATGTTAATGAAAAAGATGGATTAAAAAAATAATGATCTGAAAAATCGATAACACTTGCTGTGTGAGAAAATGGAAGAATGGTAGGAAATTTTACCAAGGAGGACATGTGAAGTTGTAGAGCATATACTACAGAGAATGAGTGAAAGTCAGAATGAAGTTAAGAGGTCAGGCATAAATATTGGAGTGTGATGTCTTAGAGAAGTGGTAGATAGATACTGTGATAGAGCAGTGAAATGTAATGACTCAGTGCCTTGAGTGAAACAGAAGTGGATAAGAGAACATTCCTCAGCAACGTGCACTGGCAGTTTTTATGAGTAAATGTAGAGGGCTTTGCAGTCTGAAGTGCTTAGGCTTTGGTCTGCACCCTCTAGAATGCAGGGTTGGCTCTGGAATCCTGGATCCAGAAAGGTGTTTTTACTTAATCAGTCCATACATCAGATTAGAAATATGATTTATAATATCAGAGGACACTATGCTGGGTTTAATCTAGGTCATAGTTATAATTGATGTCTGAGATTTTAGCATTAACTAGCAGTCACAGTGTGCATCAGCTCCACAATGGGTTGTTATTCCTATTGGCAGCTTATGTGGAAATAGCTATGATTGCATTGCTTTTGTTTGCCTTCTTTACAATAATGAACTTTACACATTCACTTGGCTATCCTGTGCTAAGTAACTTGTGATTATTTTTGAAGGGTCAGAAAATGTAATGGGAATCAGACTCCAGGGTATCAAAATGAGTTTGGAAGGAAAGTTTGATTAATTACATATTGGTGTTATGCCTAGAATCAGAAGCTAATAACTATGAAAGTTCCGTCTGTTCGGAAGCTCAGATTTATCTTTGTTCTTTTTTATCACGAAGACATTTCTGATCCCAGACTTGTTTCATTTTGCATCTTTCTCTTCCCATTTTCCCCAGTTGATACTTGGTTTAAGAACCAACAAACCTTTCGTCTCAACTTTTGGACAGGGTTTTAGTATCCTACAGAGTTCTGAGTTTTCATTTTCTACTTTATGCCTGTATACCACAAAAAGAACAACAAATAAGAGCAGAGACTTGCTGACGTCTGGCTTGAAAGAGCAATGACAGGCATGGCATGGATCATGGAATGAAGGAAGCCTTCAAAAGAAAGAACTTCTTGCCGCAAGGAACGTGAGAAGTCTGTGTGTGAAGGAGGCCTGACTTGTAGACCTACCAGTAGGACTGGAAGTGAGCCAGAATCCGGGTTCTATTTCTGGCATCTTCATCTTGGAGAATAACAGTTTCACTCGAAACATTTCTGTATCTTAACATTTGCAAAGATACAGAAAAATGGGAGGTTCTTAATTCAGTGCAGTTGAGTTGCTAATGTTGAGAAAAGCACGTAGTCCTGGTAATATCAGGGGATTTTTGTAAGGTTACTGTTCAGTTTGTAACCAAAATTGCAATATTTTAAATGATGTAATTGTTCATTACAGTCTGGCTAAAAAAAAAACATACTTTTTTTTCTCTCTTTCTTTTAGGAGTTAGTGAGACTCTTCTGGTATGCTTTCCATATAGTGGTCCAGTTTTATGCTAAAAGCCACAAAATATGAGTCTTCCAGCACTTTCTGATGAAAGTTTATTACAATATTGATATTTCATCTTAACTATTTTTGTTCCTTTCTTTTTGCTTAAATATTCTTCTACTCTGTCTTGAGGTAATTTTTCTTGTAAGAGCAGGAGAGGGAGTGCAAGAAACCATAGATGATATGCCAGGATTTGTATGATGTCAGTGGGCGAGTAGAGGGAAGAACAGGTGAAGTATGCACAAAGATTTGAGGAAATGTAAAAAAGGAGGCTGTGAACTGTAGTGACACACAGTAGAGACCAGCCAGTATGTTCTTGGATGTGGACAGTCCCATCTGCTTTGCCTGTGCTCTGACATGGCTGCCTCCAAGCCAGCTCTGTCCTAGAAGCCACGTCAACACAAGATTGTCAAACACAGATAAACTCCAGCGGCAGGACTTCAGCACTGCTTCAAAAGATATATCTAGCCCTAGCAGAGTGCTTTTTCTCTATATTAATCCTCTTAGTCTCTAGAAAGAGAGTCTACTATGACTCCATTTGTCTGTTAGTGAGGCAAATTCAATATGTCCTGCCTCTCAGGGCTTAGTTGAGGGACCGGAGGTACCATGTTGGCCTGGAACATGTTGGTCCAGAATAACACAGATAAAACAGTGATTTTATGTTTTAACAGCTTTGGAGAACACACTGCATAGACACATCTCCAAAATTTTAATTCTTGGCAACTTCTTTTTTACCTTGTTCCACCTCTGGACTTGTGAGGATCATGCTGTAAGATAAGAGTAAGAAGTTCTCAAAACACAGCAGATCAAGATCTACCCAAAAGAAAGAGTTATGTTGGAATGGGAAATGCAAGAATACTTTTTTGTGAAGATTTTTGAATAGAAACAAAAGATAGAACTTCAGGTCATAGTGTATTTCATAGTTGGGGCATCTGTGTTACAGGACCAGGGTAATGAAGCTTGCATAGATAGTATTCTTAAAAAACATTACATACTGACAATTTGTATCAAGAGATACTAAGGCATACTCTCTCAGATCTTTAAAAATTGTTGGATTTTTTTGGTTTTTGTTTTGGTTTGGTTTTTTTTCTGCACCTAAGAACTATTAGGTCTAAATGGTGTTGAGTAGATCCTTAGTAAAATGGATACAGAAGTTGCTGTCCTGCTTTGTGTTTCTGCAGAGGCAGGGAAAGTTGATGGCTATTTGTTAGACATGTTCTAACTGTTGGTTACATAGAATGAATCTGGAGATCATGATTGATAGGGCTGTGATAGATGTTTTGGCCTAGTGGTGTGATTTAAGTCATGAATGCCGAGAAGGAAGGCTAAGATTTCTCATGCTTGTAATGAGAAAGTGATATTCCATCTTAAGCTGGTAGTCACACAGGCTTATGTAGAGATAATTAAATCAGTCTGCATACACTCCTGGGATTTTGAAGGTTTGTTTTTGGTTTGTTTGTTGTTTTTTGTTTTTTTTTTGCTGCAAGTCAGGGTGTAGTCACTCAAATTGCCAAAAGCATGTTTATGCAGGTATTTTTGGTGGTTTTGTCTGTGTTCCTTGGTGCTGTTGCTGCTTTTGCTGTAACAGGAGAAATTCCAGGGAAGCTGTAGCGTGTTCCTGTTCCTTGCACATGAATAAATGGTGATCAGGTTGCTTCAGGTCTGTTTCTCTGAGAACTTGATGCACTACTTCTCTTGTTGCAGGGGATCTCTGTCGCACAGACCCCTTGAGGGTCTGTGAAATGAAACCAGTGTGGTGTGTTCAGCTCCTTTTGTCTGGGCACAGTAATAGCAGCATTTTGCTGGAAACTTGGTGTTGCTTTCTCTTTTGCATAGTGAACAAGCATATGGTGGTGTGCTGACACAGAGGGTACTGTTTGGTTCTGTCTTGACTGAAGTTTGTCCTTTAGCAGAACTATTTTAATATATTCAGCCCTTGCTAATCTTCTTCTAGGCATGAATAATTTTTTTTTTTTTTTTTAAGGAAGAACTGGAGTAGGAAGTTGGGCTAATAAGGAGTGAACATTCAGATATTTTGCATTTGAGTAACTTCTACAAATATGAGTAAGGTGCTCAGTAAGGTGCTGGTTTGATTTTTGTGGTGAGATGGGCTAGGACTTTGATGTGGAGCTGTTTCAGTGAACAAAAGAACTTAAATTTCTCCCCACAATATGGCCTGACCATCACCATAAAAGAAAATACTCCTTGAAACAAACAAGCTGGGATTTTTTTCTTTGTTTATTTGTTTTTGTTGTAGGCTGGTCTGTGTTGGGTAATTTGCCAGTTAGTTTAAGTGCTAATCTGAAGGTTGCATGAGAGTTTTATTTGGTCCCATTAGGTCCAACTAAACTTTGTAATACAGGGGCTATTATCCTGCCAGTTGTGAGGAATTTCTGTTTTATGGAGCAAGGCTGACACAAAGAGAGCACTGTGCAAGGCTGCTCTATAACTGCACACTTTCACACTGCAATTTAGGAGGCGTGCAGTTCAGGAAATTGCTGGCTTCTGCTAGAGCACACTTTTACTGCAAGGAAAATTTTATTCGTCACTCAAGTAATTGGCAGTTTTAATACCTTGTTAGTAATTACCTTATAAACAAACTAATGCATAAAGGCAAGGCTCTATGACCTGTTATCTAACTCCCATTCTTATTTGGCCAGTGGGACCGACACATTATGGTAGTGTTTGTTGTTGGTTTTTATTAAAGTAATTTGTTTCCATTTATTATAAATACTTTCAGCTAAGAGTTAAAAAAAAACAATAATGCAGAATACCTCTACCAGACAGCCTGAGGAGTGAAACATGATACAAGTGCAGCGTTGGAGAGACTGCAAGATCACTTACCCATTCCCACATGTGGTCAGAGGGCCCATTAATCTGACTTCTGGTTCAGTTTCTGAGTCAGGACTTTCTTGTCTTGACAAGTAATCCCCCCACACTCCTTGAGTATGTGAGGGTTGTCCGTGCTGTCCTAAATGTGTGCTTTACTATTTGATCCAGAGCAACTATTTCCAATAAAGGCAGACACCTTCCACAGTCAACATTCTTGTCGAGAGTTTTACTGAAACTGCCTTTGCCTCCAATCTCTCGGAACTCGGGAGAGCTCTTGAATTTTGATCATCCATCATACTAAAATGTACACAGAATGTCCCACAGCCAGAACTGACTTGAACTTCCCAAGGTAACAAGGATCATTTCAGGTTACATTCACCTAATTGGTCGTGATCTGTTCTCCCCTATGTACTGTTAGCCCCAAACAAATAAGCCAATTAATGTTGCTGATGTGCATGTGTGATAGTATGCAACTGTGGTGAAAAGACTTGGTCAGTTGCTGGGTATGAACATGAAATGCAATAGCTGAAAAAAGTACATTTAATTGGAAGTGAAAGAAGGGCTGTTTCTTATAGTAGACCAGGATACCTATGTCTTTGAACAGTTGCAGAATTTTAGTTGTGGAACTGGATATGATGCTTAGCTGAAGTTTGACCAGACATACAGTCTAGAACCTCTGTAAGGAGCAGAAATGCTATTATTTACAGGCTCACTAGAAAAGTCTATTAAATACTAGGTCTAATTGCAAAATTCCAGCACATCTTTCTGGGAGGGCACGTTGTCATCCATCTCTTATCTGGCTCTGCTTTTTTAGATATTATGAAATTTATAGAAATTACGTTCATGATGTATAGTTAAAAAAAAAACAACAACAAAGCACATTGTTTAGCAACTATGAAGTTAATTTGGTTAAAATGGAAAACAACTTGAATCTGATTTCCTTACAATACTGTGAGAAACCTTCTAATGCAAATACTAGCTATTTCTGCTATTCAGAAATAGGTGATCAGAGAATTTTAAATATTGTTTTAAAAGCCATGAATTGCAGTCACTGAGTTATAATGCTTTTTTTTTTTTTCATCTTGTTTGCTGTGTTTGCTTTTTTAAGAAATGTTTGTGAATGCATTTGTTTTTATTTTATTATTTTATGGCCAGAAATGAATGTTTTGTCTCCAGAACGTACATCATTGTTTTCCTTTACAGAAATTATTTTCAGGTACAGGAATCAAGAACTAACTTTCCTCAGTCATGTATTTAACAAGTGTTTGGTCCTTCTTTTGACTACTGTCCTTAAATTTTAGGACCAGTAACAAGATTGCCAACATCTTGTCTGAACATCTGAAGCCATTTCAGAGTCTAGAAACTTTGGACTTGAGCAACAACAACATATCAGAGCTAAAAATATCATCATTTCCATCCTTACAGCTGAAGTATCTGTAAGTAAAACTTAGTATTACTTTGTCATTTCAGGCTGCTTTCAAAAAACTTTATTGAAAACTTGAGATTGACAGCTGTTGAAGGTAATCTTCTTTCAGTTAGACACAAATATTTATTCCTTGCTTCATCTTTGCAACAGAAGCTGCGAACTTGGAGACATTAGTTGTTGCAGTGAGAGGTTTTAGATTACAAACAGTGAAGTTTATTTTGAGAAGAAAAAAATCGGTATGTCTCTTACAGAGAGAATTACGTAACAAAATGAGCTTAAGTTCCCCATGGCTGGGCTACCTGGTTGACTTACACGGAGTTTGGGCTTCTTTAAATCTCCCTTAATCCTGTTCAGCAATACTGCAATGCCAGAGCTATACTGAGTGAAAATAAAGTTGTGGGCTTGCAATGTGCTATTGTCTGCCAGTAATGCACACCTGCAGAGTAGAGCAAAATGTTGGTGGTAAAATACTGTTTGACCATCGGCTGAGCTGTCAAGAGCTCTAATTTATATAATAAATGAAATTCCATTTATCAAGGAGTAGGCAGCGCAGCAGCTTTGGGTTTCGCTACTTGGTATTAAGAATTTATTAAATAACAGTAAATTTAACCTTCTAGACATTGTTTCAACAGGTACATTAACAGTAACCGAATAACCTCCATGGAGCCTGGTACCTTTGACAATTTGTCTACGACACTTCAAGTATTGAAACTGAACAGGAACAAAATTTCAGCAATCCCTCAAAAGATGTTTAAACTCTCCCATCTGCAGCACCTGTAAGTGCAACCTACAATTGACTAATTGTTTTCAGATTTTCCAAAGCACTGGCAGTTCTTGAACTTTAGCCTTTAATTTAACCAAAGGCAGAGTGAGACAGACACTGAAAACATATTACTACAGCCCTTACTAACTGCAGCTTTGTGCTGAACAAAAATGGTTTTATATACTGGTGTGATGTGAATAGTCTTTATGTTTAACATCAAGTTTGCCTATTGAAAGAAAAGAAGGGGTTAGAGAAGGGATAATAGCAGTATTCCTGTAAGAAATAATTGGAAAAATACTAAGTGAATTAAATTTATGTAGTTCACTACAGCAGTCTGTTACTTATTTTGTGCTTTCATGTTGAAATTAAGGAAATTAATTTGCTTTCAGAAGGTATGACAGTAAGCAATATGTTTGACTAAAGACCTGTCCGTCAGCTTCATCGATTCAATGCTGTCTGTAAATGTTTTACCTAATAAATAATGAAGTTATTTAATTTGGAGGAAGAGAAGGAAATATCTTTTTTATTTTGTTTTATTTTATTTATTTTTTGGAAAACTTAGATTGAAGAAGTTGACAGTAGGATGGACTTAGGACTGCACTTTGTCAGTCCTGAATAATTGTTTCCATTATTAGATAGTCAGGAGCTAAAAATTATGAAATTCTCTTAGGTTAACCTTGAATGTGAAAGGTCATAAGAACATCTGGACACAGTGACTGTGTCTTTTCTGTATACAAATGCAGGAAGAGTTTGACTCAAGCCTCAGTGGAAGAGGCTTGGCAACAGTCCTGGAGAAGTCAGGATTTAAGGATGTTAGTAGACTTTCTGATCTTCAGATTCAACTGAGATTTTGGAATATGGTTACATGTTTGCCTAAAAGAATTGTTCTCCTTCACAATTGAATCTGTAGGCTGGCCTAGTGATGCTAATTAATCTGCAATTAAGGGTGTTATTACCTGAAAGAATTACTTAGAGAATTACTTAGGCCTTTACCTCCCATGGGAAGGGAATTTTGGAAGGGGAGTATTGTTCTTGGTTTGGTAGGATGCAGATTGATGAGATATAAGACCTTGAAGGGCCAGATGTTCTTCATATTCTCTATAATGACCCTCATTATATGAGGCCTTTTAGTGTTGTCCAAACGTGTCTCTTTATACTGTGTATGAGTTGTTACTAATAAGTAAGCTGTTAATTTAGTAAATGATGGCTAGTTTTAAAATTCACTGTTAAAAAACAATCAACATTGTTCTTTGTGCCTGTGTGAGGCTTGACTTCCCTTTTCGTGTAGCAGAGGAAGTCACAAAGCTGCTTGAGGTTGGTGCAGGGTTTGGAGTTAAAAAGGACCGAAGTAAGAAAGTGTTGTGGAGAGCAGGAAGAAAGAAAATATTGAGTATTACTGTCACTGCAGCTTGCCCTCCAGCTAGTTATGTCTTATAACTTCTTTCCAGGATACATATTGGGTCCCTGCTTCAGACCTACAAGGGGTGTGTGTAGTGGCAGAAGCATGGGTGCCAAGAGAAAGAGGGAAGAAAATATTTGTAACCAGTTATGGAGAATGAGGAATGTGTAGTGAACACTTGACTCAATGGAAAAAGAGGGATCACCCAGGATATTTAATTTTGCCTACCTATGATAACTAAAATTTTAAACTTTTTCTGATTGCGTATTGATTGCAATTAATTGTTATTTCTGGATAAACATCAGGAACTTGCTTTCAGTTTTGAATTTGCCAACAGGATTAACCATGACATTTCAGGTCTACAAGGACTCTTCTTAAAATCAAAGAGCCTACCAAGAACATTTCCTCCGTATCAAAAAGGCAGAACAATGTTAGCATGGTTAAACATAATGTATGACAGTAAAATGTTTGTTTATACCTGCGTCTCCTGTCTGATTTTTTGTTTGCAAGAAAAGCATTTAATTAAAGTTTGTTTCCAGAGAGGGAAGAACAGTTGTTGGCATGCAGGTAAACTTACCCTGCTGTAACTGTAAATTTTATTGATGCAGGGAACTGAATCGCAACAAAATAAAAAAAATAGATGGGCTTACTTTCCAAGGACTCCCAGCCTTGAAATCATTGAAACTGCAGAGAAATGGGGTTACTCGGCTCATGGATGGTGCTTTCTGGGGACTGACCAACATGGAAGTCTTGTAAGTATCAACTTTTTGCTCATATAATTTGCTGATAGCATGTAAAATAGAATTGCACAAAATTAATGGAATTGACTAATAACATTTAAAGATATTTTAAAATTAAGTTGTTCTAGTGTGGTTCAAAAAGCATCAAGTAGCCATTGGTGAACATACAGAACAGCACATTTCTGAATGCATGCATACAGTTCTAAAATGTAAATAGAGGCTGCAGCTAACTAGCTGGTGTAGTGAAGGCAGATGCAGACCTGTAGCAAAGCACACATGCCACTGAGTGTCTGAACCTTATGGGGTTTTTTCTGTTTGTTTGTGTTTGTTTGTAGGCAGCTGGACCATAACAACTTAACAGAAGTAACCAAAGGTTGGCTTTATGGCTTGCTGATGCTGCAGCAACTCCACCTCAGCCAAAATGCCATCAGCAGGATCAGTCCTGATGCCTGGGAATTTTGCCAGAAACTCAGTGAGCTGTGAGTAGCTTTTATTCTATTCCAGTTTTGAAAGCCGGGTACGTGCCAAAGCATGAGCTTCTTACCACTGATCTGTGAACTTTTCATAACAAAGTTTCCAAGGTGACAAAAACTTTTTTGTGTGTGAGACAGCTTTATTTTGGTAAAGAAGTTGAAGGCAACTGTGACTACTTCATTTTGCTGTGGCACTTCTACTAAAGCTGTAACACAGTCATTTTCAAATGACAGAAACTAATTCTACAGTAATTTGTAAATTGTCAGAAATAACACAAGCTGTGTGGTCATAAATGGTGTAATAGGTTTTGTGATAGTTGTAAGGGAAAAAACTTTCCCCCCCCCCCTGAAAATTCACCTGGGTTGAACTAAATAATAAGCACGGCAGATTAAACATTAAATCATGTTTTTTCCTTGAATTTGCAGAGATTTGACGTTCAATCACTTAGCAAGGTTAGATGATTCAAGCTTCGTTGGTTTAAGTGTACTGGTTGGACTGTATATTGGAAACAACAAAGTAAATTACATTGCTGATTGTGCCTTCCGGGGACTTTCCAGTCTACAGACTTTGTAAGTTGACAAACTCAGTTTTTAAGGTCAAAAACCTTAAGAAAAACCCTCAGTGTTTATAGATTTTTTTTTTCTTATGAAATATACAAGAACCTTTTGTTAACTTTCCCAGTTCAGCAAATGTCTCTCTTACAGTAGGATTTTTTCTCAGAGTAGCTGACAGAGGGAGGATGTCCTGTTTCACTAAGTCTTTGTACAGTGGACAGTGGTAATTATGATACAAGTTTCCAGTGGCATTATTATGGGAAAAGCATGTCTCCATTCAAAGACAGCAAGCTCCACTGCTACCCACATCTTTAGGGACCTGGATCACAGTTCTGTGACAGCTGAATCAGCATTTTCCTTCATGTTAGAAATAAGACAAAACTCAAAATATGTGTATTTTTATGGATGCAGGTGTGTTGTGACTGGGCAATTGCTTTAAGCATTTGAGCATTTTTTAAATAACATTTCTTATAAAAAGGGGATGAAAGAAGTAAACTAATCTAAATACATATTGCTTCATTAAAATCTTCCAATTGTGTACTGTTGACCCATCTGTTAGCCACATGAATCAAATGTTTGCCTTTAGCTCTAGGCTTTAAAAAAGCTGCTTGTACTTCACTTTCAGGATTTTGCTCACATATTCACACATAGTGCATCTAGCAGAGTCAGAATTCAGAGAGGTGTATGCTGGGTTTTTCAAGTTTACAGAGATCTAGATCATAGAGGAAGATCCTCTTGAGAGTTGTCTAGGAATTAAGTGTCAGACTTTTCCTCCTAGATATTTTTCTTCTCCTCTAGCCCTGCCTGCCCTGTTGATTCTGTGCTGACAGAATTCTGTTCTTTTCACAGATCTCATCACTTTAGTCTTCACAGATAATTAAGCTAGTGTTACTGATGTTGTAGGATGTAAAAACGATTATTTATTAATAAATCTCTATCATCTCTGTGTGTTAATATTATGAACTTACAAAAGCACGAGTGTATTTTGTTTCAAAGGGGCAAGAGCCAATTCTTTCCTATGACATTCCTTCATTAAGTCCTGTGTCTAAATGCCCCGTTAGAGGAATATGGTTTTGTTTTCTAATGATTCTTAAAATTGTTGGGCTTATGATCTTCTTAATTATCAGTGGAAAAAATACCAGAAAACTTTAAAGTCTTTTAGCAAAAATTGAAATTAAATAGGTAATCAGGAAAATCTTTTCTTAAAAAAGAAACAAGCAAGCCCCCACACAACAAAAAACAACATTCCAGAAAGCTGTTTTAGAAATTGTTTTAAATAATACATGTTCTTAAGGATGTATTTTGTTCTTTCTTTTGTTCTTGTGGTTTGATTTCCTGTCGTCCTTTAAACAGGGATCTGAAAAACAATGAAATATCATGGACTATTGAAGATATGAATGGTGCCTTTTCTGGCTTAGATAAACTTCGGAATCTGTGAGTAGTCCTGCAGTACATATGTCATCATTGTTTAAAAAAAAAAAAAAAAAAAAAAAAAAAAAGTTTAGATGATGTGTATATCAAGGGACAAGCCCCAAAAATGATGATTTATTTTCCGTAGCTGTTTTTTCTTTCTCCCTTGCCATTTTGTTCTCTATAAAATGTTACTTTTCTATAAAAGAAATTACATATTTTACAATCAAACTAATATGAAATATTAAACATATTACTGCTGTTTATTGGAACATTTCTCCAAGAATGGAGGTTTTCCATAATAGGAGTAAATGAATTATATGACAGTGGCATAGTGACAAGGATAGTCTTTGACCAAGTAATGCAATATCCAATGGAATTGGCTTCTTTGCACTGAAATTTTCTAATGCAAATCTATGAAATAAAAAGATGTTTATTTGAATACATTTACAAAAATCCATATCGCTGAACTGTGTACATAAGATGTCTTCTAAAAAAAGTGTGAAATCTAGATGTTTACTCAGGAGTAATAAATCAGAATCTTTTAGAGGTAAGACACTTTACTGCATTGGAAAGGCTGAATGGCTAATATTCACAGATTACATAAATGCCAAAAATGCAATTGTTCAGCTCAAAAATGCTTCCGTTTAGTTGCATATTTTCTGCATCATGTACTTACATTTTCAGGATGCTCCAAGGCAACAGGATTAGATCCATTACAAAGAAAGCATTTTCTGGTTTGGATGCACTTGAACACCTGTAAGTAGTAGACATTCACATTTAATCCAACACTGGAAAAAATTAATTTCTGTAATAATTGAAATAAAAGTAGGACTAACAAACCTTACTTATGAGTTCTAATGAACTAATGAAATACACTTACCTTCATTGATACTGGGATCTTGAGAAGGTTCTTTGGGGGTTGGACTCGATGATCTTTCAAGGTCCCTCCCAACCCCTAACATTGTTGATTATCTAACATTCTGTGTTTCTTGTATTTTGGAGTTAAGCTGAATATGAACTTTAAAATTAATGCAGAAAGTGTTAAGTATTAGGCCTGCTGTGAAATTCCTTCATCCTGTCTCTTTAGTTCTTGAGCTATAGGGGATCCTTTGCATATTGCTAAGGCAGAAGACTAGAAGACTCTTCCTTGAGTCTTAAATGCATTCTGTTCAAAAAATTACTCTTTCCTCCTCTAATAATACTTTTCTTTTTTTCTTTTCCTAGAGATCTAAGTAACAATGCAATTATGTCAGTTCAAGGAAATGCATTTTCACAAATGAAGAAACTCAAAGAATTGTAAGTTTCTATCTAAAGACATCACCTGAATTAAACACATATATATAGTCATATAAATAAAAGCCTTGTAAGATGTTCCCTGATGCATTGATAGACTCCCACTGTAATCTCTCTGAAGTAATGTAAAAAGGGTATGTCAGTGTTTTGGTTTTTTTGTTATTTTTCATGTGATGACTGTATTTAAGAGAGTGTAGGATAAGAGGTGTTCATTTTCTGCTACATTTGGTGTCTAGAATCCTTATTTTATATTGGCTGATCTCTAATAGGTATTAGATAAGGGAGACTTTGATGTAATGTGCTGTAAGATCAGCAGTGCTATTGCTGAGCTAAAACTTACTGGACCAGTGAAATGCAGTGCTGTAATTCTTTTGTAAAGATCTGGTTGTCAGTACTTGTAATTTGATTCTTCTATCCTGTAGTAGCAAAGGTGCAGTTTCTTCACTGAAGTCATGAAGCGGTCACTGGGAAGAATGTGTTCTTCTAGTCAGTTTTTGGGGCTTTTTGTCCTCTTAGCTTCTTTTTCTGTTGATCAGGGTCACTGTCCCCTGTGTTTTGAGCACAGCTAATTCTCTTCTTGCATATATCTTGTGTCTCTATTCATATCAGCCTTCTCTAGCTAGATCTATTGTCCTGAGCTGCTCTGTGCACAATCTGTCAACAAAATAATAAAAAGATGCTGCTCACATTATGAGCAGAAAACTGTCTGAAGCTTTTTATTTGTATTCTCCAGATTTGTATCAAGTATCACCCTAGCAGCTGGCTCTGTACTTCATTTTATGGTGTTAGTCCATGTTGAGTGCCACAGAGAAAGTAACAAGGAGCCCTGTCTACTTAATAAAATCATTAAACAGCTCAGGTTGGAAGGGATCTCAGAAGGTCATCTGGTCCAAGCTTTCAGGGAAAAGGGAGTTTAAATTTGATTATCTAGCATGCTGTCCAGTTTTGTCTTGAAAACCTTCAGTGCTGGGGGCTCCACCATGTCCCTGGGGAGGTTATTTCAATGTATGATCCTTCACACAGTAAAGGATTTCTTTCTTGCATCTAGACAATAGTTGATTTCGTTCAAAGTTGTTTTGTTACCAATATCTTGGCATAGCTGCAGCTGCTCTAAAAAACATCAGCCATGCTTCTACCCATTGCCAGGTGTTTTCTGCCTTTCCTCTTCCTTGAGTTGGATCTGCTGGTATTGCTTGATTAGTTTGCTGAACTCAGGCAGCCAGCTGCAGGGCAAGTGCTAAATTTGGCACAAGAGAAGCTGTGGGAGCACAGTGCCAGCAATTAGGGAACGATACAGATGACTGCAAGAGTGATCAGATGGGATGGAATAACAGGTTAATACTGCTCCAGGATGCTACAGATACCAGACAAGATACCAGACACTGAACATTTCAATGAAATAAGTGATCAAGATTTGTTGTTTTTTTCATTTATTCTTATTTTCTTGAGACTCTTGGTAGGCATCCATTATGTCTGAGAAAGATAAAGTAAGGTTTTTCCAGTTTAAATTCCCATCTAGTAATTTTATTTTGAGGCCTCTTGAGAGTAAATCTGAAAACACTATGACAGAGACCCACTGTATCACAGTAGCAAAAAATGCTGTACTTTTTCTGCCTCATAAGAGTAACAAGAATGCTGCTAGAACTTGAGTGGAGGAAAATCTATTTCAACTCAATGTAAACTGGTAAGCAGGCATCCTTAGATTTCATCCATTTAGTGTTAGTGTGAAAAAAAGAGCACAGAGATGCTCTTCCCTTTCTTAAAAAAAAACAAAAATCAAGAATCACTATGTCTTCATTTATCTTTAAAGCTATTTCACTCCCTGGAATCATGAGTTATTTTTGCTTTTCTACCAAGAACAGAAAAGATTGTAAGAGAGGAACTGTATTACTGTGTTTTTTAAGGGTGATTCTTTAAGCCAAAACTGAGAACTCTTCCTTTCCAACTCCTGATTCTAAAAGTTTCACAGGGTATCTCTTTGCTTTGGTATTTTTTCCCCCTGTCAATGTAGCTATTCACATAGGTCAGGTAAGCAGATAATCAGTTCTCTTGTTATTTCAGCACTTGACTGTTCATCTTCTCACTCCCCTTTTTAGATGCCTTCCCCAAGATACATTCGGGCTGAAATGGGAAGGAAATTGTCTCACAATTTTTTGATGTTATCTTCCAGACCTCCCTTCTGGACTATTTTCCTACATGCCCATTCTCTGTGTCTTACTCCTGTCTGTAGTTTTGTAATGAAGACACTAGGAACATGCTTGACTGCCTATACTCATATTCATTATCAGGAGCTCAGGGTTCAGGATAACATCCACTTTGTAGAATGTGTGGGGGTCATGACATCATATGTCACCACATCTGAGCTAAATAACATTGCTGTCTTTCTCTTACGATGTATTTATTTAGCCTAAAAATTTATTGTTGTTGCTGACACGTGCTCATATTGATCTGTTGATCAAACAGGCTTTGAATGTAATTGCTTTTTCTTAGGCACTTAAACACATCGAGTCTCTTGTGTGACTGCCAGCTGAAATGGCTACCACAGTGGATGTCAGAGAATAACTTTCAGAGCTTTGTAAATGCCACTTGTGCCCACCCTCAGCTGCTAAAAGGGAGAAGTATTTTTGCTGTCAGCCTGGATGGGTTTGTCTGTGGTAAGTATAGCTTTTATTCCTCATTCCATAGCATGAATATTGCTGAATGCATTGGGTTTTATTGTTGTTTCTATAATATGTTTTGAGTTCTCTGATAAAATAGAGAGCTTTTAATGTTTGTTAACAGTTCCTTCTCTGTTCCCAAATGGTGGTGTAGATGCTCAAAGATTGTGGCTTTGTACAACATGATGAGTGTTTTCTGACTTTTATTTCAGGTACAGCTTGCTTCCATACTACATAGCATAGCATGCAAGGGTGAAAGCCTAGTAGTTTGTGGTGGTATATGTGTTTATTGGAAAGATAGATATTGTTTAGATAATTCATTACAAGTGAGGCATGTTCTGTCAAACTGAAGATGGAGTTTTTTGTTTTGATTATTTGTAAATTATTTTCATACTACTTCAGTCTTGAAGTTACTCCAGAGCTGAGAAAACGTGAGGCAATACTGGCCTCAGCTCTGGCCTTTTTTATGTGTGCTTGTTGTCAACTTGAAAATTATTTGGACCATGTATGTTGGTGTCTGTATGTAAAATGTATCTTAAAACACCTGATTGCCATACTTCTGCCATTGATATTTTAAATTTAAGTTTGCCACAGTAAGTGCTAGAAGAATACTGAGACTTGAGAACTTGAGGAGATAGCATCCACCTAAAAAAATGAAATTTCACTCCATGTATTTAGTATTCATTATCACAATATCATATGTTATGCACTCTATTTAAAGCAGAGTGAAGCTAAGCACTTAAAGGTGTGTGTTTGAGTACTCAAATACATCAAGTGGGAACTTTGAAAATATGAGGAAATTAAAAGCTAACTGGATTTTAGTATTTTTCTTGTATATATTTTATTTTTCTTGCTACAGAAAATTATTCTTTGGAGATAAAGCAGTGAACATATTTGTCCTAGTAACTTTCATAGCAAACATGACTACTTAATTTTAACAGTCAAATGTGTAATATTAATGCTAAATAACGAGCGAATAGGGTATAATCTAGCTACTGCTGAAAAGGAGAAGTTGATACAGTGCAGGAAATCACAGATTACTCAATAGTTTCTGGAGTATATATGAAGTAGATATCCTTATTTGTGAGAAATTCATTCTGGCAAGGCATTAAATTAAGGGATTTAAATATTTATCTTTTTTTCCCTAAACCACAGGGGATCGTGATCCTTCTTTCAGCTGGCTGAATGCCATTTTTAATGAATTAATTTCAAAATCTTTAAGATGTATTAGCAAAAAGGAACGTACTAAGATTAAGTTGTTAGATCTCTTATGTGAAGTAGTTGTTATGCTGAAGGAGCTAAAATCTTAGTAAAATCAATGAGTATTTCACTGTTTATTAAGTCTTGAATGTGCCATCATCACTAGATGTTTGGGCGTACACATTTTTCCTTACAAGTTTACAGTGGTCACTTTTGCTTTTACAGTATTTTCAAGAGAAGTGTGTCCGGTCTGAAATAAAAATAAATAATCTTTTCTGTATAATTTGTATGAGTAGATACATTGTCCAAATCATTCCAAGTTACATTTTTTACAAGAGCTGTGAGGTATGTTGCAGTCATCCTAAATTTATTAGAGGAAGGCATGTCTTAGGCAAGGTTTCCTTATCTGTGAAAGTTAAAAAAACAAAAAAAAGAAAATCTGTGTGAATTGTGCTTGCTAAGATCGTGTCTTTCAAACTGAAACAAATCACGAGACATTTCTGTACTAATGATAACAATGGAAGAAAAAAGATAATAGATGCTTTACTATTATTTATATTGCGTTAATATAGCGATGCTAAAAGAGTACAATCTAGGCAATAAACAGTTTATTTTCTGTTAAATAGTAGTCAAGTGGCTTCTATAGAATAAGTATATTTCTCAGAAACAGTCTTTGTATGTGCTTATGTATCTGTGTGTATATATATGCATGTTTCTGCGAAACATGCATGCAAATACCATCCCAAATTACTCTGTTCAGACAAAACACAGTGCCAGCCTTATCCTAGAGTGTTCTGTGTTCAGTAGTATCTTCTTTGAGTGACCATTTCATCACAAGCTTCCTGCAAAATAACTTAGATACTCACATATTTTATTATCCCCTTTATAGTAAAACTAAACTGGAATGAAGTATATCTTTTCACAAGTCTAATTTAAGTATTTAAAATGTTTTGCTTCATTTGGCTTTGCACAGGGCTAACTATCCACATAATTTGCAAATGGTGTAGTTTTTCATGGAGGAAAACTGATCTGAAGCGTGAAAATTTTGCTTGGGAGATTCTTAAGGATGATGCTTAAGAGTCCCAGACTGAGAAATCCATGCTGCCCTTTCACTGGAGCACAGCTCCAGACTTGAAAGTGTCCTGCAGGCAACTCAAGTTCAGGCTATATGCACATCCCTTTTTCTTTTTGTAACATGCAATGGAGAGATTCTTCACAGAAATTACACTTTGATGCTGGTATATTGTTCCCAAAGAGGTGAGACATAAGGAGGCAAAGGGGCTAAGTAAAACCATCACTCTGCACTCCAGGAAGGGTCTGCAGTAAGAAGTGGGGACCCAGGGTGTTCCGTGCTGTGCTCATCAAGTTTGGGCCTGTGTCTTTCTCAGGAGATAGGAGACATCCTGAAAGTTGGGAATATATTAAGACTTTTGCTTTTGGGAGACATTTAATCGATAACTCCTTTTTTACATAAAAGGTACATGCAATTGGTAGACTGTTCAAGAGGCAACTGATTTTGTAAACTCACAAAATGGTAATTTTCAGGTAACTTTCCAATAGCAAAGGGATCTCCAGAAAGTGATGTCTTGAAATTGTGTGCTTCCCGGTGTGAGGGATTTTCAGCACTGCTGTGTTTTAAGGTGGATCAAACAGCCACAAATCATTGGAACAATGACTTCTGTAAATGTTTTGGGGATATTTTGGGGGCTTTAAAGAAAAACCACCACTTTAACTTGCAGTTTCTGATGGGAGAAGAACTATGTTTTCTGTAAAGAAAAACCTCACAGCAGCCTGAAGTGTTGTAAAGATGAAGGGCAGGCTTCATGACGAACATTCAAGATAGTTTATGGATGTCAGGAGGTAGTTCTCTCCTCTTTAGTGCTGGTCTTGAGCAAACTGTGCACACAATCTGCTTTTAAACATACTTTCTCTTCAATAAAAGATTACTTGGCAGAATAAGCTCATAAATATGGCATTTTTAAATGCCTTAAGGCAAGCAAAACTTAAAATGAAAACATTGCATATCCATTTTATTAATACTTAACTGTCTCTTCTCTCAAACCTGTAAAACAAGGCTTACAAGCTCTTACTAAAACGAGTCCTTGGGCCTCACGTCTGTATATTTATTTCTCTTCCTCTGTGTTACTTTTTCTTCCTTTTGTGCAGATGATTTTCCTAAACCACAGATCACTGTCCAGCCAGAAACCCAGTCAGCAATCAAAGGCACCAATTTGAGTTTTGTGTGTTCGGCAGCCAGCAGCAGTGATTCCCCAATGACTTTTGCATGGAAGAAAGACAATGAATTACTGCAAGATGCTGAAATGGAGAATTATGCACACCTCAGGGCACAGGGAGGTGAAGTAATGGAGTACACCACCATCCTGCGACTGCGCAATGTTGAATTCAGTAATGAGGGGAAATACCAGTGTGTTATTTCAAATCATTTTGGTTCATCCTACTCTGTCAAAGCCAAACTTACAGTAAACAGTAAGTATTTTACTTCTTGCTTGTGGACTTGAAGTAGAATGATTTTAATCAAGATTTATAAACAAAGTTTTCCATTCTCATCATCTGTGTCTTTTAGAAGATCCCTTCATAAGCTGAGAGTAGTTCTTAAAATGTGGCTAGTTCTGAGCACTGTTCATTTTTCTATCTGCCCCCCTTCTGCCAGAATATATACCATAGGAAAAAATTAAAAACCGACCCAGTTCATAGTAACTATGACAAAATCTATGTAACAACCTGGGAAAAGATTAGTCTTTTCTTCACAGAAGGTAAGTGTGTACTCTGTTTCAAGCTATTATGGAAATGTCATGTAGGAGGTTGTTAGCAGAAATGAGATTTTGATCTAGGCAGTCTCACATATTTCACAGCTTTCATCCTTTCTCTTTATTTGATACTGATAAATTTAGGTTGCATGCTTCTCCCTCATTTTTAGGACCAAGAATTGTATTAAGAATATGCTGTGGGGAAAAATAAAAGTATGTTTCATTTATTCCATTTGGTGTCACTTACTTTCCTTTAGTGCTGCCTTCATTTACGAAGATCCCCATGGATTTAACCATTCGTGCTGGGGCAATGGCACGTTTGGAATGTGCTGCAGTCGGGCATCCTGTCCCACAGATTGCTTGGCAGAAAGATGGTGGAACAGATTTTCCTGCAGCACGCAAGAGGCGCATGCATGTGATGCCTGAAGATGATGTATTCTTTATTGTTGATGTCAAGATTGAGGACACAGGTGTTTACAGCTGTACAGCTCAAAACACTGCTGGAAGCATTTCAGCTAATGCAACGTTAACAGTACTAGGTAAGACATTGGCAATCCTTGGTGACATAATTTCCTTGAGTAGAACTATTGCTGAGCAATTTTAAAATCATAGAATCATAGAATGGTTTGGGTTGGAATGGACCTTAAAGGTAATCTACTTCCAACCCCACTGTATGGGCAGGGACACCTTCCATTAGACCAGGTTTCTCAAAGCCCCACCCAACTTGGCCATGAACACTTTCAGCACTGAGGCATCCACAATTTCTGTGGGTGATTTATTCCAACGTCTCACCATCCTCATAGTGAATTTCTTCTGATGTTTAACCTAAATCTACCCTCTTCCAGTTTGAAACCGTTCACCCTCATCCTATTATATCACTACATGCCCTTTTTAAAAGTCTCTCCACAGCTTTCTTGTCATCCCCTTTCAGGTACTGGAAGTCTGCTGTAAGGTGTCCCTGGAAGTTTCTCTTCTACAGGCTAAACCACCCCAACTTTCTCAGTCTGTCTTCATAGGAGACATCCAAAATGCATGCCTTTCTTTCTCTCCCTAATGTCAAACTCTTATCAAGACATTAATTTCCAGTCTTGCCTCCATCAGCACTGGTTTTGATACAATCACTTTGCTTCTCCTCAGAAACTACTGACTTTGAACCCAATGACTCTTCTTTGCAACATCCAGTTGAAAGATAAATCCTTTTCAGAGCACCTTCCTCCTCCTTATCTAGCTTTTGCTACACCTCTGAAATCGTTGGCTTATAGAAATAAAAATATTCTAATTTGTATTGGCACATACAGATTAGAAATATGTGGCCCAGCACAGTCACTATTATGATGAAAAGTAGTAAAATATAATGTTATTTTTCAGTGTGTACATTATGTCTGTTATGCAGGGGGGGAAGAAAGGGGGCTGTTACTTTTGTTTAGAGACGGGAGATTTTGTTTAACTTTGAATTTCCTGATGTTTTGTTAACCATTTTTAATCTAGTTATCTGCAGTCTTAAGCATGTATGATTTGGCCTTTTAATTGTCTAAGGAAATCAAGCACATAGGTCTGTCTGATCAATTGACAAGTAATCTGTAGGCTCCACGTTCAAATTCCTTGAATGTGTTTTCTCTGAGAATGAGAGTAAGCTTCATTAGGCCTTACTGATGTATTTAATTTAGCTTTTCCTCTTGAACTGTGTAGGAAAGGGACATGTTCCCATTCTTGCAAGGTCGTGCAGAATATAAAGCTTATGCTTTCTTTCCAGAAACACCGTCATTTTTGCGGCCTTTGCTGGATCGAACTGTAACGAAAGGTGAAACTGCTGTCTTGCAGTGTATTGCAGGGGGTAGCCCTCCACCCCGGTTGAACTGGACTAAGGATGACAGCCCTCTAGTGGTAACAGAGAGACATTTCTTTGCTGCAGGCAATCAGTTGCTAATTATTGTGGATACAGATGTAGAAGATGCTGGGAAATACACTTGTGAAATGTCTAATACGCTTGGAACAGAACGAGGCAACATCCGTCTCAATGTAATTCCTACACCCACCTGTGATTCCCCTCAAAACATTGCCCCATCACTTGATGATGATGGATGGGCCACAGTTGGCATTGTGATCATAGCTGTGGTTTGCTGTGTGGTGGGCACTTCCTTGGTGTGGGTGGTCATCATCTACCACACCAGAAGAAGAAATGAAGATTGCAGCATCACAAATACAGGTGTGTAAGCTGAAAACTCGCCTCAGAAAGGAAAAAAAAAAATGTTTGTGGTTGCTTTGCAATGACCTTATTGTAGGAACATTTGTGTGCTTTGACTCAGCGTCAGAAGAGTGAATTACTTGTTACCTTCAGCACTTTGCTGACAAGTTTAAAAATGCTTCTACAAACTCTGAAGTATGCTGATGGCTTTTGTGTGTGCTTTCCTTCTGCACAGATGAAACAAATTTGCCTGCTGACATTCCAAGCTACCTGTCATCCCAGGGGACACTGGCTGAGAGGCAGGATGGATATGGCTCATCTGAAAATGGCAGTCATCATCAGTTCCTCACATCTTCTGTAGGAGGGTATTTCTTGCAGCAGAAGGACAGTAATGGTAGGTGTAAAATGCTAAGCAGATATTCCATGTTGTTTGAATAGTTGCAGTTTGGCTATTGTCTTTCTAACTAACAGAAATAACACTGTAGAGACATCTTCACTGAAGTAAAAGAGGGTATGAAATTTATTGCTTGGGATTGCTTCAGCAAGATAGTAACAGAAACTTGGTTCTGTTGATACAAATTATTTGCTTTGCTTAAATCCTGAAGTTTTTCTCTAGTCTCTTGGGTAAATTTAACTTGGTGATCATATTTCCAAAACAAGAGCATTCAAAAGGAGTTACAACAGCATGTCTTCTTCTGTTACAGCTTGGAAAGGTTTTTAATGGAACATAGGGATGGGTGGTAATGCCATTGTAAATTTAGTATAATAAAACTGATTAAACTTTCCTGTTAGAAAAGTCATTAGGGTCTGAGTCAATAAAAGATTTAAGGTGGTTGCAATTTAAAAGCTCCTGTCCTTTGTATTTATATAACTGGTCCATGAGAATTGAGAACGAACATACCTGGGTTAGGGAGGAAAAGGAACCCTGCTCTTGCTGGAAGGGGTTTGGGGTTGAGCTGCAGTCAGGATTTGGGGCAGGTGGGAATGGAGCCGTGGTGAGATTGTTCTGCAGTTGTAGGGTAGTGACAGGAGCAGCCTCTTTGTGGAGCAAGAGCCAAAGACTGTATCTGCAGCTTTTAGGAACTATTGAGCTGAAAGTCAGTGTAGCTGTTAGAGCAGCCAGTGAATCCCTCAGACTCTTCCACATGGGACTTGCTCATGGAGCACTTGGTGCTTCAAAAGGTGGCTGCATGACAGCATCAACTTGGTTTCCAGTGCTTCGAAGGAAGGATCTGGTTCTCATCCCTGTGGTTGGGTTTGTTCTGTTATCCAGGGACATACAATGGTGCAAAGTGTGACATTCTCTGTCAAGCTAATTTGTTGAGCAGTTGCTAGAATTAAGAGTTCTCATCAAAAGGTTAGGTTAAACTTGAGCTCTAAGTTGAGTGGAACAGATGGAGTTCTTAACAAAACTTACTCAAGAAACTGTAAGCTGAAGTTTTAAGAAAAGACCATACACTGACACATCAGTTTTATTTTTAAGGCATTTGCCATCTAGATAACGGCAGTGAAACAGACTTGGAGGGTGTTGCAGATCCATTCCTATGTCACTATCTTGGGACTTCAGGGACTTTGTATCTAAAAGGAAACACATACGGCTCTGAGGCCTTTGAAGCCTACAGTTCAAGTAAGTTGGGGGGAGAGGGTCAGTTTTAGTCCTAATTTGATCTCTTGCTATGATGATCTTCTGTAATGACAATTTTAACTTTCTTTAGGTTGCAGCCCTGACCAAAGAACAGCATGCCTGGACCCTTATGAGTCTGGATATTTGAAGAAAAAGGAATGCTGTCAGTATTCTCCTTCACTGGAAGATCCTTTTGACCAGTGTGTCGGCATTATTGGGATGCAGGCTACAAGCAGTAAATTGATTAACTCCATTTATACTCAAAATGAAGGAAATGCACTAAAAAGCAGAAGTCTGAACTCAGACACATTTGATTTAAACAGGAGTTTGGAACCCTCACCTATTATCAGTAACAGCACTTTTATGGGTATGTTCTACCTATTGGTTTTTATTCAAGCTGCTCATGTCCTTCCTGTCTTGTTTCCTACTTCCAACACTAAACAAAACTGATTTCTCAGCTCTTTTTTTGCACTCTTATAATAGGTAGTTCTGTATTAGTGTTTAAATACTCACATAGCTAGAGCTGTGAAAAAAAAAATTGTGCAGTTTTTCATGGACTTCTCTTTGCGAGTGTCCAGGAATTTGGTAAGATAATACAGCATGTGGAAAATAAATACTTCAGAAAAAAGGAGAGGAAAGGCTGAGGAAAAACAGTTTGAGAGTTGTCAGTGACTTTTGCATGTGTTCTTGTCTTTCTGGTTTTTTTCCCCCCTTTTCCTCCCCTGAATAACTTGCAATACTGAAGTACCTATTTTTAAGGCCCTAAAAGCTGAACTGTACACATAGGTTTACTCTCTCTGCTGTGGTGCATGAGGAGAGTTGGATGCCCCAGAACTCAGGGTGCAACTCTGCCCTCTGGATCCTACCAGGTGTTACCCAGGAGATGGGCTTTATCCTGTCTTGCTAAGGTAGCAGCTTTGGGGGTTGGTCAGAAGCATAACTAACACACATCAAAGGAGTCCTCAGGTCAAAGGTCCAGGGAGATGGTTCACTTGTGGATCTGTGAGCCCTTTCTGCTTCTAGGGAATCATGACTTCTAAGGACCATTAGATACACCATTCCAAATGTTTGAAATTCAGGAACAGAAAAGCTATTACACTAAAACTGCAATGAACATACTTAGATTACCAGGAGATCTTAATACCTAATACTTAGATGAAAATCTCATCAGTGGTGTTATTCTGACCTTTTAGGCCTGGTGGATTTCATAAAAATTAGGATATTTACTTATATCCACCTTAAAAAACTTTGGGCATGCCAGAAATTCTACCTGTCAGGTAAAAAACGTACAAGGTCCCAGGAGGATACAGGGCAGGTTGGGAGATTTGACACCCAGTGCATGAGGTTAGAACCCAGTGAGCCCTCTCTGCCCCTACTTTGTCTTCTTTTCTCACAGTGCGCATGACTAAAGAGATCCTGAAGCTTAATTCAGGGTTTACAGTTTTATTCCAGATTGCAGAGCAAGGTGTGGGGGAGGAGGGAAGTGTTGCTTTACCTTTGAATCTCAATAAGTTTTGGGTATTGCTTTGTTTGGTTGGTTTCAAGCACATTTAAAGCCACATACTGCTTTCATCCCTGTGATAGTTGAGCACCAAGTGCATCCCTTGTTCCATGGATTTTCTACTAGCTGGTGTGTCAGCATGGTTGATCAAGGCCTGGGTGTGTTGGCTCTGTGAGACCTGGAGGAATGTGCATCACTGGTCTCTTTGTTCTTAGGGGTAGGGAGGGTGGTACAAGTTCTGAAGATTTTCCCCTTTGAAAGCCAGATGTTTGGACTGTGAAAATTGCAGATGCCATGACGTCTGGCAGAGGCCTGGGGACTGCACACATTCTCCTGGCTGCCTGCCACTATTGGTTTGGTGGGACTGTGCAGATAGGGCTTTACCACATGTCTGCTGCAGAAAGTAGTTCTGCAGGAGATAATGCAACCTGGAGGGCTCATATTCCTCTTTCTGCCCTGAAAACTTACGCAGAGCTACTTTTTTTTGTCAGTTTGCTGAGCTACCACCCCACCAAGTTGCATCATCACTGTCTTTGACACTTCATAATTATTAACATACTTCACCCAAAGAGCCTATGGTTAGGTCTTGGAGGTGGTGGCTGTGGAAGATGGCTTGATAGATTTCTTGGCTTTAGTTGTGGATGAAGAAGATGGCTGGAATTGTCAGTGATGTCAATGTTCAAGACAAAGTTCTCAGCTTGTAATTTTTTTTTTTATTTTATTTTTATTTTAATTTTTTTGAATTTTTTTTTAAGATAAGATTAATTTGTAGCTTTGGTGCTGTGAGACACATCCTTTCATACTGTTTTAACAGCAAAATTGCTCTGCAGTTTGTGGACCTTGTCCAAATCCATTTTCAGTAACTTCTCAGATTACAGTTTTACTTGAAACCTTTGCTTCTAGCAACTAAGAAAAACTAAAAGTCTGGCTTTTTGGGTGCAAAATTTATTAATGACTGTAGTCTCAAGTTATTAATAAAAACTGAGTTCTTAAAATTCAGCCTGTGGCACATTGTCATCTGAAAATAAGTCTTTTGGGTGTCACTTATAGACAACATGACTTACAATGGCCAAATATTTCTTTGAAAAAAGAGAAAACACATCTTGCAGAGGGGTTGATGCTAACACCTTCCCAGTGGGAAGAGTGACAACTGCACTAATTATTTTGAGGCTTGTAAATGCCAATAATTATTAAAGATTCGACTGGAATCCCAGATTCTTCTTGGGTGACATCTGTTCTAACCAGTTGTGGGCAAAGAAATGAACAGGTATGAATGGAGAATTTGGCTGGTGAAACTTCTATTATTAATGGGAGATGCTAACCAGAAGAAGATTGGTTTAGCATGTACATTGTACAGTGGAAGGATGCTTCATAACCCTATACATGTTGGATTTCCTAGGGTTTTATGGGGTTTTTTAATTATTTTTTTTCCTGAACTTCATGGCCAATGTCTTATGCCATTTGTTCACTGAAAAATAAAACAGGGAGACTTTCTGACTTTCACATTAGAAAGTGTCTTGTTACATGTTTATAGTTTTCTCTGTGCCTACCTGTTTTTCCCCTCACCACCGTCCCCAGTGAAAAATGAGCTTGTGAGTTGTCATGAAAACAAAAATAATGAAATTGTGTGTGGCTCCACATTTACTTTGGAAATGTTTTTAATGTCTCAGGTGGTGGAATCTTGCTTTATGCTTGTGATCACATGGATGTTTTCTTTTGATGTTGTCAAAATAACAGTTAAGCAAAATCTAACTTTGGTGAACTTTTGCTTGTGTTGGTACTTGGCTTATAATATAGTGCACAGCTCTTAGTGAGACACAAAACTGTTAACAGGAGTATTTCTGTACTTAGTTATTCATTTACTGTCTTTCAGGAACATTTGGAAAGCCTTTATGGAGGCCTCAGCTGGACTCTCTTTCAAGTTGTAGACAGCCAGCAAATTGCCATCCAAAAACCTCCCATGCCTCACTGGACTTTGATACAGAGGCAGATGAAGATAGAAAGGAAAGGACAGTTTGTAGAGGAGAAAACAGCATTTATACTTACAAACATTCCTTTGAAAACTTTAGGACTTCAACTTTCCAATCCTGTGATTTGGATACATAGCTACTTTTGGGCCTGCCATTGATTTCTGAAACCAAAGAAATACTTTGACATATGACTACCTCAGTGTGGAATTTTATTTAAAAAGGGAATAAGGAAAGGAAGAAGGGAAGAAAGAAACTGTGTGATGCTATGAATTCAGAACAAATAAATGCATTTTTATTCAAATAAAGCTTAATTGCCAAAATGCTCTACATTTTTATACAGGGAAAACACTGCTTATAAATACACTATATTTCTAATTATTTTATAGCTTTGTTTTATGCAAATAATATCTTTTGTAAATTAATGGTGTAAATAATACAGCATATGTATTTCTATGTCAGACTTCATTTTATTGAAATGAGTAGTAATCAAATTTTGTACTGTTACTTGTACCTTTTTATAAGTGGAAACTCCATGCTGTTTGCAGGTATCATGCATCTTATTTGCACATTACTTTTAATAAAACATGCTGCCATGTGGTCTCTGACCCACATTAGTGTACAAAGAATGAAAAGTGTGAATTCTGTTTGTAAATGGTGGAATATTGCATAAGTAGGTGCCTTTTGGTGGTTGTTTTAGCTTTGTATCTCTGGTGTTAAGTATGTACAGCTTTTAAGGGCAGGTGGGGTCCTGCCACGACTGCTTGGTGGCTGCTAAGGTAGGTTGAAACTATTTTTACCAAAAGAAGCATGCAAGTCTCTCACTTAATGAGTTCCCACTGTCAGATGTGTGTGCATGTATCCTCAGTTTTCATGCACCCAAGGCTGTAGTGTGCCTGCATCTGATGGAGAGTATGCACAGTAGATGAATAATCCATATCAAGCTATTTAATAAAAGAAGAAAAAAGGCACTGGCTGTCTGCCTGATGGCATCGCTCTTCTCAGTAGCTTAGTGTTAAGAGTTTGCCAAATATGCATTGCATGTCCGAATCTTTGCTTTCCCATACCCTCTCTCCCTCTTCTTTGCTTCTGCAGCTGCTTCCACACCCACCATGAGAACGTAATCCAAGTACAAGATAATGTTTTCTTTGGTTTAACTCGTGTTTCTGTTCCTAATTCAGCTGCCGTTTTCTGCTTACAGACAAGATCTGTGTTTGATTCAACTGCTCACTCGACTTGAGCAATTTTAAATTCTTGCTGGATTAAATTTGCAGCAATTAACCCAATGACTTAAAATATACAAAGTCAGAGAAGGAGGATTGGTTACTATAAAACGGTAATTAAAACTAAGTGAAAACACTCTAAAATAGTAGGCATCTGTAGGCACAGAAAACCAAAATAAAAAGCTGTGAATCTTGTTGTCATCACTGCGTTAGAAAGGCAAGACTCCAAAAGTTAATATTACAGGACATCAGCATTTTACATCTGTCTGCTTTGAAGGTGCAAACTTCCATGGCTGCCAGTTTGCTTTTTTAAAAGTAAATTAAAAGCAGCTGTTGGAGTAGACCATCACAGACATCATGGCTGAAGCTAGAGCAAAAGTTTCACTGCCTGGTGGAGCTGAGCTAAGGGTGTTTTGCTGTTTGTAGCCAGAAACCTGGTACCCAGATTGCAATGCAATTTCCCTTTAATTTAGGCGCCAGTATTAGAGACAGGAAGTTAATCCATCCTAGTCACTGGTGGTCTAAGCGTAGAGAATGGATTTTGTGTGCCCTAGTTGTTCATATTGCCAGATTTTCTGACTCGTATTGTTAATTTGTCTTCATTGCTGCCAGATGTGCTGATGTGGTGACAGACATTGATATGGCTATTTGATTATAATTAAGTGCATTTTGAAAGAAATTTTTCCTGAGTCAAGCACAATGCTATAAGTCAATAAGGCAAGAAATTTTAAATTTGATTCACTTGCTAACTCTGCTTTTTCTCCCCCTCCAGTGACCCTAGTTATTTTTAGGGGGAGGAGAGCTGGGGGCCATGATAACATTTGTAACCAGACAAAAAAAAACAAAACAAAAAAACAAAACAAACAAAAAACCCAAACAAAGAAACAAAAACAAAAAACAAAAAAAACCCACACAAGCTTTAAATTTACTTTCTGTAGTAGGGGAAGGTTAGGAACAGTGGTAAAATATAATTTATTTCCCATACGTCGTCTTCTTTAAGTACTTCGTTTAGACTTGCTGAAGGAGAGAGCACAAAGATCCTAATCTTTCAAGGATCCCTGTACCCAAATAAATGTTCAGGGTCGATGACAGAATTTTAAATGCTTTCAAGTTTCATTTAGCATACCAGAAATACGAGTGCTAAAATTTTATGTTCTAATGTTTTTCCAGAAATGGAAATAAATGCTCCTGAGCCATCTATTCTGCCAGTATGAGTTCAGTAAGCTGATTGTGCTTAAATACAGTGGCAATCTACATTACAAGATCGTACATTGCACTATCGTGATAGTTATTTTTAGGACTACTGATTTAACCAAACATCTGTTTTAAAGGCTTACAAGTGTTTTCTTCACAATTTTTTAACTTTTTTTCCCTCTGAAGATCCAGACATGAGGGAGCTGGTGGTTTGATATTTACACAGCTGATGGCTAATTAGTATTTTGGTATGACGGGGATGCATCCCAGAGTATTAGAATGAGGAAGAAGTGTTGCTGAATGGCAAAATAGACATTTTGTAGTTTTATGACCACCACCACCAGATACCTTGTCGTGGGCTCACTTAAAACTCATGAAATGTTCTTTGAAGGCAGTGTCCTCTCAGTGCTTCATATAACAAAATGTTTTACGCAGTAAACTCATACAGGTGTTTGCTGAAGTATAATTTCTGCAAACCCTGAATAACATTTTAATGATTTTAGACAGTTAAACGGAGTTACTTGTTTACCAGAATCTCTCTGGAGCAAACGTTTCCTGAGTGAATAACCTAAATGGTGTGCGTGAGGTGACACTGAGGGACACCTGTATAGTTTCTTAACTGAAGGCAGCTACTTTTTTGAACACATAAAAGCTTAAGGAATGTCTGATATTTACAATTATTTACTGTAAATGGATCTTGACAGTGGTACAGTAGCAAAGAGCTAGGTCCAAAATTCCTGCTGAAGAATATTGCTACGTTTCCAACTGGAGGACTTAATAGTGTCACAAAACATTTCTGACTTCGGACTGGGGGATCTTTTGAACTCTTGGCTCTTACTCCTTGAACTGCTTTTAAAACTGATAGTTAAGATTCAAGATCAATTAAATATTCACAAATTTTATACTGCAAACATTTGTGTTCTGCCGACCCTATAAGCCAGAACCACAACTTGTGCTTCATTTCAAGTAAAAATATAAGCAGAAATTTTACTTTCAACTTCCAAGACTTCTTGTCACAGATGTGGCACATTTCAGAGGATTATATTTTCTCTGTGAAGTCATTTGGGTTTTTTCTAACTTTGTGTATTGTTTTGGATGTTAGTCTAGCAGCTGTGTAAAATTGTTTTATTAGGAAAAATAAAATGTGTGTGTGTGTGTGTGTGTATGGAGACTCGGGCTGTTTAGTGAAGAGGAAAGCAGTGTCTAGCAAGGCTCATTTATTTGTCTTAAGGTTTCACTCAGGTGAAGAGCTTACCCAATACCTTCTTTTATTGTATTTTAGGGAGCTGCTAAAGCAGAGAATAAAAGCCATAGTGTCTTTGCTCACTTGTGTGTGGTGAAAAGTGCTTCTCACGGCTGCTGTTCCTAAGTATTAGCATTAAGTAGTTGTGCTGGAAGAACATCTGTGCACATCCTATCACTTTACCCAGAGGCACAGGAGCCCTCTCCTCTTTCCCATGCTACTTTTTTTGTCTTGTAGTTCAGTACTGCTCCCATGTCCTTTGGGGACCCTCTTTGGTAACCCACACTACTCTGTTCCCAGTGTCTTTATTTGCCCTGTCACTGTGGCTACAGAGTAGGACAAATGTGTTCAGCTCACAGAGCACAGTAACTGAAGGCAGTAAGTCAGCAGTAGGAGTTGAGTGCTGGAGGAATGGAAAGGTGAGGAGACAGGATTGCCACAGCTTCAGGAAGCTTTTGGTGTCAATATGCAGAAAATGCTTAATAGAGGACTCTAGACAGAAAAAAAAAATATTTGTAGTACAATAGCTTCATTCCCATGCTCTTCAAAAAACATTTTGTGTATCTATTTGTCTCTGCTCAGAAATGCCAAAAGCAGCTCTGCTCCAAAGAACATGTCATTTGGAGAGTTATGTCTTACTGTATCTAAAATCTCTTTTTCTCGTAGACAATAAACAAGATCCATTTGTTCTCCTGTGTTTGCGTTCAAGGCTAAATATTGCTTGTCCAATGCATAGTTTCCCAGAGTTGTGTGGTCTTTGGAGTCCACTGTGTCACAAAGTCTGCGATCAATGTGAGTCAAGAATGCCAAGGGACAACAGGACCCAAGAGTGAAGTTGGCAATAATTTAAGTTTTCTGCTTGTAAACCAAATTTAGGCTTTGTGACTTGAGTTCAGGATGTTATTTCCCACACAGCAGAGAACAAAACCATAAATTACTCCAGATTATGGACTGGACTACTGATAGTACTTCGGCGTGATCACTTTTTTTAGCCATCAAGTGCTTTTGTGTTATACCCACTCAGTTTAATTGTTGACTATGGGCTGTTCACCAACAACTGCAATGCAGAAGTTTGCATCTGAGCATCTTTATGTTCTAAAATGAATGGTGACTGAATTTAAAACCTGTGAATTCAAAAGTGATGGCACTGGAAATTAAGACTTCACTTACTTGACAGAATAAGATGATGCACATCTTACTCCTTTCAGCACTTACTTTGTCCATGTTCATGGAGAAGCTGTGACTTATCATTTGGGTCCATTGCTGTATAATCAAAATTCAGGTATTGATTATACATCCATTTGAAATAACATCTTGAACAGTGATGTTTCAGCTGCTTTTATGGCAAAATGATGCAAACTCACATCAATTCCTACCCAGTTAAAGAAACTACCTTTGGCACTTATCCTGATGTCCTGTCTACTTATTTTAGTAATCTACTGAAGAAGATTGTAAAATGGAAAAAAGAGAGTGAAGATGGATAAATTGATATACTTAGGTTTTGTTTGTGCCTCTCTCTTACATTTTGTGTTGCTATAACATGGTAAATTTGTGGCTCCAGCCTCCATTAATCATCAAGCAGTGGTATTTCATGCTGGTTTTCTTAGATGTGTCAGCACTTGACACCTGTATCTTACTCTGTGGTGTTGCTGAAGTGCTGGCACGGCTCATGTAGGAGTAGTAGTCAGAGCTACTGTAAGAGCTACAGAGATATTCCATAGTGAATGGATGGAAGAAGGATGGAGTTCCTGGCATACCATAAAGTGGTTTTGAACAGTCTCCTTGGTCCAAGGTAACTTGTACAGCTTTTAACATTTACTCCTTGTAACACAGTTCAATAAGCTTACCAAGGAATTAGAGCTGCCATTCTGCCAGCCCTTGAATCATAGAATCACAGAATCACAGAACTGGCTGGGTTGGAAGGGACCTCAGAGATCATCAACTCCAACCCTTGATCCACTACCGCTGCAGTTACCAGACCATGGCACTGAGTGCCACATCCAGTCTCTTTTTAAATATCTCCAGGGACGGAGAATCCACTACTTCCCTGGGCAGCCCATTCCAATGCCTGATCACCCTCTTGGTGAAGAAATTCTTTCTAATATCCAACCTAAACCTCTCCCGGCACAACTTAAGACCGTGTCCTCTTGTCTTGCTGGTAGTTGCCTGGGAAAAGAGACCAACCCCCCCCTGGCTACACCCTCCTTTCAGGGAGTTGTAGAGAGTGATGAGGTCTCCCCTGAGCCACCTCTTCTTCAGGCTGAACAGTGGAATTTTCTGCAGGATAGAGAGTAGAACTGAAGATACTCAGTGAGATGCTTGCTTGATGCTTAATCTCAATATGATAGAATTATTACGGACAAGGAGGGAAAATTGCATCTGGGGACATACGCACATTTTCCCCAGAAATGTTAGAAGAGGTTTTGAAACTGGTTTTCACTCTCACTCTCCATGCTTAGAAATAAGCAGAAAGACACAGTCCTTCATTTGACATGAGCTGTTTCCTCACTCTGCTCTTGTCACCTTTTTGCATGCAGAAAGACATTGTCAACCGTTGCCTGACATAGCTGAGAACCAGAGAAAATTTTAAAAAATACTTGATCCACAGGTACCACACAATAATTGTAACAAATGAAGCTTTTTTTTTTTCCAGTGGGTTTTTAACTGCTGTGGCTCACTAGCCCAGCAATGAAGAAGCTACTATTTGAGCAAGTGGTAGAAGAGTACATATAAACAAGCCAGCTCTTGTAACAGCAACTAGCTACTTTTGGCTTAAAATAAACTGTACTTGCACTGCTACCTGCTGTGGGTCTCTGTGCCAACAGCATTAAGAAAGCACCAGTGTTAGAGCAGCCAACTGCCCAGAGCCTGGCTTCTGCCACACGCTGATCGTGTTCTTTATTAGCATAAACTTCTTCCTCTATTAACCTTCCCTCAGGAGAGGGGAAACACGGCCCCCATCGTAATTAGCTTACACAGCCTTCCATGTGGGTTAAAGAATGGAAAGTGTCAGGGGCACTCACAGCAACCTCGTAGGTATTTGCTGTAAGCAGGGAAAAGTTAATCTGCTCTCAGGTTTTGGCAAAGGGACAAAAAAACCTATGTGTAAAATAGCCCTTAGAATGAATTACGTTTCATGTAGCTGTGGCCACACTGTAGGCAAAGTAGTAAAACGATGGCGATGATGGAAAATATGACTAATCAGAAAGCTGTATTAGATTAATGAATAAAATTATGCTTTAATGTAAACTGAGGTTCTTAAGTGCCTCATTTAAAAAAATGTTTGTTTATTGCTCTGTAGCTCGTAACAACTTTGCTATTTCACCTTCCAGCACACTCAGTTTCAGTTTCATCTGAAATAGCATTTTCACTCAAAGTAGTTTTAAAAGAAAAAAAAATGAAATCCAAAAGAAGCCTTGTGATGCTGAACCACTGAACTCGTCTTACTAAATTTCCTAACTCAGAACATCAAAAGAATTCTGAAAAAAGGCGAAAAAGTTTGATTTCTCATCTCACTTTGAAACTACTTGCTGATGAAAAATTGTTCTCATTTTTAAATTGAAATACTTGCTTTTCCATTCAGAACTGGAGTACGGGGTGCAGAGCCATTTGGGTTATCATGGCAACTCAGACCAAGTGCAGACTGGTGCTGGCAGAATTGTCAATTGTTCTCTCCCCTCCACACATTTGGTAGGTCCCTGTGGATTCTCATTGCCAGCACAGCATGTTTCTTTGTTTCTTCTTAGCAGTTCTGACTCAACAACTTTCTATCATTGTAAAAAAGCAGGCTTAATGTTTTCAGTTTGGGGTTTTTTTCTGTATGTTTAGATTAGATTAGAAACGTGCCAATCTCTGTAGACTTTGAGACTTGAAGGAAATCATTCCCTTCACTTTCTGTGTAACCCAAAGTTGTTTTGCTTCTGACCGAGCACAAAGTAGATTCTCTCCAGAGCTGCTGCCACATGTGTTGTGGGCAGGGAGGTCTCCACCCTGGGCCATGCCTTGCTCCAGTAGATCTCAAACAGCACCTCAGGTTCACAAACTGTCCAAGCACCACCCAAATCATCTGTCCTGTTGAAGTGAAAACAAAAGGCTGCATCACACAGTCATGTCTCAAAGAAGGCAGCTGAGGAAAATTCTTCAAGTTTATGATGTTTAATCAACTTAATCTTATTTAAAAAAACAAACAAACAAACAACAACCAAAAACCAAAAAAACCCAACAACTTTAAACAACACCAGTATTGCATGATGATATTAATATTCAGCATTCCCAAATGTCATCAGTTATCTTCTCTCCTTTCTTCAGCATCATACTGTCTTGCAGAGAAAAGGTTCAACAATCAAAAAGAAAAGCAAGTTATTGTAGGTATGGAGGCTGAGGAGATGTATCTGGGAAAGGCATTCCTACCTCTTCACACAAATTTTTCTAGGTCTTCAGTACTGTAGGACCTCTTTTCTCCTTACAAAACATTCTTAAGCATAAAAGTAGGGATTTGTTCATATAGTTCATACAAATTACAAAGTTAACTATTATATAAATTTAATGAGGTGTGTTTTTTTTTTTTTTTAATAAGGTCTTTCACAAAGGAGTTTTGAGCCTATGTGGGCTTCTTGTTTAAGCTTCACATTTTCCTCAATAAAAAAAAAAAAAAAGAAAAAGGTCTGCTTTTTTAGGGCCAGGTGTTTTAAATAGCTAAGTTAAAAAATGCCTGGAAAGGCTGTGTTTATTCTCCTGTCTGAAAAGTAACGGACGTTTTTTTCCCATTTTTTCCCCCCTTTTTTTGACATTTGGTATATGTCCCTCTAAACATATTGTTTAGTGTTTTCTGCTTATGAACAACCACTGGATTCAAAAGTGGACATTGGCTTACTCCTCTTCCTCAGATATTCTTATAGATGTTGCTGTAAATCAGTTTCAGGGCTGGCATAACATTTGGCTGCCTGACAGATGTGTCATAATAACACAGCTCAGTAAAATGTGGAATTTCTGAGGTACTGCTTGTAACATTTTCAACGCTGTTGTAAATTCCCAGCCATGTCAGTGCAGGTGGAAACAAAGTCATAAATAAAGTGTGTGTGTGTGTATGTGTGTGTGTGTGCATGTGTGCACGTGTGTATGTAGAGGGTGGGGAGTAGAGGTTGCATGCACTCATTCTTCCTAAAGTTTCTTAGGTGTTACGCTGCTTCCATGATTTAATTCAGCTACCTGAAGCAAATTAAAAGGAGAAATCCCTTCATTAAAATAAAAATAAGCTTAGTAGCAAAACTGTGAGTTTTGACTAAACTAAGAATTTTAGAGAAGGCAAAAAATTTGGAGGTACCTTAGAGAGAATTGATGAGATTGTTCTGCTGAAGTACCAGACGAACACTGGACTGTGAGAACGCAGATTTTATGAATATCTCCTCCTCTGGCAATCAATGGAAGTGTTACTGCTTAACAACAAAACAGTTAGCTCAGCCTGAGAACCTCTTTCTTAGCTATTATTTCAATTATAACTAGAGAAACATGATTTGGAATAAAATACAAAGTTATGGTACTCAATAATATTTGTGGTCCACAGATACAGTCACTAACTCTGTGATCTGCACACAAAACTAGTAATAAAAGAATGTTTATTTTCACAGTTAAAGACTGTAAAATCAAATATTCCTAAAGGTAAAAATGAGCCTTTGACCTTATCAATGTCTTCATTCATTTTCTGTCTTCAGCTACTTGGAAACAAGCGTTTTTTTTTGTTTTTTTTTAATACTGCAATATAGATATTCATAGAATGGTTTTGGTTGGAAGGGACCTTGAAGATCATTCTGTTCCAACCCATGTTCATGGGCAGGGACACCTCCCACTACACCAGGCTGCTCAAAACCCCATCCAACCTGACCTTAAAATCTGCCTGTGAGGGGGCAGCCACAGCCTCCCTGGGCAACCTGTTCCAGTGTCTCATCACCCTCACACTAGTTAAAGAATTTCTTCCTAATATCTAACCTAAATCTCTCCTCTTCCAGTTTAAAGCCATTACCCCTTGTCCTATCACTATACACACTTGTAAAAAGTCCCTCCCCAAATTTCCTCTTCAGGTACTGGGAGGCCTCTATGAGGTGTCCCCAGAACTTTCTCTTCTTCAGACTAAACCTCAAGTCTCTCAGCCTGTCTTCATAGGAGAGTTGCTCCAGCCCTCTGATCATCATGTAGCACTCCTTTGGATTTACTCTAAGGGCTCCATGTCATTATGTTGGGTGCTCGAGTACTGGACACAGTAATTCATTGTATTTTCACTTCTTACTTTTTTTTTCAAATATAGTCTACTCATTGGTATGCAATAAGTTAATCAGATAACTAGGATTACAAGACTCCTAAATTTGCAAAATAAATCAGCTAACTTCATTGGAAGACCAAACAGCAAATATTCCTTTTTTTTTTCTCTGCTATCTACTGTTTTACGTTTATCAGTTTTTAGGCCAGCATTTCCCAAACAGAGCATGCTTAAACCTAGGTCCTCTCACCAATCAAAGTACTTGGTATAAATGGAAATTTATAATTCTATTCTCAGCTGACTTCAAAATCAGCCGACTTTTAAAAATTATTATTACCCTGCATGTTGCAAAATGGTTTACTTAAAACCTATCTTCTTTATAACTTAAAACAAACTTGTTCAAAAGGTGACCAAAAAGAGTATGATTTCCCCTAAGTAGTAAAGTGGTAGCTCCTTGTTACTGCTCCTGTTTGTGTCAGTGCCTGGAAGCCACACAAGATTAGCTCCCTCTTGAGGAGCCTTCTTTCTTGGACATCCAGCTTACACAGAGAAGTCAAGGGCTAATACCTGGATGTGGTGTTGTGGTGACTTGTTTGGTTTGGTCAGGAAAAGAGAATGACCAGGGAGGGGTATCTGTGAGAGGAATATGAAGAATGGGACATATAGTTCCTCCCGGATTGGAAGGAACAACTCCCAAATCAGCTACCCAAAAACCCTTGAGAAAGGTCTGGACAAAACAGTATAAAGAGTCTGAGTGGCTCCTCCCTGCAGCTCTCCCTGTATGCTGGAGTTTGGGCTCAGGAAAGGTTGACAAAAAGTTGGACATTTGTCCTACTGCTATGAGGAGGGCCTACTCTGAACATTTTGAGCTATTTTGAACAAAGTTAAGTTTGCCTCAATTTGCACTAGGGAAGGTTGAGATTGGAAGTCAGAAGAAACTTCTCACTGAAAGTGTTATCAAAAAGTGGAAGAGGGAGGTGGTTGAATCCCTGGAGGGTTTTAAAAGATGTGTAGAACACTGCTTCATTTTAGCTGATGAAGAGTTGGACCTCTGGCCTCTGGTAATTGTTACGGTTTCCTCTGGATGAATAATTGGCATCTCAGGACATGCTTCTCCCCAGATGTCCTGGAAATTCATCAAGGAGTTCCTCCATAGAAGCCATCTGAATTTTTTTCCTCTAATCCACTTAGAAATATCTCTTGAAACCTGCTTGCTCAGAGAGGTAGGAATCTCAATCTGTTTTTCAGCCTACGTTTAATCAGGCATTTACTCTTTGAAATAACATTTTTCAGTTGATGAAAGTATATAGAACTAATCCAGTATTTAGACTCCAGTGTTTTTATAAAGACCAAGCATGTTTTTCTCAGCCTTTCTCCTGCTAAGCTAAAGAAGCCAAATTTCTTACTTCACTTTGAATATGACTTGTTCTTTCCTCAATCAATACAATATATTTTTTTTGTCATCTCTTTATTCTAAATTTATAAATCCAACCAAACATCACTGTAAATCAACACGGGCAATAATTTGAAAAATTAGGTGTAGTTTGAACATTGAGTTAAATATTGAAAGTCTTCTACGAGAAGAACAAAGAAAGTTAATACAGATATATCCTTTATGTTTGATTAAGGACTGTCTGTGGGGTCCACCAAACCTAAAATACAGCCCCCCAAAAATCTGCAAAACTACAAAAACTGATGTATTTGGAAGAAGGAAAAAATTAATTTCTGTTGAGCAGAAGCACAGAAAGAGTGTTGCCTCATTTTGAGAGAGGTCATGTTACTCTGGGTGCAAGGTGGTCTTGGAAGTATTACTACTTACATTATGATTTTGTTAGTGTTCCAACAGTTAAGTACAGGACTACTGAAGAGGCTAGTAACAGTGCAATGGAACACTGGGTTTAGATCTTTCTATTTAAATGATTTAATTTCTTGCTAATAGAGTCAGCATTTAATTGGCACTTACAACTAATGGAACTATATCAATTTGCTCATCATTCAGAATGTGTCCTTTCTCAGAAACCTGCATTTTAATGAAAAGCAAGAGCATACTCTGACATTTCAGCCTATCTGATTCTGTTCACACTGAGTGCTAGTTGTTTAAAATGTGAATAATTTTAATTACACTGTACCAATTTAACATTCTAGCCTTAAACCTGAAATCGTATATAAAGAAGAAGGCAGTGAAAGGACTCAACTTTTTTAGCAAAGCACCAACTTTCTCTAGAAAGTAAGTAATTGAATACAATGATATTCAGACCACTGTCATGTCTGGTGTTGTTGTTTCAATAGCTCCTGCATCTAAGTTTAAGAACAAAATAAACCATTTCAGACTATCGAGAGGTTCAGAAAACTTTCCCTCCATACAGTCAGCACATGTCTGGGTGTTGTGTTTTATCCCTAACTCCATGCTTCTATTGTCCAGAAGTAAGGTATCTATGTAACCATCCAGCCCATCCTCAATGACAATGAGAATAACCTCTGGTACTCCTCTAGGCCTTTCCTGCAACTGGCAGGATATTTGGCCGCCAAAATTACAGGGAGCGGATAGGTAAGTGGAGATGGTAAAATTAACCTCAAAACAAGTGGTAGATGGTTGAAAATGCCCTGAAGCTAGCACCTACCACTTATAGCCTGAGAGATGAATTAGTCTGAATCCTGTTGTGTTTGGTAGAAAAAATTCATTTTCTCAATGTATCTTCAAAGATTTGAAGTCCCTTCAAAAACTGATTTTCGTGTTTACCTCCCTTTTGTTATCAGCTGAGAACTATATGAAAGAAATATGGTGTTTTGTCCAAGTTTACAACTGCCTGAATTATAAACCTCAAGTGGAAATGTTTGCCATGCTGCCATGCTCAGATTAAATGCCTTTCTATCTCCACCTGTGTCCTGACGTGAAGCTAAAGACACGGAGGTGAAAGCAGATTACTCTTTGTAAGGTTCATTCCTCCAGAGCGAGCTTCACAGCTGCCTGTTGAGCATTTCCCACTCCCAGGTTATTTTACCACTCAAGTCCAGTTTTGTGCACCAGATCTTTCATTTTTCTGTGTTCCTCATGCTTATCATGATTTCACAAATAGGGCAGGTGGCTTTGCTCTGCAGCTGCAGGATTATTCTGTATTAGCTCAACAACTGCTTCCTTCTTTTGGTTTATTTTTGCTTTTGTGCATTAGTTGAAGGGTTTTGTCTTGATGTATTTTCCAGCCAGCATCATCTAAAGGGAATTAGCTTTCTCACAACAGAATTCTTTAACTTTCCTACTAATACTTCCTTATTGAAACGGTTGTTCAAAACCCTCATCAGCTGAGCACAAAACCATTTACAGATACAAGAAATTGTACAGATTGAGAAATTTCTTTCTTGAGATTTTCTTCCTTTAATTAATTTCTGAAACATTTTGTGGTGTACTATTCATGGACTCACAGGCTTCACTTGCCAAGACAAACTTTATTAACCTGAGGATCTTATCTATACTCTTAGCCATTTCCCTGGGTCCTCCCACGGATCATCCCAGGTTGCTCCCACCAGCGTTTTCCAGAGTTTTCCCACTATTTTTCAGTAGTTTCCCACCATCCCTTTTGGTAAACAAGGTAGTTCATTAGCACATTCCTTTCTTATCACCCACATTAACTTTGCCACCTCCCACAACACTTGACAGGAGTGCTTTAAGGAAAACATTGTCATCTTTACTTTGCTGGAGATGCCTGAGCCCATCAGGTCCAGATGGCCTTTAGGAAGTACCTGTGTTTCTCTAATGACAATTCAGTGTTCAGGGTTGGAGACCTAGGGAAACATCTTGGTTTAGCAAGTGCTCCTGTGCTTTTGCTTTGCATTGCTCTTCTCACACACGTAATAGAGAGACTTTATCACTAATGTACATTGAGAAAGGTTGTACTTGTGTATGAGGTTCTAACAGCCAGGAATTTCAGTATTAAATTGGATGGAAATACAAACTCTCTGTTTAAGCACGTACTTGTGAAAACAGTTTTTATCATGTATTCCTCAAAGACCTAATATATTGACTCTGATTATGAATCTGGAGAGGTGAACCCAAAGAACACGAGGCAGTACTATATTTAATTAACTCATTATAAAATGTTTAACTCAGGTATTTATTTTGTAAGTTTGAATGGAAAAATTATGCTTTACTGCTGGAAACTCTTATCACATTATACTACTATCCAGATAAATAAAAGGTAAGGTGTTTCTTAAGATACAGAATGGAAAGAGGAGATTAACAATTTCTTTGTATTTCCACAGCAAATATTGTTCCTTATGAACAAATCTTGAAAAAATTGTTGACCTTTTGAAATAGCTGCAGACAGAAGCAATTAATTTTAGTGTGGGCTCTTTGTTTTTTTTCTTAAATTTGAATCTTCAATTTTAGTTTCCCTTAGTGATATTTTAAGGTGTTTCTTAACCAGTGTCTTCAGGTTTTCAGAAATATCCAAACATCATCCGTTCTGATGCAAGAGAAATCTCTGATGCTCTAATACATCAAAACCCTGTCTGTTGTATACCAGAAAGATCCACTCTTAGCACTGGTAAACTTGCACAGCAAAATGAGATTTTCAAGTTGTGAACCTGCAGGGATATGGGAATACCTTCACCGTGTTAACATCTCAGTCTCCCTCTTCAGGCCTCATTTCTTTTTTGGAAGGAATCAACCATTTCATTCATTCTGGGATGAAATTCAGATGAGCTTCTGGGGATGACTATCTCCAAAGGCTGTTCCCAGTGGTCAGCTGCAGAAGGAGTAGGACCATTGTCCTTCCCCACAGAGCTTTGTCACACACCTTCCCATTGGAGCCCAGGGTTTGCAACACAAACATGGTATCATCATGTGCCACCGTTGGCCTGATAGGATGTAACACATTCCTTAGATAATTTCAGGGCATTGTAGGGAAACAAACAAGACAACAAAAAATCCTCAAACAACCCAGGCTTACAGCTACTCTGTAGGGGCTGCTGCCACCAGGGTTTTCTATCAGAGCTTGTCCTGAGCAGCATGCACACAATACAGAGTTTGTCACTTGATCTGGAGCCAGGCATTTGTCCCTTGGGTGGATGGCTCTGTGTGGTGCAAAACAAGTACTGGTATCTTGCAAATGTAATTTAGGTCTTTGGCTGGATGAATTCACAGCCTGATCTGTGTTAAAAGCTGTAACAGCATCTGTCTTCATGTGCAGGCAGGGGAGAAGGAGGAGTAGCCCTGAGTGTCTATCAGTTTGGGATTATTTGGAGTGTGTTTGTATCTGTTTCTTTCCACTTACTTATTCAACAGGCCTCTGAAAAAAATTATATTATTAAGTTTTATTTTTAGTAGAGCTGTTGGTTATGATCTTTGCTTCCATAGCTAAGACTTCTGTTCACATGTGAAATGAGAAAAGGAAGGGAGAGGGTTGAGAAAAATCTCTAGGAAAAAAAAGAGGAAAAAATAAATGTACAGAACCCAGCACGTAAGCAAAGACAAAAGGAGGTTGTTGTTTGTTTGTTTGTTTGTTTTTCTGATTATGAGGTTTTCTAAGAACAAGTCCAGCTACAATTGCAGCTGAAGTACTCTGAGCTGGCTTGAGCTGGAATCTGAAGAGTTAATCAATCTCCAACTCAAGGGATGGAGTTTTTCCACTGGGATTCTGTTCTACTCTGTGCAATATGTCTGCAGTATACCAGTACAGCACAGTTATGCTTGGGGAATGGTTTTCCATTTAGTTCAATCAGCACTGGATATCTCCTCATACTTTTCTCTGACTGTTGGCCAAATATGCTGGAATAGTTAATGTTTCATAGTTTAGGGGGCTGTCATGGCTTATCCCCAGTAGGCTGCTAAGCACCACCCAGTCACCTGCTCACTGACCTCAGTTAGATGAGGGGGAGAATCAGAAGGGTTTAAGTGTGAAAACTCATGGGCTGAGATTAGGACCATTTAATACATAAAGCAAAAGATGTGCACACAAGCAAAACAAAACAAGGAATTCATTCACTGGGGGCAGATGTTGAGCCATCTCCAGGAAAGCAGGACTCCACATATAGCCCTGAAGACAAACTCCATCTCCCCTCCCCCCAGTTTTATTGCTGAGCATGGTGTCATAAGGTATGAAATAGCCTTTGGGTCACTTGGGGTCAGCCGTGTTCTCTCCCATCTCCTTGTTCACCCCCAGGCTCCTCATTTGCAAGGGGCTGTGATAATCCCCAAAGCCTTGACACTGTGTAAGCACAGTTCAGCAATAACTGAAACATGCTGGTGTTATCAATGCTGTTTTCATCACAAATCAAAACCATAGGAACTTAAAGGCTACTATGAACCAAATTAATTCTATCCCATCCAAAACCAGTACAGGGGGAAAAGGGAGTATCAGTTCATAATGGGGGAATATTGCTAAATTTACCTGTTGGCATCCTTTTGTAGTTTTTTTCTAAGTACCTTTCCTGTTTTATACCATTTCTTTTCTAAATTACTTACAAGGCATGCATGATATCTTTCACTTGATGAAATAAACTAGTTTTAGACAGGTCAGAAATTAACCCAAAAGCTTTTAAGAAAAAAATAAATTAAGATTAAAATATAGAAATGATTTTTGCAGTTAAGTCTATTTTGCCATATTCTCTGATTTTATGCAACCTGTACCATATGGTCTGGGAAAACAAATGTAGTAGTTTGAATTTTGAATTGCAATTCTTTTTAAAATTGACAAGAATTTTTCAGAATTTATTTTTTTTATTTTTAATTTTTTTTTTACAGAAAACAAAAGGTAATGGACTCCAAAACTAGAAAAGAACCATAAAATCATCTAGCCAGTAATTTTCTAGGGAATACGTATTCAAGAGAAAATAAATAAGATTCACTAAAATGGTTGTCTTCATCACCAAGCTGTATATTGTGGCTGACATGCTGGAGGGAAGGGATGTCATCCAGAGGGACCTTGACAGGCTGGAGAAGTGGGCTCATGCCAACCTCATGGAGCTCAACAAGGCCAAGTGCAAGGTCCTGCATCTGGGTCGAGGCAATCCCAAGCACTGATATAGGCTGAGCAGTGACTGGCTTGAGAACAGCAAAGGACTTGGGAGTACTATTGGGTGAGAAGTTTAAGATGAGCTTTCAGTGTATACTTGCATCCCAGAAAACCAATCGTACCCTGGGCTGCATCAAGAGAAGTGTGGGCAGCAGGTCAAGGGAGGTGATTCTCCCCCTCTACTCCACTCTTGTGAGACCCTTCCTGGGGTGCTGCATCCAGTTCTGGAGCCCCTATTACAAGAAAGGCATGGACATGCTGGAATGTATCCAGAGAAGGCCATGAGGATGGTCAGAGGGATGAAGCAGCTCTCCCCTGAAGACAGACAGAGAGTTGGGGTTATTCAGTCTGGAGAGGAGGAGATTTCAGGGAGACCTTTGTGGCCTTCCAGTATCCTAAAGGGGCCTACAAGAAAGATGATGAGAGACTCTTTAGGATCTTGGGTAGTGGTAGGACTAGGTGGAATAGATTATAACTAAAGGTAGGGAGATTCAGATTAGTCATTAGGAAAAACTTCTTCACCATGAGGGTGGTAGGACACTGGCACAGGTTGCCCAGGGAGGTGACCAAAGCCCCATCTCTGGAAGTTTATAAGGCCAGGCTGGATGAGGCTCTGAGAAACCTGATTTAGTGGGAGGTGTCTCTGCATGTGATGGGAGAGTTGGAACCAGATGATTTTAGTGTCCCTTCCAACCCTGACAATTCTATGATTGTCTAATTTGACCAGCTGTCCAGTCAACTTGGTAGTAATTTGACAAAAAATAGAAAACTTAAATCATGCCTGGGGTAGAATTTTCTGTTTACTCTTGCTTCCCTGTTTAAATGCTCACAGATAATTTTTATTGGTAGCAATTTGGTGTTAGTGGATAACCAACAATTTATTACTAGGTTCATGCCATATTGCTTCTTCAAGTTGCAGAAACCTATTTCTTTCATGCATAACACTCCTTAATTTATCACCTCTTGAGAGCACTTAAGCAACTGTGATTCAATTAAACCAATGTTCAATGGCCCTGCCTCTGTTTCACACTTGACTGATAAAAGAAAAAAAAAGAATACATTGCAACTATTGATTAATTATAGTTTACTTATGGTTTTAACCTCTAAGTCTTAAACAATCACCTTAAATTTTTGTGAGTGTGCATGGAGACTTCTGAGCTGATAAGAGAAAGCTACAAGTGCAATCCAAAGTAAGAAAGGAGAAGAATGCTTTAACATTTTGTCTGTTTATGTAGTGAATTTATAGCTTGTGACTTTGTCAGTGCTTGAGAGCAATTTTCCTCCTTACACGCATAACAGGGACGTCATGAGCACTGGCTGTGCAATCTTCACTAAACTGCAAATGTCTCTAATGCTATTTTAGGGGATTTTTATAGAGATCCAGTCTCTCATTCATTTCTATTATGTTGCCAAATTCCAGTGACAGGCTTTCTGGCAATAATGTAATTTCAGTTTGTGATACCAATGCATCAGAGAAAAGAAAATAGTATTTAAAATTACAGTGGTGGGGAAATAAAATCCAACAACAGTACCCTGACTTGTCCAAGGCTGTACAGAAAGGCAGAGCCAAAAAGAACCCAAACTGCAAAATTTCAGAGGCACATAATCCAACTGAGGGAGCGAAGAACACAAAGATGAATTATAAACCAAGCCTTTAAAATGCAAAAAGAAGCAAAAATAACATGGTTGCACTACTTCTGCTCTCTATTTAGCCTACTTTATGGGGCTCACAGCAAAGCTTTGAAATAAAGCAAGAAATTCAAGACAAAGTGGTAGATGTTAAAAGGCAATTAAGGCACTTACTGTGCTGTATGAATTTCCCGGGGTCATCTGAATGACAGCTCTTGAGGCTGCTATTTTGAAGGGGTTCACAATAAAAAAGCAAAATGCTGTTTATGTTTGGCTTTTTATTAATTCATTTGTGCAAAAGGCATTTTTCAGGGACACTCTATGACAAGCACATCTACCAGTAAATCTCTTTAGAGTCAAAACACAAAAGCTTACTGATGTGAACATTTCTGCATGAGGCCCCTGTACTAACTACTCCTTTACAGCCCCCAGAAAAGGTTGGGTACAAAGTATTGTTGTAAAAGTATAAAGGTATAAAATGATAACTGGAACAATAATTTGGAACTGGTGGAAGTTTTTTCTTTTAAAATTTTATTTAGCATAGAATATCTCTTAACAAACTTTAGATTTTTTGTCAGAAGCTCTGACTTTTTATGTCTTTTCCAGTTTGTAAAGCTATTTACTTTAAAAATGGAAAGTAATTTTGTAGGATTCAAATTATTTTTTCCCAGCAACATACATAATTCTGACTAGAAGAGTGGCAAAAATGCTCTGCTAGTGGAATAGTATGGTTCCAGCATGTTTTGGGGGTGATTACTCAAACTCGCATATGAATAGGAGGAAATAAACCCCAAGAAGAAAAATCTTTATCATTCAAAAACTTCTAAGAAAAGCTGGTTCATTCCTAACCCTTTCCTGAGGTCAGCTGTTCACAGCAATGCTCAGTGAGAGGACAGGGCTTTCCACCTCTCCCTGAAGTTATCAGCACCACAGCTGGGTGTTCATGAGCTTTCACATTAACAGAAGATGGACCTCTTCCAAGTTGGACCATTAATTTTCCACCCTGAATCAATGTGTAAGTGGAAGACAACTGCCATTAACCAAAATGGAATCTGCAGTACAAGGGTTGACATGAAACCCTTTCTGTAATTCTCAGTGTATCTGTAGTTATCTGAAATGCTGCATCTTTGCACTCTCAGGCTACAGTAATGTATATGATGTTATTGTAGGCTATTTTATGGGACTTTGAATCCACTGTAATATGAAATAAATGGGATAGGCAGTATCTTACTACCTATCTACCTGTCTCTGCTACCAAGTTATACCATTCAGTATTCAGATTCTGTGATGTGTTGTCTTGTAGCCTTTATCCAGAACCACCATCCAGCAGTCACCACACAGCTGGTGGAATTCATATCCCACAGAGTTTCACCTGTACATATCCTGTGTTCCTGACTGTAGTTCCTTGTCCATGCCTACCATCATCTTCATCAGATAGTGATGTTACAGCCTACCATCATCTTCATCAGGCAGTGATATTACAAGGGTGGCTGAGCAGTCAAGGGAAGGTGGGAGCCAGTAGTACCCCAGGGAAGTTGCAGGATTCTTCCAGAGATTTCTGGTAGGAATTTGTTATGAAGCTGACATTAGAATTAAACTCTGAGTGACTGATCCTTTTTTTTTTTTCTCATTTTTTTCATCACTGCTGACATCCATGGGAAGATGAAGGTGTCGTTTGTTTTGCTGTTTGGGTTTTTTTTTGATGATTGGTTGGGTCTTGGAGTTTTTGCCCTAACTAGGCTTCTCCTATGTGCTGTTGCTGCTCTTCTTATTGTTCCTCATTTATTTAAGCCAACTATTTGGATAGGCTTTATATTTTACTTTGTAATGAGCTGTTGCTGTCTGGCTGTGGCTTCCACCTCTAATTCTGTACATAATGAACAAAACAGAAGAAAAACAAACACAATAGCAAAATATGTCATTATCCTTTGCATCTTTCCATGCTTTGTGCTGATCATATGCACATCATTTGTAGTTCTGCCAAGAGCATCTGAGCCTCAGTCAACTACCTTTGGGATTGTAATTCCTTTATGATCTATTTTCCTATTTATTTTCATCTGAATGGTTTAGTAGTGCAGCTTGGAAAAGATACAGGCAAAGGTCTTTGGACTAGTTTCTGTTGAATTAACATGAGCCATTTCACATACCATTGAGTACTGGCATAATACGTTTTGGGCTGGCAATTGGCCTTGAGAACATAAATCAACTTCATTTATTTTCTTTTTCAGCTCCTATCTTACTCGGGCAGCAGACATTCTTATCACAAGTCAATGCTATACTAGCAACAGATTACACCTGAAGAAGGGTAATGGATACAAGAAGTTCATTCATCTATCTGTCTTGCTATTTATCCTACATATATTAATAGAACATGTCTGCTACACAGAATTTTCTATATTTAGTTTTCTTTCCTCTAGTCCTTGCATATGGAGAAACAACTGTGGGATTTCTTTTCATGGGGAGAGGAAAGATGTGATCTGCATTATTCATAGGAGAAAAAATATATGGCAAAGAGGTAGGTCTAGTGAATTGAAGGAAATCACAGGGAAAATTGGTAATTAAACTTAACAACCTGAAGTATGTACATAAGAAGCCAGAACAGCTCTTTCTGAGGGGCTGTATTTCAAAATATGACTTTACAGTCAGAAACAACAACGTCAACGATTAAATTGTCCCTACTGTATGCATCTGTGCTGTAGAAATCTGTGCTGAACAGGGTATTCCAGGTCCTTTTGCAGGCTGCTCTGAGAAACAGCTCCTCCTGTAAAACAATTTAGGTCATCTTCATCCTGATTAACAGATTTATAATGTCAAATAAAATGTGATTGTTGTGGCTTAAACTCAGCTGGCAACTAAGCCCCACACAGCTGCTTGCTCACTCGTCCTCAGTGGGATGGTGGAGAGAATTGGAAGAGTAAAAGTGAGAGAATGTGTGGGTTCAGATGAAGACAGTTTAACAGGTAAAGCAAAAGCAGAACATACAAGCAAAGCAATACAAAGAATTCATTCACTACTTCCCAGCATCAGGCAGGTGTTCAGTCATCTTCAGGAAAGCTGGGCTCCACCACGTGCGATGGTTACTTGGGAAGACATATTTCATCATTTCAAATATTCCTCCTTTATCCTTCTTCCTCCTCTTTATTGCTTACCATGACATCATATGGTATGGAATATCCCTTTGGTCATCTGGGGTCAGCTGTCCTGGCTGTGTCCTTTCCCAATATCTTGTGCATCCCCAGCCTCCTAGCTGGTGGGGTGCTGTGAAAAGGAGAAAAGGCCTTGACTCTGTGTGAGCAGTGCTCAACAATAACAAAAATATCTCTGCATTACCAATGTGTTTTCCAGCACAAATCCAAAACATAGCCCTATGCTGGCTGCTGTGAAGAAAACTAACTCTACTCTAGCCAAAAACAACATAGTGATCTCATAATGCCTTTTTCTCTCCAATGAGAAAAAAGAATCCAGCTGAGTAACTCAGCTATACCTGCCTCCCATATCAGTGCTTAAAAGTTCACTGAGATTAACCCTACTTACAGTTTTATAGAATCTCAAATCTTGCACTGATTTTTGATATTGTGATAGATTTGTGTTCCGAAACATGGTGTATCTCATGATGAAAAGACAAGTAGCTTAATACAAGTGTTGTGTATTCAGTCTCCTTAGCAATTCTGCAGTGAATGAGAATCAAATATTGACCAGTATGCTTTGAAACAGATACGATATTTAATCATACGCTTGAGTATGATCATTAAATATTTATTTAAGTGAATCAATAAAGGTTATGAATAAAGGTAGCAAGACACAGACAGAAATGATTTAAAAGATAAAAATACCGTTTTTCTTATAGAGTTAAAATAAGCAGTTAATATATCTATCTGTATGCTTATGCCTATACCTTAGATAGAGATTTGGATCTGTAACTCAGCAGGTGGTAAGAACTTTGGCAGTTGCTAAAAGATGTCAGGGGGTTGGTTGCATTGTTCCTGACCACAATTAAAAATCACTTAATTTAAAAATCAATATTAAAAATATTGAACAGAAAATCCCTAATGTCTGTCTAGTTACAGAATTTCTAGATAAAAGGAGCAGTTGAGGTAATGAAATCATAAAGCAGTTTAATATGAACCCATCACTGTTGGAGAGTGAGGCTAGAGCAGATGATAGTCAGTGCAGCAAATCTCTCTGCCATCTGCTCCTTCAGCTTCTTGACCAGGTTGCAAGGCTGGCAATATCCTCCCTTTTGTCCTATTAAAAGTGACATGTGCTGTCTTCTGCATCAAGGTATCTGATGCAGTCCAAACTTCACACATTCTAAACTGAAATTGAACAGAGCAGACTTAGACCAAGCCATTGGAAGTTATCCTCCAAGGGCTGTCTGTTGAAGCATTAAACTCACTAAATGTAGATTCAGAGTAAGCGGTGCTAAACGAAGCTATAGGACTCAGTCCTAAATGAGCTAATCTATGTACTGGAAGACAGTGATGTGGTTTTTGGCTTTTTTTTCCATTGTGCTTGATCCCAATAAAGAAACTTTCTTTCCTCGGTTCTCTAAGGTATATAACATATGAAGTTAATAAGTATAATAAGTCATATAAAGTTAACAGGGGTATTAATATAGATATATGGCTATGCCTTGCTCACACATAGCAATGTCTTCAGCAGACTTACCCAAATCAAAAAAGAGCATGTTAATATTCATGTGAAATCACCACAAAAGAAACATATTCTATGGAGCAAAGTAAGGCAAAAAAACAAGCAAAAGAATTTAACTGTAAATATTTTGCTATTTTTAACTCAGCTTCCTCTACCAAAATTAAAAGGTTTGATGACTTTTTAAAAATAATTTTTTTCAATATTTCTCTCTATATATTTAGTATATCTGCATGTATTACTTCAAAATCTCATTTTCTTTTAAAAAAAGTAATCATTTAAACATGTTTTAATGTTTTGTGAAAATGCCAGCAACTCGGTTTTCTTTTTTTCAGAGCTGTATCAGACATTACTTCATTATCAGTTTTTTAACCCTAAAGAATGCAGCCTCAGAACAAAGGTTCTCATATTCTAAAAGCCATAATCTTGAGCAAGGTGTATTTAATAAAACTGTGCTGTCACTTGCTTGAGAAACCATGTAGGAAATGTATCTTTTATATAAATATTAATAATACGTCTTTAAATAAATCCGTATAATATATAGTTAATATCAGCACAAGGAAGATGATTTGTGAAGTTCATTTGCGCTTTTTTTCTCTTTTTCTTTTCATTGTCTTTTCAAAACAACAAGTACAAATACCATATCTAAAGAACAGTGAAAGGAGGTGTGAAGAGATGAAGAATCTAGGTGCACTTATAAGTGGCTGAGTGTTATATTAAATGGGGAAAAAAAAAAAAAAAAGAACCTCAGCTACACAAAAACGAGTTCCAAGGATGACACTTTCCATTAACAGTACAGAGGAGAAAAGTGAATGAAAGAATCTCACCCATAAAAGACAGAGTGAGAGTGAGGATTAAGTGAGCATCTGGAATACAAGTTCTACACCAAGAAAATAGAATTATCTCTCCAAGTACTTCACAACTATCCTTCACTCTTTTATTATTTGCTTTGTTACTATAATTGCACTGAACATTGCTCCTTGCTGCAAAAGCACAGCTTCTTTCTCTACTGGAATACCACTGTGTCTGTGGTGTGGAGGTATTATTTATTTTATTTTATTTTATTTTGTTTTATTTTATATTTTATTTTATTTTATTTTATTTTATTTTATTTTATTTTATTTTATTTTATTTTATTTTATTTCATTTCATTTTATTATTTTATTTTATTTATTTTATTTTATTTTATTTTATTTCATTTCATTTTATTTTATTTTATTTTATATTATTTTATTTTATTTTATTTTATTTTATTTTATTTTATTTTATTTTATTTGTTATTTATTTCATAGCATATTATGAGACTATAGTTTATTTTTAATTTACAAAACAGGGCCACAGAATCTCCTGCAGTGGAGTCTGTACATTCACTGAATATTTCTCAGAGTCAATAAATAAAAAATGTTGAAAATTTTCAATGCAGGAGAAACCATATTTAAAATATAAACATGTAGAAACTTTCAGGAAGAAAAATCAACATCAACTAATGCAAAATGGAATTAATTACCCCTATTAATCTGTTATTAACTGCAGATGTCCCCTGGTATGGTATGTTTTTGTGGTGGCAATGCTTTCCTTTGTTGTCTCATTCCTCTCCCTTCTGCCACTGTAGGGTAGGATTTCCAGCTGGTAAAATGTAGCCAGTCTTTCTGACTCTTTATTGTATCTGTAAAGAAATGAAACAAGCTAATTGTTTGTATTCTAAAGGCACTTTCACCTTATCTTCCACCTTCCAATGGTGTATTCAACACTGGACAAATAAAAAAAGCAAAATTAATTATACACTGTTAGAAAGTAACTTTAGCTGCTGTGCAGTCCCGCAGGTTCTTGGGAGAAGAGTAATTCGTATTTCCTTAATTTTTAAGGAGGGGATACTCCAAGACAATGAACAACATTTTTTCTGTTCTGCATGAAAACAAAGGAAGAGGTAAACAAATGGCTAATGACTCAGAGAGACCAAAATTCAACCTGCTGCGATTCCAGAAAACTTTCAGACTAAGATGCATGTCTTTTGTCAAAGACACAAAAAGGTGGGGCTAGAATCCAATGTATGATGTCAGATTCCTTTCTGTGCCAAAGAAGCACATTGCCTTTTTTCCGGTGAGTATTTTCTAGGGCCTCACAAACCACCCAGAAATACAGAACACTTATGTATTAATTTTATGTCAGATTTTTATTTTTTTTTTTGCCCAGTACTTAATAGTATCAAATATTTTTCTATTATTTTAAAATAATTTATCTTTTATCATTACAAGTTGGAGACTGATTTTCATTTTTTTAACTGTCAATGAGGACATCTATGGCCATACCACTTTCAGCTCAATAAATGCTATATGTGCATTTATGCACATACCAGAACAAAGTAAAACCCATCTATGTACATTAAATTCTCTGGGGCTTTTGAAACAAACCAATGAAAGAGGACAGCTGGGAAGGTCTTGTGGCAGCCAAACCTTGATATGTTAACAGAAGCAGCTAAAGAAAGTCTGTCCAAGTCAGCACTATTCCAGTTGCATCCATAGTACTAAGTACTGCCAGCAAAGCCGATTACAATGCTTGGTTTATGAGCTCTTTGGCTGCCAGGCAGTCTCTGTGTGCGGCCATGTACAGAACAATCAGTCCTTGGAGAAGGAAGGATGAATACCAATGCTTGTGTGCCAGGAAAGAATGAACAGGTAAGTTTCAAAATTGCTTTTTTTTCTCTTCTCTCAGACACCGTTGCCTGCTGCCCAGGAGCTGGGAATGGTACTACAAAGCTGATCTGCTTTTTGGCCTCAGAGTTCCAGTTGTATGCAGTGGTCATTGACCTCTGTAATTAACGTGGTTAGATTAAACCATCCAGCTGCTCTGTCCACATGTTGCCCTCAGATGCATGTGTGTGGCTTCCATGCTTCAATGGGAACAGTGTATGAATAGCTGAGGATATAATCTGCCTCTCTGTGTGTACATATGTGTATACATAAGTGTCTCTGTATATACAGTAGTCATAAAGAGAAAGAAAACTTTCTGTGAATTATAATATTAGTTATTTTCCTGTTTCCGTTTTTGCACCAAATATCCTTATTTCTCTGTAAAGTCCTGGGTTTCAGTGTGTAGCAGTCTTTTTTTTTTGAGGAAGCACATAGGGCATTTGGTGACTCTGAACCAAAGCAATGGGATTGATCCAAGTTTTTTTAACTTCTAGCTGAACTTCACTCTTTACTGCTTGGAAAGAATAAAAGTATTGAGAGAGAGGGAGGAGAAAGAAACAGAAAAGCAAGGAAGGAGAGGAGAGGAGAGGAGAGGAGAGGAGAGGAGAGAAGACCAAGTATTCTGTTTGTTTCTGAGACAGGAAACAGCAATACCAAAATATCACAAAAAGGCTATTCTTACTATATCCTGTTTGGTTATTTCTAGTCTTGCTTCCAGACCAGAAAAACTTGGATAGGTCATTCAGAAGTTTGAATGCTTATCAGATGTTTCTTCCTTTCACCTCTTCCCACCTAAACAAGAGCCCAGGCTCATCATCAGCTCTTCATGGATGTAGTACTTCCTTCTGCAGACACCTCTGACTGGTTCTCCACTCATATGTGTCAGGTAGTTGAAAGAACTGAATTTAGTCAACATTGTTTTAGCTTTTCTAACCACAAAGCAAAGCATGATAAGACAGATAAGCCATTAAGCAGTGCCCTATAATGGGGGAAGAGTTGATGGAGATATTGTCCTTCCTCTCCTTGTTCCCTTTTGCACATTACAACATTCTGAACATTTTGATCAGTATGTATTCTCTTTGGCAAGCTGTTGCAGCTGATTGAATAATATGACTAGCCATTTGCCTGTTGTTGCAGAGGTGATCCTACATTTCTCTCTAAAGATGCTTTTGCATACAGCTGAGCTTGTAGTTCAGGCAGGAGTTGTGACTGTTATTTTGACTCTATTTTTTCAGAGAGCAGAGCTAAAAATATGAATTACTTGTTCTCTTTAAATGTTCACGTGAACATTTGCTCTGACCTAATTCCTTACATGGTCATCCATGTTTTGTTAGAATATGGGAAAGAGGTGGTAAATTACATATTCTAACTGAACTGCTTTTCTCATTCCTAATTATCTTACATAATTAAGTATTGGAACATACCTGGAAAAAGTCAATTTTATTAAAAACGTCAAAAGAACACTGTATCTCTTTCACAGATACTCTTCTGTTTACTAAAGAAAATGTTAGTCCTTTGCACTATGTGTATGAATTATATCATCCACATATATATCATCATAGCAGCCTGTCTTCACAGGAGAGTTGCTCCAGTCTACTCCAGTCTCTCTGTCTCTTTTTGACGTATTCAAATCAAAAGATATACTGCTTGCAAGGTTCTGCCTTATCAAGAAATCAAGATTTCTCTTTGTCAGTAACATTTCCTCTTCATTATTTGCCAAGCTCTAACACTTCCTGATAACTGCAAACTTTGTTAACGATATTTTTATGCTATCTTCCAGGTCATAGATAAAACCTCATTAAAATATATTACCAGTGCGCTACCTAAGGGATCACACTAAAAGCACACCTGCTTGATGGTGATTTCTCTGACATCTGCCACATAGTTAATGGAAAATATATGTACTCTTCACTCTGTTAACTTTGTAGCATCCTATATTTTTCATCAACATGTCCTGAGAAAGGCAGTCAAAGGCTTGACTGAGATTTGGTTATATACACTAATAATACTACCCTTGTCAACTCAACTTGTAGTATCATCAGAAAAAAAGAAAATCATGTTAATGTGACAGAACCTATTTTCCAGAAGAATAGTTTGAGTGGCACTAATAATAATTTGTTATTTATTGATGTAAACTTTCATCATCTGTTCTACTATTTTTTTTAGGACATGCTGACAGAATATTTTCAGGGAGGTCATCTTGTCTGCCCCTTTCAATTACTGGTGCAGCATTAAATTTCTTTCACTTTTGGAAATTATTCCAGTCTTTCTAGAGTTATTTAAAATAGCAGTAACAGCTTAAAGACCCTTCCGGTTAGTTCTTCGGATTTCTATTTTTTGTAGTACTTAAGTCATAGTTTATGAGTGTTCTTGAAAACATGACCCACAAGACCTGGGATGTCAAGGCTTAAACTATGAGTAGTGTAGATGCTATTAATAGAGAAAAACAGAGTGGTTTTTTTTTTTTTTCTTTTTCACTAAAACTTTATGATAATTTAATTCCATTCTCCTTCCCTAATAGGACAAACCTGCAATCTTATGACATCCTTAAATATGAAGATATCTGTGGTTAGGGTACTCACTTTGGGGGGTACAAATAAGACGCTTGTAACTAAGTTTTCTGATTCCATGATAAATATTCTTGGGTAGTGGTCCCTTAGTGTACATGCTTGCATACATAATTTTTAATACATTAGTTAACATCAACTGAAATAGGACATCCTCTATAAGATCTGCCTTGGCTAAATGATACCATGGTCATATGTATCCTGTATCCTACTTCTGTAAATAATTGATTATTTATGGAAAAAAAAAAAGCAAACAGAAATCCTGAGGAATGTGCACTATGAAACCAGGAAGAAAAAAATAGTCAAGGCAGTCTGGTCATCTTTTCACACTGCAACTGGAGAAAATTGGTCAAACCTTGACTAAAATGGTCATTTCCCACTTTTGTTCCCATCGTCTACTCTTCCTCTCTCTTTCTGGATTTCATGTCCTGTATCCATGAGCAGTTTCTGCTTCTCATCTGGTTCCACTGGGAGTCAGTTCAGCTAAATGAAATGACATAATGTTGACCAGATCAAGAGTTCAAGGTGGTGAGCAAAGACAGGGAAGGAGAAGGGTCTCAGGAGAAGGCAGGAGAGAAAGTGAAGATACAGCAAAGCAGAACAAATGAGAACTATTCTACTTGGGAATGTGCTGTTATACTCAGTTGAGCCATTTAAACAAAACAAAAATAAAAAATTTAATAACATCATGTTTTAAAACAGCATGATTGATGAAAACCAAAATAAGTATATACTAGCAGGTTTTGAATATGTATTTTTATTTTCCTATAGCATCTGTACCATCATTTATTAACTATAGATTAGACTGAAGATGAGCTCCAGGTTTTTACTAAATACATGTTTTTTTTTCTTTTCTTTTTTGGTCACTAGCTATAAACAGAATGTCCAATATTATTCTTATTGCCAGTTACAATAAAATGACAAAAAAATGATTTAATTAAGTAGGAATTCTAAAATGCAACAACTTTACACATCTGAGAGCATCCATACAGAATGCAGGAGCCACAAGAATAGACAACAGATGTCATATTGGCTGACTGAAAGGCCTAGAGGAATAAAAGGTATAAATCAAAAACTTCAAAATGAGAATTTTGTTGTTCTTTACAACTCATCAAAAAATTATAGAATGGATAAATCACAGAGCTCGGCATGTTTGTAATAAAGAATTGTGCAGTTTAACAGAGAATTGGACTCGAAATAATATTTCACAAAAGGCACGAATAGTGTATTTTTTTAAAAAAGACTCCAAGGCAGCAATATGTAGTACACAGTTTGCATATTGGAGGGCCAAAACAAACACAACCACATAAATGCCAAACTAATTTGGAGAAGCAGTTTCTAGACTCTAATCCTGATGATGAAACCTATGATTGTGGGTGCAATCCTGCATTCCCCAGCAATTTTACTAGGTTTATTCAAGCCAGTAATTAAGCCAGGTATTCCCCCATCCTGTCACTGAATTCTTCTGTCTCACCACACAAAATAGCTATACTAGGTGCTTTCCTAGGTCCATTGCTACGTCTTGTTAACTCCTGCTCTAGGTAACAGCCACCAACTACTTTCTAAAGAGCCCACATGTCATTTTAAGGCATTTCTAGCTGTTTTCCTTCTACTTTCAAATACTGGTGCAACAGTGATTTCTCTCACCCTAAGCAACCTTTTATACCCTTTACAGTTCCACCTTTCTGGTTCCTGTAAATTAAGATTCTGGTCTGAGTTCTCTCACCACAACCACTTAGAGTGGCTGTAGTGTGTCATACCACTGACGTCTTTCTCTTCCTTGTTTTATGTTTTCCTTTCCTTTCCTTATCTCCAGAAGAAAAAAACCCCCAAACAAACACATTTTTGATTTATGAAAATAGACTTTTGGTGAGATAATTCCAAGAAAACCAGTAGGCTTATGTTGATATATTTTGCATATGCCATGATTTGATTGATCCCTTGTTTGATCCCTAAGGACTGATCTGTAGTAATTACCTTTTTGTAATTCTTAATCACCACCAAAATCACATAAATTTAAAAATGTTAAATTGGAAATGACTCTCATGCCATCACGTTCAGGTCCCTGCAATTTTAGACATTTCAATGTTGTAAACAAAATTTGAAAGACAAGTCAACAGGAAAGGCTGATGACAAACTCATCAAACAGTGTTCGTAGGTCACTGCTGTGAGAGCAAATTCAGCAGGCAAAAATAGTTGAGAATGTTACTTGCTACAGAGAAACAAAAATCCTATGCTGTCCACCTGTCTTTACATATAATGAATTGCCTATGATAATTCTGGATGAATGAGAAAATCTTCAAGGAGTTGCCTAAATCAGGAAGGAAGAGTGCATGTCATCTACACTTAATTCTCGGAAAACAAGGGGTCTGCCTGCCTTGACGTGTATGACAGTCTGTCTTTCTGTCTTACAAATACTTCCAAGGCATGATTCATCAAACAAAACAAACCTAAATACATTTGAAAAAAAATTATTATAATAATCAAATTGACTTGTTTATTTGTCTTGTTAGTTAGATGACTAATGTAAGGAAGATACTTTAAAAATTAACTGGAACGATAGTGCTCTAACTGTTGCAAATGGCTCTCTATTGAGTGAGCAAGGTTTCAGGTCACAAAACTTGCTCTATGCATGTGTTCTTGTCATACTGGTCATTGCATACTCACAAAATAATCTTACTGAGGATACAAATATAAAGAAATGTAAAGATATTTTAATAGAGGTGAGGGAGTTACATAATCATCTGTAGGGGGTTCTCTACTCAACAGGTGAAAGTGTGTTCAACACAGACTAGGAAAGAAACAGAAAGTAAAATTTATCTTTGCATAGACAGTAAAAAAAAAAAAAAAAATTAGTGAAGTCTACCTTCTTCAACAGCCGTGGCAAAACTGCCAGTCACAAGCTATCATGAGTTTTTAAAAATAATTGAAAGAGGTATCAAAAAGTTATTAACTATTTAGGGCTTGCCGATTAAATTTCTTGAGTGCCTGAGGGAAAAGAAAAAGGAATATTCTTTTTCTTATATTTGTTAGACTACTTCAGGGAGGGCAGTTGCATCAAAATATTGAGAAAGTGAAATTAAAACAACAACAAAAGAACACAGAAACCTACCATCTGCTATTCTCTCTACTCCTCTTTCAATGACTCCACAGCTGCAAATTTAGGAAAAGTCTGATTAAAGTAAATTTGACAGCTAGAAATGAGCTTAATGAGCTTTAAATTTAAGGCAACATGGTAAACAAAACTAACAACCAGTGCTCTAACCTACAGAGGATAAGGAAGAAACCTTAAACAATCCCAAAAGGAAATTATCTTTAAAACTGGTAATAGCCTCATGCTTCAATTTTCAAATCCCTGTTTGCATAAAAAATTTTGACTGGTGTTTGTGGGAACATTTTCACTTTTGCTTGTGGTCTTATTTTCACTTATTCTTGTTTCTTGAAGACTTCTGAAAGAGCATAGAGTACCTTTCTTGAGAAAGTTGTGATTTTTGTGATGAAACTAACATGCTTTTCTCTGTATCAATAGTAATTAGGTGAGCCAGAATGTAGCTTAAAAGCTTGTGTGGTTATTTTTCTTCCTCTTTTTGACTATACAGCTGTTTCACAGCACAGGTGGGTTGCTACAGTTTTCTAAAATCAGATAGAGGGATTGATTTCATTAAAGAAGAAAAACCAATACACAAACATATAGGAGATGAAAACCCTGGGTGCATGTGATGTAAGATAATTTATCTGTGTAATGTAATCTCCAAGTGAGGGCTTACAGTCAGTTTGTTCAAGGACAGGTAAATTACTTTGAGAAACTGAGGTCTCTAGAAGACTTTTTCTCACATTTTTCACTCCTTGCTGGATAAATTTTAAAGTCCACTCACTGCTACTTGAAGATAAGTGCAAAGAAAGGTGGGTGGCACCAAAAAATAACTAACCAGAAAGAAGCTTTTAAATACAAGCCGTTAGTTTTTCACCTGTCCTATCTAAGAGTGAGAGAGTGTGTGGGTAACAAAGTGTAGATATATATGTAACAAAGTCCTATGACTTTGCTTCACAGGACTAGAGAATATTTTTGATAGGTATTTTTATTATTGATATTATAAATTTTACTAGATATTTCATATGTTAGATTTAGAATTATCGGTAACCTTAGCTATTTTCATAGCTTCACATAAACAAGGATTTAGGAGTTCACTGCTACATTCAGGCAACAGAAATATGTTTCAAATAAGGAATGATTTTGCATCATTGAATTTCAAGTAGTCAAGATTCAACTTCATTTTATAATTGTAGAGTAAATCAAAATAGGGGAAGATGCCCTGCTATAGAAGAATGAAATTCATCTGGTTGTTAAGATACTTGATGTGGATGAGGCTCAGGAGAGAAGATGCTCATGTAGAAATTATTTCTCCGAATAGAGCCACCGAATTAATGCATTTTAACTTCATAAGAATCAAGTTTATAATTTTTCCATTTTCCCTCATCTTGCCCATTCGTACCTCAGTCTATTTGGGTGTCGTTTTTTACTGTCTGACTTTAATTAAGGCAACAGTTCCAGAGCAAAAATGGGGAAAGTACTTCTAGATTTAAGTGAGTACAATTTGTCATGATTATCATGGGAAACAGGTTGCAGGCTTCAGAAGGTGAATCATAACAGCCAACTCTACCATAAAGTGACTTTCAGTCCCCTCAGCTGTCTGTTAAAGTTAAGTGTGTTGTTGTTTTGTGTCTTTTGAGTCACTCCACTAATGCAAATGTAATGCATGAGTAAGATATGCCAGTTCTCTTTTGCTACTTTCTTGAATATTTCTGAAGCTGAAAACAAAAAAATTTTAGTGTAGAAAATCAGAAATATTCAACTAATTCTAATGGAAGAAATGTGTGTGCAAAGTAAGATTTTCTACACAGTACAACATAGATGCTGTCATGAGTTTTAATTTGGACAGACTTTCAAATGAAGAAGTAGTAAGAGGAGAAAATGGCAACTGCTTTCTTTCCCTCCAGCTCTTAAATGCAACCTAGTGCAGAAGGATATCCATCACCATTCAGAAAGGTGCATAAACCAGCTCCTTGGCTCTTTTTATCGTCCTATAACTCATCTTTGCCAGGAATTGTCACCCCTGTAACAACTTAGTTTTCCCGTGGCTTCATTCTCACAAACAGTAGCTGGGGAAAATGATTTACTATGTCTGCAGAAATAGCACCAGAGGAAGAGATCTCTGTCACGGCAGGGCTGTGAAGAGTGCCGACATGATGACTTTGCAGCATGAAGGACCAACTCTCTAGGGCAGTTTGCTGCTCAAGTGGCTGCAGGACTACAAATGGTGTTTTTTGGAGTCTAGAGATAGTACAGCTATTGCAGGAGCCTTTGATGTGTACTGAATGTGCTCGCATGAATCCTGACCTGGTATTTTTTAGCACTCCAGAAGTGTGTGAGTGGGGTGTTACTGGTGAGTTCAATCACCAGCCGTGGTGTTTAACTTCATCTATTTTATGCTATTACCACTGTCCCTGAGGCCTCCCACAGCCCTGACTGACACTTATCCCCTCCCCTGGGCTCTCCCCTTAACCTGTCCGTGTTCCAGGACCAAGTTTCATCCCCCCGAGACAGAGCCATCAATCCATGTCCCAGAAATGTCACAGCAGGGTCAGCCTCCAGCCCCCCACAACCCTGCCCTGCCATGGGTTCCACAGGGCGCATCCATGAGCCCATGTCCTGGCCTGTCCTCTTCCTGTCCCCAGGGAGGTGTCTGAAAGCTCCGGCTGTGGCTCTCCTGGTGCCTGGCAGGGACAGGGGGACAGGCCCAGCCTGCTGTGCCCTGCCCTGAGGAACCCCATGGGCAGCCCCCCCGCCAACTCCTGTACCAAAGGAGCTACTAGCCTTGTGCCACGGTGGTAACTCAACAGGTACAGTCACACAAAAATGACCAAAGAAACCCAAATATAAATATTTCAGTGATGCCCATGTGCATCTTCAGTTCCCCGTAATGGCCGGACTGCGAAAATGGTTTCCCCTTGCGCTAAGCAGCTAACGGCTGGGACACTAATTCTCTTCACGGCAGCTGGCATGGGGCTAGGTTTTGGGTCTGTGCTGAAAACAGGGTTGATACCTCAGGGATGTTTTCATTGTCGCTGAGCAGCTCTCACACAGACTCAAGGCCTTTTCTGCTTCTCACGCTGTCCCATCAGCGAGGAGGCTGGGGGTGTACAAGAAGCTGGGAGGGGACACGGCTGGGACGGCTGACCCCAGCTGGCCAAAGGGATGCTCCATGCCATACGGCACCGTGATCAGCAATCAGAGCTGGGGGAAGTAAGAGGAAGGGGGGAGGTGGGATTTCTGGAGCAATGGTGTATATCTTCCCAAATAAACAAATCACATTACAGAGCCCTCCTTTCCAGGAGGTGGCTAAATGTCTGTCTGCTGATGGGTGGTGAATGAATTCCTTGTTTAATTTGCATGTACAGCTTTTGCTTTACCTAACTAACTGTCTTTAACTCAGCCTGTGAGTTTTCTCTCCCATCACATTGAAAGAGCTGAGTGGCTGTATGGGACTTAGTTGCTGGCTGTGGGAACACACAGATTCAGGGATGCACGGATCAGGATCAAAGTAAGATGAATGGACAGAATCCTCCCAGGATGCCAGCCATGGATGAAGAAGAGCGTGACCCTCATGATCTCTCAGATGTATACCGAGTATGATGTGTATGGGATGCAATGCTTCATTTGGTCAAAAAAAAAAAAAAGGAAGAGGGGAGCTACAGCATTGAGGGGTTTAGCCCGGCGGAGAAGAACTTCATCTAGAGGAACATATGTACTGTATTGTCCTCTTTATCATGATGCTGGCTTCTCATTGGGTACCCAAGGCCTTACCCATATAGAGCTAAGCTTCAGAGTTTGCTTTGTTGCCTTTCCAGTCTGTCATGTACTCTGGCTTTGCTCCTTTGCACTTTCTCTTGCACTTTAGTGTTGGATGAAATTTTCCTACAATGTGTTTAAAGTGGTGTACTTGTGTCTAGGGATTTGTATAGCTTGGGGACAATTTTCCTCAGGTGGCATGCTGATATGTCACAGTCTTTGCATCAAGAACATCTATGAAAATGCCCAACCTGTATCAAAAGACTGAAGTTGAGAAAATTACTTTAAAAATTCCATCAGTAAGAAACTTAAATCATTATGCAGACATCAATTTAGAAGTTTCGGTATCAACTAGAGATCGGCTTTTCCAAGTAAAGTATCTTTTAATTTGTTTTTCTTCATAGATTATCTTCTCCCACATCAGCATTTTCTGTTTTCCTGATCTTGATTTATTGTTTGGACAAAAGGAAAAAAAAGGACTTCAAAAGATTTTCGATGTCTGGCAACAATGTCTGTTTGCAATTACATTAACAAACATGAACCATCTGGGTTAATTGCATGAGAGCATAATCATGAGCAACTAGTAGCAAGTTCGGTGTGATGCCCATATAGTTTATATTTGAAATCTTCACCCATGAATTCTGGATTTTGCCCACACTATAGAAGCTATAGGCCTATTTTTTGTCATTACGTATACAAAATGCCTATTTACAACATTATAATGACTACCCACTACAAGATGTTTTAAGTATTGTTCTTTACCAGCCTGAGGAAGGTAGAAATCATGCCTTGTCATAGATTTCAAAACGTATTAATTCTTAGTTATTTTAAGAAAATTCTTTATACGAGAGCAATACTATAAACTTAAACCAAGAAAAATCTACTGATTTTGTTTGTTTGTTTGTTTGTGTGTGTTTTCAAACATGGGAAATAGAAACAAAAGGAAGAAGAAGGCAGGGGCATGCTAACCTCTGAATACCAACCTGTTCCTGGCAAGAAAAGGTGTCAGTTCATGGCTCCAAATAAGAAAGCATCAAGAATTACCCCAAATTCTCTTAAGGTGTAGGATTCTTAATTTGAACCAGATCATACTGCAGGACAAAGAGCTGCTCCTGTAGTCAAGGATGGATTCTCAGGTTCCCAGGTTAGGAAGCAGTGGGAATGAAACAAGCCATACCGGTAATGGGTATTAGCTGTTCATTTTACTACACCAGCATGAGCTGTCTCCAGCACAGCTCACAAATGCTGAGCATTCATGAGTCATGAGAATAAAAAAAAGAAAGAAAAAGAAGAAACTTCTTCATGGAAAAAAACTAACAAAAAACCTATTCAATAACAAGCAATTGGATCAATCATGCAAGTAAAGACACACATTCTCTTCTTTTTTTTAATCAATCAAAACCAGCAAGTTCAGCAGATTTACATTTAATTTCCCTAAAAAAACACCACCAAAAGCAACAAAAAAAACCAAATTGTGCCTGGACTTCTAAATTATCTTCCTCATTTCTAGTTGAATTTCTCTGTCTACTTAAATGCTTCATATCCTTCATTTAGTGGTTCTTGTAAAATTTTCACTAATCAGTGTCAATGAGGTTTTGTTCTGTGTGAAAAGGATGGCAAAGCCTAAAATGTAGGGGCTTGTCAAAGAAATGAAAATAAACTAAGTACCTTGATACCTTGCATAGCTGTTGGGAGGAAACCAATCACTTCAAAGAACCAGAAAGGCCTCAACCAGAATGAAGAGTTGTTTAGCCTTAGACACTAAGAAATACTGAGCATTTATATTGAGCTTATATTTTCTAAAACACTTTTTTGTGAAAGAGAAATGGAAGATTTGTCCTAAAAGACAAGGTGCTACATACATTTGAAATTGAATGCTATTGTGACCCCATGCTGGACATCTGGATTCAGTTCCCCAGTCACATAAATTTCCCTGCCTTTACTCCCAGGTAATGCCCCTATCACCAAGATGAAAGGTAGTCCAGACAAGAAGCAATTCATTGCTCTCAGTGAAGTATGGTTGTTGGTAGTCAATCACCATGGTCCTACGTCAGTGTGAATAAAGAAATAAAACACAGTGGAATATGACTTTTCTTCTCTCAGTTTGCTACCTAAGAGTATTGAGCTGGTGGGTGAAAAATCTGCCTCCTGATCTATGGAACCAGTATTATCTCTTTCTCTTCTCTCCTGGGGAAGAACACCCTTCCTTTTGGAGAGCTATGGGCAATCTACTCCTCATTCCTTCCTTTTAACTCAGTAGCTCTGAAGTTGTCTGGTGTATAGCAGCGGGCTTTTAACTGGAGGAAGAAAAGCACAAGCTACCAGTAAGGGCTCCTCTGGTGAGGTGGGAATTCTAAGTCAGAATCTCTTGAAGGCGGTGAAGGGCTTAATGAAATCATTGCCACTATCCCATGTTAATATCCATCAATCTGTTACATAAAATTAACAAAAAGAGAAGAATATTCTCTGTTTATGGGGTGAAGCACATAACGACTTACCTCAAGAGAGGATGCTGTGAGTCCCAAGGTGCTTCTTGTATATATTTAAGTTCCAGGCAAATACTGGATCAACAGAGATCTATGCATGGTTTTCCTTACTGTTTTCCTCCTGATAGATTCTACCTCTGTCTCTTGCTGCTGTACACCCCACCCTGAGACACCTCTCTTTCTTTCCCCATGCAACCTGAACAGAAGAATACCATGGTATGGTTCTGTATAGTGTAAAATCTAGTCCTCTAGCAACTCAATGTGTGTAGGTATGGTAAACACTGTCAAACCCAGCTGAAAGTATCAAATTCCTTTCCTTAAGGTGTAACTTTCACATGTAAGTGGATATTGCTTCTTATAAAGTAATATTTCTCTCTCTTCTGCATCAGTTGCAAAGTATTACCTGTGCTTTTCTTTGTTGGGTGTCTTTGTGTTTTACTTGTCAAAGTCTGGAAAGACTGAGAAGAAATTGCATAAGAAAATACAAGGTTATATCACTTATGTTCCTTTCATTTGATATATCCGAAGTTAAGAACAGCAATAAGCTGAGGTAATGGGTTGCACTTAGCTGTGGGTGAAAAATTCTCACGGTAAGCCAAAACTTAAAGTTTTTATAATGCAAGTATATACTCAATATCATCAGATAAGTGTTGGTTTTCAGGAAGTAGCAAAGATCTTTGAGATTCTTTCAAATGTTGAAGATGATATGATGAATATGCCTTGTCAGCCGTATAACCTATTAAATGATTGCCAGTATCATTAGAGCTTTACTGAAGAAATGTGATTCATATAGACACACCAGTAGGCATACATGTTTTGGAAAGTGTGACAATGACATAGACCTACTCAAGTATCTTACTGAGCAAACAACAAGCGAAGTCAGTAAAGGAGCCTATTTGCATGAAAATTATGGGTGGTGGACATGAAGGGGAAAAATACAGCTTTCAAAGTCATGGTGATCCATACTGTAGTGAGCTGAGTTCTTTAGTTACTTGCTGTTGATTCAACCTCAAATATGGAAATATAGTGAAGCCAAAACTAATTAATGAGGTCATTCTGAGGCTTGAACTTTTGGTGGCTTGCCCATCATTAAATGTCAATAAGCACTGGTAAAAAGGATCCTCTTGAAGAGCAATGAGAGAAAACTGTGCAGTGGAAAAAGTCTGCATAGTAAAGGATTTAGCAGGAGGAATTTCCATTTAACTGTAGAACAAAAATGAAGAGTAAGTAGCTGTCAAATGTTTTGACATAATTGGTTAATACAGGTTAAATAGCATGTATATCCTTCTTGTTTGTGTATATAACATGTTTACTAAATACTTTGTTTCTAATCTTGCAGAGATTTTATTACAAAAAGTATTACAAAAAGTCACTTCTCATATGCTTAGAGAAACAAACAAAAGAAGTTATATATATTTCTGAATTCATGAACAGAAGATTTGACAGCATTTTTGAAAGCAAGATAACTAGAACATAATTTTTAAATTAATAATCGTATTTTCAATGTTGGCATTTTTTCCCTAATAAAATAAGCATTTCAATTTTCAGTTGTGATTAAAAATTGGCAGTGTACATGGCAGACTGAGTGGCTCCACTTCAAACAATGTAATGAAAACACTATTAAAATAACATCATATCCAGGACCTGTGTTTAGCATAAGCTCTGCCACTGTGGAGATTGTCCCTGTACCCTGTGGACCTCCTGAAGTTCTCAATCTTGATTCTAACTATCATATCAAAAGCACATGAGAGTCTGTAAGATTGGAGGAAATAACAACAGTCTAAACGGGTGCCATTTTTGCATCTTTGAGGATGATCTAAGGGGATCATTAAAGATCATCTTCTCCAACCTGCATGCCGTGGGCAGGAACATCTTCCATGAGACCAGGTTGCTCAAATTCCCATCCAACCTGGTCTTGAGCACTTCCAATGATGGAAGAACCATAAGTTCCCTAAGCAACCAGTTGCAGTGTCTCAACTACCCTCATTGTAAAAAATTATCTGCCTTACATCCAGGCCAAACTTGCCCTCTTTCAATTTAAAATCATTACTTCTTGTCTTGTAACTAGAGGTCTTGGTAAAAAGTCTCTATATCTTTTTTATAAGCCCCCTTTCATTACTGGGAGGATGCCATGAGTTCTTCCTGAAGTCTTCTCTTCTTCAGACTCAACAGTGTCAACTCTCACAGCCTTTCTTCACAGGAGAGAAATTCCATCCCTCTGACCATTTTCTAACAATTCCATGTACTTTCAATTCTGGGGACCCCAGAAGTGGATGCCATACACCAGGACATGTCTCACAAGAGCAAGGGCAGAGAAGCACCTCCCTTGACCTGCTGGCCACACTTCTTTTCATGCAACCTAGGGTACAGTTAGCTTTTGGGGCTGCAAGTGTCCATTGCCAGCTAATGTCCATTTTTTCATGCACCCACATCCCAAAGTAAATCTATGAAGGGCTGCTTTCAATAAATTCATCCACCAATTTATACTGATATTGGGGATGACCCTAACCCAGGTGAGGGAGGTTGTACCTGGGTTAGGGGTGAAATTAATGAGATTCACAGAAACCCAATCCTCAAACCTTTCAAGGTCTGCCTGGATGGCATCCCTTCCCTCAAGAAAATCAGCCACACCACACTGCTTAGGGTCATCCACATATTCAGAACTACTCTGCTGGTTTAGAGGTACAGGACATGAAACATTCTGAAAGCAACAGACTATTTGCAACAAGAGAAGCATGGATATGAAATGCCTATATGAAACGGACATATGCCCATATGAAAAGCAATTGTAATCACAATATTCAGTATAATATTGTGTATAAGCTTTTATTGCCACGCTCTGATACTATGATACCAAGAAAAGTGCTCAACAAATCCTAAGCCATCTCGACAAAGACCACACAACTCGCCTTTTATGGGAATACACATGCAGTGAAACAATGGGATTGTTGGAGACAAAGTACAAGCATTGAATAGGGACCCCTTATCCATTTAACATCCGGACAGCTGGACAGGTTTGAATATAATTACACAGCTCACTATTATACCTGAAGAAAAAAAAACTAGGGTTGTATGTGGCCAGTGCCAGACCAATTCTGATCTTTTCTAACTTTTTGGTAATATTTATATTATTTTAACGCTCTTCAGACAGCTTGTTTTTAAGGAACATCTGTCAAAATGTCTTTTCTGCTACTCTCAGTTTGTACTGAATTAAAAAGTTTGCTCTTTGGGCTACATTGCTAATGCTAAGAATCAGATCCAGACAATGCAGTGCCCTAGATCCATGCACACATGCTGAAACAGCCAATGAGCATCTATATCTAGAACATGAAATTTCAGGAGTCTGGATGGAAAATGCCATACTTTTGCAACTACTTTCAAAACTGTCAAGTTCAGCTGAGAGATGAAAAGGGGCTCAGTTTCTTAAAGAACTCATATACATATACAGCTTGTGTGAGGTATGGTGAAACTACAATTAGTGAGTTCATTTCTGCAAGCAAGCACTTAGCCCGTAAGTCCATTCCTGGATTCCTCTACGAAGTTGAGACTAGCAGTCCTGTAGCCAGAAACAGTCCTCATTAAAAAAAAAAAAAGTCGTTCTCAAATTCATGACAAATGTCTAGATCAGTCACATATGTAAGGAGATTTGTACTGTTCAGAAAGAACTCAGTTTCTCCAAGTGACTGAAGTTGCAGAAAATAGCCAAGGAGGGAGGCATGGAGTGTGAGCAGAAAGTAACTACTGAATCTACCTAGACATTTAAACATACTTACTAGTAACTGGGGTTTTGTTAGTATGGTTAGGCTTCATTTGCCAATGTGTGGGAGTGTAATGTCATTTAAGATGTTCTGTGGTACCCTGTCAGACCTCCTACTGACTTTGTAGAAGCAAAAGAGACCCCCACAGTTTCTGATCACATATATCAGCCACACACAACTGTCTCATGTATCTTGGCACATTTTAAATGACACTAAATGCCTGTATTTAGGCAAGTGAATACCAGCCAATGTAATATTTTACTTGTTTCCTTGCATTAAATCAAAAATTTGACATCACAAATTTTTTCTTTTGAAGAGCTAACTCAGGATGCATAAACCTCTGGCATTAATTTTTAATCCACTGTGGAAACCTTTGAAAACTTTTTCACCATGCAGCTGAATTTTCTGCTGACTAACCTGGCTGGATACAGACACAAAAAATGAGCATCTCCTTGTGTTGCAAAAAGCTAAATGTTCTTTCCCACTGAGCAGTCCCATCACTGTCTTAACAAATACCAGCATTCATTCAAGAATGCATTTAAAGGAAGCAGACACTAAAAATGCAGTTGACCTGCTGTTTGATACTGCCCTCAGAAATTCTTAGTGATTCTCTTTGAAAAAGGGCAAAAATGCTGGTGGCAGTACTGTTAACAAACTTGGAGAATGGGAAATCCAGAGTGTCACTTGGATTTTTCCATGATATGTGAACTTGCATAGAATACTCTGCTAATTTGTGGCTTTCTCTCAAAAATAGCCATGAGTACTTACATTTGATTTAGTAACCTCATTTGTGGCCACAGCAACTGCTACTATCAGCTGTATTTATGGCAACTCTAATACATCACCCAGAAACTTATAAATGTCAGTCCCCTCTAATAGAACAAGTTTTTACTGGTGGAAGAGAGCAGACTAATACCACAGCCCAGTATTTGCTGTTAGCTATCTAAAAGAGATTTGCAAGCGTATAGGTTCCTGAGACCAGTGAATTCAAACAGTTAATAAAGGTAGTTAGAAATTCAAAGTTCATTTGTAGAAATCTTGTGTTTTCCCTAGTATTTCTGAATTTTCTCACTAGTATTTTTCTTCATCTTCTAAGAGGCATTAGCGACAAAGTTTTAAAAGTGTTTTAATAGTGTTTACAGTTTAACTGATCTGTTGCAATATCCCCCTTTGAAGCTATTCAAATAAGTATTATAAATATGTTTGTTATTAACATATGGTGCTGATACAAGGAGACGACTTAATTCACTGTGTTATTTATGCAGCAAAATGTCCTAATGGTTCCCAGGCTCAGATGAAAAGCTGTTGCGGCACCATCCATGTATTAGATAATGTCTTGGCACTTTCCCTATTATACTGTTATAAATAAATATAATGATTAAAACAGGGTGGTGTCTGGTGCATGAAGATGCATTTTTGGTTTGTCCCTGTTTGTAGACCAGACCTACCCCCTGCTGGCAGGATGCTTCTTTACACAGATCTGATAAACAGAGCCAATAACCAGCACAGGGGTTGATTCAAAGCCTGTTGAAGCTAATTGATGGGTTCTAATCAAGCTGACAGCTCCTTTTGGGCATATACTGGTGACATATAAAAGAGCAGTATCAAGGGACCTACCCTGCCATTATATAAATAAATGAGCATGCTCTGGGGAGGTCTTATTTCAGAGAAAAAAAGCAATCTTTTATCTTATATTGTTTTTATCTGCAGAACACTTCCATGATTTTCTCTCTAACTATTGCCCTTCTTTTTTACCTTCCCATGTGAGATATATCGTCTCTCTGTCTTCTTGTCTTTCAGAAGAGCAGAAATAAGCAGTTTCAAACCAGCTGTGAAAATGAATTTTCGTGATATCTTGAAGCTATATGACATAAATATTAAACGTGTGAAACAAGAAAAATTTTCATCATGGCATTATGCTAAAGACAGGGCAAATGAGCAGGTAACCATGTGTGATAAGTTCAGGTATCAAATGGCCTCTGTAACTGCCTGTGTGCATACTTGGACTCTGTGGTAAGCCTGAGGTAAATGGCAATGAAAGGCATTCTTGATATTTGGAAATGAGCTAATATGCAGAGACATTTAACCAAAATCATAAAAGCTGTTTCATACACTTTATCCCTTTCAGGCTGGTGCTGCCATTTCCTGATTTACATGAGCAACCCCTAAGGAGAATATTTCACAGTCTGCATCTTGAGACCCTGTGGTCTCAGCTTGTGTCTGCCTGGCTACCTGCAACCCACAGCCCTGTCCCAGGAGACTTTCTGTCCTAGCCACCATGCTAGCAGGGAATCAGACCCACCAAAAGCACACAACATGCCTTGTGGAGTGAAGGAACCAGACAGATGGGTTTTAGGCCCTTGTCTGGAGAACTGGGTCCCAGGCTCTTCACAATCACTTGTTCCTCCTGGCTAGAAAGCATGCTAGAGGAAGGCGTTGTGCACTGAGGAAGGAAAGAGAAGGAAGACATATTATCTCTCATCCCAAAACCATGCCCTGTGTTTCTGCATTAGTGTCAGAAGACAGGGTCTGAATTATCATTAGGGCAAAGGGGAGAAAGAGGAAGGTCAGGTATTATCTACAATGTCCTCCTGCCAATGGATCCCAGACCTATTCCCTTATTATAGCTTTGCTGGAAGCATCAATTCCACTGCTGTTAGCACTTTGAGGCTCACCACACCACACCACAAGTGCAGGTTCACAGCTGCACAGACAGGCAATGATTCCCTGCAGCTGAAAATGCAGGATGTGCTTGCCATGAAGATGTGTTACTACTTAGTGAAAGCTTCATTTAATTAGGTCAGAGAGCAACAGGAGCTGAGATGGGACAACAGAGTTTTAAAATGAGCTCATACTTAGAGCACATAAACTCCAGGGCCAGGACAGGTATTTAAGTTGTTTGCATGTGCTGAAGCTTGTGCTCTGCTGTTTCAACCAGTGTTATTCTGTCTAAACTAACAAAGGGTTTTTAGCAAATGGTATCCTCCCACCTTCCACTTTTACAAACATTTCCAAAAACACCTAAGTCACCAAAGTTCTTTCACCTCAAATTTTTGAACTTTGTACTATGTCATCGAATAACAACTGAATGTTCTTATAGATCTGAATTAGGGACTCATGTAAGGATACACAAGCCTTTGTAAGTCTTGGCATTTTAATTAAAATCATCCATATCTTTACTTATTGCCTTCAACCACAAATCCCTCTTGTCAGCTTCTATTCAGATAAAGTACTTTTCCTGTCTGTTTGTTTATAGGTAGATCTGGTTGGAATAAAACCCCTCCTGTGGATGAAAGATGGCTGTTTTAGCAAGAGGTAAACATTTTGGGAGGATGTATGACTCTTAACAAAACTTGTCACCAAAATCTTTTGAACTGCAGGACTATGTATTAATTTTTCACCAGAAATCTAGAAAGCAATGAAGAAAAGTGTCTGCATTTTAAAAGAAACAAAATAGTGATACTGACACTTACATTTTGTGAAAATATCTGAAATTTCTTGATTTTGTTCTAAAGTAAAATACAATGTAACAGTATAACCTGAAAGTTATCCTGAAAGGTTCTATTCTTGTGGGCACTTTAAATAATTATATTAAAAAAAAAAAACAAAAAACCAAAACAAAAACAGAGAAAAAAGAAAGCTGCAAATTCATTAAATATCTAGTTTTAAATTAGTTATTCCCACAGTCAGCAGGGAGGGACAGGGTGAGAAAGAATGAGTAATAGAACTCCAATGGAGTAACAGGAGAGACCAAACAACTTTGATTGGGCATTTAGCTTAGAGGTGTTTGATGCAGGCAAAAGGAATTTACCTGTCCTAATATGAGTCTTACGCTGATGATGACTGCATATACTTAAAGCAATGAAAATCCTTTCCTGGTTTGAACATTCTTTTATTACAGGAAGGACACTGCTGCAAGCAAATAGCTAATCCCAAATACTGCTCAGTTACAACTGTCCTTGGATGAAAAATTTTCTGTGTTAAAGCCCCTGTATGTTTCCACAGGAGCTTTAAAAATTGGTCGGGGTACAGTTTTACACTGAAAATATATTCTAGGTATTTAGAGGATTAATATTTTTTATTACTATCTAATCCTATCTTTGGTAGAGTAAGATCATAGAGCATTATTACCTCCTTTTGAAAGTTCCTTCTTACTAATTTTTAAAAATGCAACCAATCTAACAACTCTTAAAAAGATGCATAGAAACGTGAAAGGTCCACCTTTCCTTCACCGCTGATTTAAATGAAAATAATGATGATTGAAAGTCCATTGCTTGCCTTTCCTTCGGCCCCTTTTTGTTTCATTATCAAAGGAGAAAAGGACAAAAATGATTAGTTTTTTTTTTTCTTACATAGGTGATAAGGTATGCAGTCTTTTTATGATGCAAATTCAGATTAGTATTTACAGAAGTTAGATTAGATAACAGAGAATATTTAGGCCAGCCAAAATCTGTCTAGAAGGCTCAAGGGAGCAGCAGAGTCTTGCCTCTTCCACAATGCCCAATGAATTTTCATTAACCTAAAATAAGCTGCACTTCATTGCCATGCCTTCAACATCTTTGTGCAGCAGAAATCAATCTGTTTCCTGTCCTCATGCTTCATCCTATGTGTTTCAAACCTACCTACTACCAAAAAGCACAAGTATGTATTTATAAACAGGGATGCTTGTTTTTCAGACTCCTTCGCTCCTAGGTTGTTATCACTCAAAGCTTTTGTTCCAGCATGCCAAACTGCAACCCTTCATTTGTATTCATCACATCAGCTACTCTTCCATGTAGATCTTCAAAAGTCAAGCACTTCCTCTTAGTAAGAGCAAGCTATTTCATGAGGAAAATCATCTGGATTAAAATTTCTAGCCTAGGTAGTGTCCAAACTTGCTCATTTTAGTGTATCCCCTCAAATTATGCCAACATACAAATAGAAATATCCATGTGCAAAATTCATGTCTGGGGATTCAACTCAACTAACCTTAATCATCTCAAAGGAAATATCTAGTTTAATCCAAGATGGTTGTGTTAAACTTTGCAGTGAATAGAAGAAAACTGACACCCCCATAGAAAGATGTCTGTCATCCCAACCAAGGTACCTGATGTAGGTGGCATGAATTGCAATACCGTGGAGTTCTTTTCATTGACTATAAAGAGAACCCTACAAAAACTAGGCTAGACAGTGAGCTTTCAGACAGATTATGTTAAGTGAAATAAATTGTGTCAAGAAAGATATATACAACAATAGGTGGGCATATGAAGCCATGTTTGAAATGAGACATCAGCTGAATTTGTCCTTCCCTCATTTCAAGAATGTAGCCATACTGAGGGACCTATGTGGATCGTCTGTATGTGTGAGCATGTGGGTGAAAACAGAATTGCACAAAGAAAACAGAATCTGCATTCCTTACTTTAGCTTGTACTTACTGTGTTTGCTTTAAGGGCAATACATAAAATTACTCTTGCAGTTGCTTAGTGCTTTTAATGCAAACTCTTTCTAAATGCAAAGTTTAATTAGATTTTAGTTCTACTTGCAGACAGATCTGTGTGTTAATTAAGGGCCTGGAGCAAAGCTGTATTTAAAAGTCTCATAACTTGCCCTGTAGTGTTAGGGTGATGATCTGCTCATCATGCAGGTGTTTTGGCCTCCTCATTTCACACAGAAACAATTTTCCACCATGCAATTTCTGCTTCTGCTTCTCCCCCCTACTCCTATGCCCCTTTACTGCATACAACTTTCACTTAAGAGGTAGCTGGGCAGGTAGGCAAATAGAATCACATGGTAGACATTTTACTGAAGTGCAGCTGATGACAAAATCCTTTGCTTAATTCCCTCCTGCCTATTCCTGTAAACAGAGCACACAGAAACTTAATGTACTATTCATATTATTTCACATTTTAAAATGTAAGATTCATGGAGGGTTTTTTCCCCTCCAGCTTGCTAGCAGATTTAAGATAATGGCTCTGTGCCAGAATTATATTACCTTTATCCTTAAGCAAAAGCATAAAAATTGAAATTAAGCTAGTATCAATTCTCTTTTGACCTTTTGGGTTCTGTGTTATTAGTTAAGTGCTGCCTTGTGTCTCACAGCTACAGTTCTAGGGTGGTACAGTGATTTTGACATCCAGAAATGGAGTCCAAAGGGAAAGCCTGTGCTGGAGATTATAGAAAGAGGGAATACTAGCAAGCACAGTGAAGCCTTGATTATAAAGATATAAATCTGCCTTTCTGGGTTGTGAAGTTTGTGCCTCTCCTGAGAATCGATTCTGGTTTCTCCACTTGGCTCTTTCTAACTCTGCTTTTGATTCCTCTCCAAAGTACTCTCCAGAGATAATGGGAGGAGATTTGTACATGGCTGGAGGTATAACAAGAGAAATTTTCCAACATAACTGTCCCTAGACAAATGGGAAGAATATTTCTACTGCATCACACCTTAATGAATTATAAAGTAAACCATCCCAATGGTACGTATGTGCCTGTCTGCATGGCCAAAACAGTTCAGGCTAAGTTCAGTCACTGATGGAGACTTTCTGCTTATGTGCCCTTTGTGGGTAAATGAATCCATGATGCCTTTGATAGCTGATCTCATGCCCAAGTCCACAATGGGGTATCTTGTAGACAATTCTGTCCCTACAGCTTGTCAGGGTAGGTCCCAATTAGCAGATACCCTTTTCCTACTCCCTGACAGGTGAGGCAGCTGGATGACCCTGAACCCAGGGAGAACAACAGTCAATGAACTTGCTCTGTGGACCATCTACTGGTTGGGCTCACTCTGAGGCTCAAAGCTGTACACCACATATGTCAAACATGACAAACTTGAGCTGGTGAGCCCTCAGTCTCTTCAGTCATACTTGAGCAGACTTGGTTCTCTCGAAGTATGTGTGTTGCATGCTGTGCACTCTTTGTGTCTTCCCTGCTTCTCCTTCTGCACTCGCCTTGCTGAGCCAAACCTCAGGATGGCTACCAGCTGCCCTATGCAACCACCTGGAACGGGTTTTGCCTCTAAACTCCCAAATAATTTCCATGAAGATAGAACTTAGTTTGCCTTGATGTTAGGAAAATAGGCTATGCAAATGGGATACATGCAGCAAACATAAATAATTGTTTGGAAATTTCCCCTCTACTAGCAGCTATGGGCTAATGTGTTTCAGTTATAACACTTTAATAGGTTGGATAAAGGGCTAGATGTACTTCCTAAATGTAAACACCAATGGTGAACAAATATTATTTAATATAATTGACAGAGTTGTAACTACAAGTGGTAATATTATAGTAAGGCAGATATAATTTTCATCTGACATATATCTGTAAATTTTAAATACCTTATAGAGAAGATGTTTGGTACATTTTAAATTACACTTGACACAACAATTTTCTCAACTATACAGCCAAGAGTAAGCCTGAAACAGTACAGAAATGAACTAGATGATGTTAGATTGCATAAAAATAAACAAAAAATTACATTTTCCCTGGTAAGAGAAAGTCTTTGTCATCCTCATGGAACTCCTTGAGATCTTAAACGAAATTTTAACTCAAAATGTAAAATTCTGGGGGTTGTCACTGATCTTAAAAAGCAACAATAATAAATACAGGTTGGTTTTGAATCGATTCCAGCACTCACCCAAAAAGCAGAAGCAGGCCTGCAGTATTCTGAGCAAACATGATGGGTTTTCATTTTCTGAGTGGGTAGGATTTCTATCACTGCACCTGTGAAAGGGAGCATGTAGACACATCTTTCTGTGGATGAGATCACCACAACACTTTCACTCTCAGCTTGGCAAGAGTGTAAGGAACAGCATTCCAACCACATTAAAAATAAACCCTGGGATTTGATAACTTTCTGTGCCCACCTGTGTGTGAATTTATTCATTACCACTATACTTAAAAGAAGGGGGGGAAGGAGGCAACTTGAAGAGAAGAGCCCAGAACTGAAATTGAAGTTTTTCTTTTCAAAGGAACTTGTTAAGAAAATAAAACTGACTTCAAAACAGAAATTGAAACTAAGTTCAGTGTAACAACATAAAAATAGTAAAACTAGAAAGTATTTCCTTAGCACATTTGCTCTAACACTTATGAAAGACATAAAATAAATCCAAGAAAAACAAATCCCAGGTGTGGAAATGTGGTTAAACCATGACTCAGTTTAAATTTAAAACATAAAATAAACCAGCCAACCTTCACCAACTTGCTTTAGTTCTAGACAGGCATAAAAAAAAAGAAAAGGAGAAAAATGCTTACAATTCTCGTTCAAGAGAATCAAGTGCATGGCTGAGAACAGCATGGTAGCAAGTTTTATAAAGCAAGCACAAATGAAAGGGGAAGATCTAAATGCACATAGCTTTTTGTGCCTGTAAATATTCATGAGCTACACCATGCTTAGAATGGTGCCACATGCAGAGAGCTGTAAGGAGATTAAGGTAACGTTTCGTTCCCCTGTATGGATTTGTCAAATCACCAGAGAGAAAAGTGTTGACAGCAAACTGCTATTCCCTCTTCCTCCTAAAAGACTGCGTGGGTAGCAAATAGCTACAGCCTCAAGGTGGGAAGAAAATAAGAGAAATATATGCTACCAATTCCTGAGGAGGATGGATAGTACTCTATCATAGCATTGAGAAAATACAGGTACAGGAAAACTCATCTGAAGCTTTCCTGAAGCAAAGTCTTCACCATACCATTTTGGGGGGGATGAAAAGGTACAAAACTGATACATATATATATATATATATACACACGCACACATAGGTCTTATATATTTGTAGACTGAATTGGAATGTGTCAGCTCTAGACACAAATGAATATTCCTTCTGGATGTTGTCCCAAGGATTACTACAGTACATGCAAACCAACAGAGAACTCAAGAGACCTACTGAACAAAAGACCAGCAGTCAGTTCTCACACTGTCAAATGTGATACTCTGCAGCAGGCTGGAGTTTTTCTTCAGGGAATGTAAATTCTGTTAACCTCATGCTTGGCGTGTTATGCTGTCGTGGGTTTATCTTTGGCCACAGGCCACTGCTGTAAAAACCTATGTCTGGGATGAACCATAAGAAGTCATCCAATTCTCCCAGCGCTTCATCAGTTCCTGAATCACCAGTTTAAGTCTATACTTTCAGATCTGATTGACCAGAAAAGTGACAGTGCACATCTATTAAAAGCATTGGCAAAGACTGTGACAAGTCTGAGGAATATGGCAGCAAAAGTCAGGAGGCTACTTAAAAAATAAAGACAGGATCTTGTTAAATGAAGAAGATTTGAGTCAGAATTGCAGATAGCATCTTAAAAGCAGTGCAAAGATATGTCACTCACAGAGATAATATGAATGAAACTAATTTTTAAGGCAGACAGAGCTGTCACCTGGTTCCAAGTTTTCTGTGCTTTAAGTTTTAAAGAGATTTTCAGGTAGCATATTGGTAAAGTGTTTGGAAATAATTAATACTTCATTACTCATGCATTACCTGAATTTCACAACTTTACTTTCTGTCAAGACCAAGGAAAAAAAACCCTGCAGCAAATCTGTCTATATACAGAACTTCCAGCAATTGATTTGATTCAGAAGAGTGTCTATGGAGAAAGGGCACAACAGGGACATATTGATCTGCATAATCACTCATGCATCCAGTCACATGATAAAGGAGCCACTGTTTTTGCTATGCAACGTATCCTCTAACCAAGTAGACCCAGAGCATTTTAGTAAGATTTTTAATTTCATATGATTTTTAGAGGGAGATTCTACCAATACAACTGATAATATATATACAAATATATTTTATTGTCATATCTTTATTTTTATTACAGTTGTGCCCTAAGACTCAGATTTCTCAAAGGACAGAGTAAGCTATTGAAAATTAAGGTTGTCTCTCAGTGTATGCACATTGATTTAGTTCCAATGGATGAGTTGCCTCAGGATATGCTGGTAGAGAACCTAACCAGGTGTATGTAAATTAATAAAATCCTTGCTGGCTGCTCTCAGTAATTCATTGTTTCTACTTTGTCTGTTTTAATTTGACATGTCAGGACAGGATCCAAAGAGTAATGTGAGCTAAAAATAAGGATTTTGGCATCTAAGCTAAAATATGGGTGGACCTATCTTCATTCTTCCTTACTTAGACATTTGGTGTCTGAGACACTAAATTTAGCAGTTTTTATCTGTGTACTCCAGTCTAGAGGATAATATAGCTCTTGATGCCCGTGTGTCTATCTGCTGCATATGGAGAGGAGCCTGGAAGATGGGTCAGAGCTTGTGTGCCTCAGTTAAATGTGTAAGGTTAAGAAGATTAAACCATATCTTTGTCTGTAAGTTAAAGTTCCTGGATTCTAAAAAATCCTGGAGTTTAGGTGTTTTATGTGCTCATTACAGTCATTAGCTGAATGAAGGATGAAGTGAAACAGAGACAGTAATATTTCTTCCAAACATATATCTAAAGGAGAAAATGGTGTATTTTTCTTTTTTAATAAGTCAAATGGTCTTAGCATTAACACAAAAAAAGACATATAGGGTCAATGACTTGCTCAGAAGTTTTGGTTCCCCTCTTTTTGTTACACTGCAACCCTGTGTAGAAGGAAATGTAATACTCAGACACAGAGCAAAGGAGAGTTTGAAGGAAGCCTAAACCTGTCATTCAGTATTTTGGGACTTTCACCTAGGAAGAAGGAGACTTGCTCTCTTGCCTCTGCCCCCAGTGATGTTCTGCCATTGCATGTACAAATCATTGGATAAGAAAATTAAATACTCAAGGCAAGATAGATCAAGACCCTATATATTCTGCAGATACCAGCAATACTTCTTTCTCCTCCAGGAACTTTGTAAAATACTTTGGTGGGCTTTAATAAGAAGAGACTAATCGGACATCTTCTTTGAGAAGTAAAATTCTGGATTCAAAATGGACGAAGAAAATTTCTTGTGCCCTTATTTGTGTATATGGATTATTTAGAAAATGTGGCTTTTTGGTACATTCTTCTGCCAAGTATTTTCTACTACCTACCTCAACTGCAGGTTTTTTTTCTGTGTAGACTGTGTAAATTCTTCACATTCAATGCGAGATGACAATAAGCATAAGTGCCTAGAGGTATTAGATTTTAATTACTTCACTGTGGTTTTTTTCTATTCAAATCTAGGGAATAAAAACCTACAAGGTAGTCATTATGACATCTAGCTGTAAAAAATTAAGCTTTCTATTGCAGCTAACTCTGAATATTTGAGGTCATGAACTGTTGGGATTTTCTGGTTTGCATTTCATATTTTTAAATGCATGTAATTCCACTGGTATTTGTCTTACTCTAAAAGCTTTGTTGATGTTTTCACTCACTTTTTATATGCTCCTTATATGTTTCCCTTCTGTTTCATTCTCTTTATGTTGCAGTGAATTCAGAAACTACTTTAGTGTATGCTTAAGGAAAGCTGAACTCAGGACCTGAAAGCAGTGAGTAGGAATGATCTGCCCAAAGAAAGAGACACTGAGATTAACTGATAATGAGATTAACTGATTTCACAGTGGACATCTAAAATACATGTCAGAAGATTCGTCTTCTTTAATAATCTATTTTCTTCTTTCATTATAAAAGGAACACTGAGTCAGACACTGTCATCTCTATTGAAACTTCCTAAACTACATCGCTGAAAAAAAACCTGTAAGAACTGAACAGGACATGGGGAAAGTAAATAACAAAGTTGGAGATCATAGAGACCTGAGGAATCACCTGGTAAAGGAAGCTTGCAGAATCCATTCCCATCGCCATCAACATCTGCAAGGTGATCCATGTCAGTAGTTAATTATTTAATTTGTTCTGAATCCCTAAAAGGGTCTTTATTTTCATGTAAAACATTCCTCATCTACTTTTATATTACATTAACCAGTTGAAAACTATGCAATTAGAAAACATCTCTGTTTCTAACACTTTGTGAGAAATAATCAGGTTGCATAATGTTTATTTCTCAATGGACAAATTTTGCATACTTATGAGTTTTAAAAAGTCAGAAACACTGCCAATTCTCTACATTCAAAATTCTCCAACAAGGAGAACACATCTAAAATGTGACCTTTTCCCAAATTACATCCCTTCTGAATATGAATGCTTGCCTCCTCTCAGACCTGCCATAAGTAACTGAACCCCATTTTATATTATCCTTGGTATAGTGTAACCAAAGCAATTTTTTTTTCCATGTAATTTCTTTCAGAATCAAAATGTGGTTTTCATTTGACAATATTAAAATGTCCTTCTGCTCTACTGCTTGGAGAACAGTACATTTATAATCTTGCAAAGAGGCTGAATTAAGTTTTAAGTTGAAGAGAAACAGAAGAATGAGCCTTGTGTTCAAATGTTAACTCAGGTGGTTGAAGTAAACTTTTCCTACCTGCCCCCTCTGTTTCCTTAGCAGGTCAGTAGCAGCCAGTGGAACAGTAACAGACAACTGGGTAATGATAATTTCTGCAGATGGGATCCAGAGAGGTTCTAACACTGCATTCTCCATGCAGAGAAATGAAATTTACCATGAGGACCTAATGAAATATTTGCTTTGAGGTAGTAACAAGTTTTATTTTACTTCACACATCCAGGACCCCTTCTCAGACCCACCATACAGTATAGATTGCTCTCTGAGGTAACATGTGGTAGCCTTTGCTTATAGAGCTGACATAGACCTTAAAGGGTTCTAACCTCTGTCTTATGGAATAAGAGAGTCCTTGAACAGGTGTTTAATTTTGCTTACATTCGTGCTAAGCATAATAAATGCATATGCCAAACATTCAGTACACATAGTTGTTCAGTGAGAATCATATCAATTACTGATGAATGCAGTTGTTTATACTCTAATACATTTTAATTGATTTTGTTTCCATAACCTTGGATCATTAGTTTGTAATAATTGCCATCTTTTACTCATGAAAACAATTAGTAGAGACTTTTCCTGAAAGATATATGGTGTTAATTGATATTTTAACTACCTGAGATTTCTATATAATTTTTAAACAGAGTGGCTTTTTGTGACTTGTTCTCTGTTGCATTTAAGGAACCATCCAGCTGTTCCTTTAGAAAGACTGTAAGGGGAACAATAAGCATGTGACTGGAAAGCCACTATTGGCATATGGTCACCACATAACAGAAAATAATATTTGCTTATTATGTAATTTTTATTTGTTGAGTTATTTATTAGATACTATCCTTACTTTTAATTTTTATATTCTATATATAACCTTTATTACTAACAATCATTCAGATTTAATTATTAAACACACTCATACATAATACTCATTTAATATTTGTGTTGATATTTAGGCTTTCAGTCATCTAAACCAGCCCAAACCAAAATGCTTCTGGCTGCCTCTAACTCTGATATTATGAAACCATCATTTAACAATATTCTGGTCTCAATGGAGATATTACTTAGTTTTTATTCCATTGCTATCCAGCTCCCAACCTGATCAGGGTTGTGTTCTTCCTCCCTCCAGGTTTTTTTGACACGGATGACTGTGGACTATTGTTCTGAGTTGATGCAGTGCCATTTTTGGTATCAGTGAAGGGGTCCCCTCCCCCAAGGATGACTCCTGTAAATAGCTGGAATAGCTCTCCCTGCTCCAAGACATCTGCCCTATCTTGGGCCATCAGTGAGCAGAAAGATTTTTGCCTGCTATTAACATTTTGAAGAAGGGGAGATACGTGGTATTTAAGAGCAGGGCAGAGGAAAAGGGGGAGGTGAGAGAAGGCAACACGTGGAGGGAGAGAAAAATGCCAGAAGAGAGACAAAGGCCAGTGAGGAAGGAGAGGGAGAAACTGCCTGAAGAGATTTTTCTCTACGTCCTGTGGTGTGACTGCAGCCTGTCCCTTGCTCCCATGGAGGAGCATGGTGGAGCAGACCCTGAAGGACCACAGCAAAGCAGGTGTTGTGGACCTGCTGCTCAGGATCTGTGCCTGGAGGAAGGTTGGAGGGGTCCGTGAAGGACTTTTTCCCCTGGTACAGGGGATCCCGCGATGGAGTAAGAAAAGACTATGAGGCATCCTCCCTGAAGAGGAAGGAGTGGCAGGAAACAACCTGTGATGTCCGGACTGTAAAACCCCCTCCTTGATTTCCCTGTGCTGCTGCTGGAGAGGAGGTAGAGATACCAAGAGCAAAGTAATCTGGGCTCAGGAAGAAGGGAGGGGAAAAATTATCTCACCTTTCGTTTGTGTTTTCTCTTTGCCCTGTTTTTATTTGATTAATGACAAATTAGATTGTTTTTTCCCCAAGCTGAGTCTGTTTTGCCCACAAGCATAATTTGTGAGTCAAAACCTCAAAGCCCTTCTCTCAACCCACTAAGTCCTGGGTGGATTTCCTCCTTGCCATGCTGTAATAGGGGAGGGGGACTGAGCAGTCATGTGGTCCTTTGTCATCGGTCAGGCCCAAACCACGACAAATATGCAGTAAATGTGAAGTTTAAAAGAAACCTTTTCCTTACCTCCAAAATAGAAAAAGGTCTTTCTCTAATCCGGATCATTTCATTGGTTTCCATTTGCTGCCTGGTCTGTCAGACAATTGCAGTGGTAAAAGAATATTAAGGTGCTATTGAATGGAGGCAGCCAGGGGCAGGAAGGAGGTAAGAAAATCCATGAATTGGTCTCATTTATTTGAGTGCCAGTAGCATGAAACTATGATCTCTGCCTATCTCCTGAGAAAAGTGGTATCGTGTCTGCTTGTAAAAAAGTATATTAACTTTATAATTCTGATTTTTATTGTCATGTTCTGTCTTCATCTTTAAACCCACCATATCATTCCTAAAATAGATACAGTAAAGCAAGAAACCAAGTCATGAGAAAACTGGCATAGGAAGTGAGAGCTCAGGTTCCATTTTTTGCTTTACCACAAATGCACCACTCATTTTGAGGGAAATTGAAACTGTTTCCTTAATTTTAAAATAGTTCTTGCCCTTGGATGAGGTGACTTTTTAAATTTATCTACTGACTAGGTGATGTTGAAATGAGAATTTCTTCAGTCTTCCTAACTTACTGGGTTAGCTTCCTGAAATTTTAGCTGCATAAGGGACCTATACACTTAGTCTTGCATATGAGAAGAAGCAGAAACAGTGAGCTGGTGCAGAAGGTGAAATAGGACCACACCTTTTGGCAGCAACTTAACATCAAATTGGTTTTCCATTAACATGAAACTGTGACCTCAATTACTCATCAATAAAATGGGAATAATAACACTCTCCTTTCAGTCTTGTTATGAGGATAAACATTAAATTCATGATGTGTTTATGAGTGTCAGTTACAGGGGGCAGACAGTATCTTAATTATATTTTACTGCTGGGATTAATAAAGAAATTATGATTCTCCACAATTTTGTTCTCCATGGTGCAGCTTCTAACTTATAGACAAAATGGCCTAGAACTTTCCAGTTGAACCTCTCCTATCCAGTTTCGTGAAATCTTAACAGCTGTAAATTACAATGCAGAATAAGGACAACAAAAACTCAGTCCCAGGGAAGTTAAGACACATTCCCAAGTGGTTCAGAGCCAAGAGTAGACTGAGATTTTAAAATTTAACTGCATGGCTCTGTCTTTCCAATGGAATTGTTTAAAAATGTGTCTATTTCCCCTACTAACCTAGTCATCTGTGACAACTGACTTTCATACTGTGATTCGTGTGGAGGCAGCCATGGATAAATTTGCTGCAACTGTAGCTCAGAAGAGACTGACAGGAAGGATGCATGAGCTGAATCTTGCTTTCTTTTACCCTGAGAACCTATTCATCCCTGGACAGAGTCCTTCGACTACCACTGCCTTGTGCTACCATACAGGCTGAGGGAATGGCACTTTGTGATGTGCTTTTTGCTCTTGGTAAGTCATGAGCTAAGGCATGTACAGCCTTGGTCATTTGTGCCTTCAAAAACATGATACAGAAAGATATTATTTATACAGTTGTAGATCATGTCACACTACAGCACACTTTTATAGAAATTTGATTATTTTAATTCACACTAAAATTACTGATTTTAGGAAAAATAACATTGCTGGTGAGAGAGTTTCAAGATCTTCTTTAAACCAAGTATGTACATGTGAGCTACTAATAGTAAATTTTCCTTCTTTTAAGCCTTATGGCCTTATGAGTAGATGTTTTCCCTCTATTTTCCCTTTTTAAAAATTATTATTTTATTATTTTTTTATCATTTAGTTACATTAAAAATCCTTTTGGCAGAATGTCTTCTGTAGATACATCAGAGTCCTTCAGAGAAATGCCTGGAAAATTAGTTCCATGTACATTTTAGGAAATCTTGCTAACAGCTGCAATTTTCCATTAGAAATGGTTTCAAAGGCTACATAAAAAACGAAGCCAAATGAGGCAAAGTTTAAGTGAGAAAACATGTGTGCAATATTAAGCCAAGGAGAGGGAACAGTTAGAGAAACCCAGACCTTCCTTTGCAGAGCTTTTCAGAAAATGTATTAGGAAATAAAGGTCAATTCTTCATTTGGTGTAACTGTGTGCAGCTCTCCTGCAAGCAATGAGACTTCCTTTAAAGAGTCAAACTCAGGACCTGGACAACTTGGAAGGAAATGTTTAGCTGTGTACTGAAAACTACACATTCAAAAACATTTAGATAGAATATACCAGAAAACACTAAAAATATCTGAAACATATTCAGGAGAAAAAAAAATAGTTTATGCTTGCATTCCCTGCTCTCCCCCCTCCCATCCCCTGATCCTTTAGCTCAGTTTTTGAAGAATGAAGAAAGTCTGAATGCTTTATTTTCTGTATTCATTTGGAAACTCTGCCTGCCTGGAACTGCAGTGTCCAACTCTGCAGCTGGACAACTGGGATTGGGATGACATCATCAGAAGCAGCACTTGGAACTGTTCAGAGAGAAAAAAGGAGTTACACAAATTATAAGTGATTGCCTGACACAGGGTTAAGAGAGAATGTAAATCAATTTGTAATTTGGCCCTGAGATTGCACAGAGACAGATTTTTAAAGCAGGGCCTCATTTTTTCACACCTTCAATTTCAAGGACAAATAAGGTCTCGGTTTAAAAGCCTTTCCCCCCCCCTTGATTCATTTATGTGAACAAAGTCAAAATGTCTTTACCAAAAAGTAGGATTCTCTCCACATATTATAATCCAGGAGGCAGGGTATAAACCCAACGTGCTAGAATAAAGTGAACCTACCACCATGTCTCTCCCAGTGACAACAAAAAGAGCAAGGCCATTGTCCTTAAGTAGCAGCTGAACTTGCTACCTTTTTTATTTTTAATATTCAGACTTTATTGGCTCATTCAGACTCACACCACAACATTAATTAGAGCTGATTCAATACAATAGAACTTTTGCAAACCTGTCTTAAATGTGTTTAAGGTTCTTCTTCAGATTTTTTTCTTACTGAAAAAATAACAAGTTTTACAGTAGGAAAAGAAGAACATCAAACCCAAAGATTTGTAGTTCATCATACTGTTCAAAAATACCTTAATAATACCTTAAATTTTTCCTCTGCCTTCCGACTGCCCATCCTCCCATCTCTAATTTTGTTTTTCTTGGCTGTCTCTGTAGTTTTTTTAACCATTTTCTTCCCCCTGGAAAAATCTCAGTGCTGAAGATTTCACACCATTCACACTATCTGCCAACTGATCAGCAGCTAACCTAATGAATATCTTGAAGTGCCATCCCAAAACTAAGCTTTTAACTGAACATATACAAAAATCGGAATCTCCAACCTGTGGAAAATTTGCACTTGCAACTACATTTGGTTCAAATTCAACCAAGAATATTGAGGGAAGAATTAAAAATTAAACTGGAAAAATGTAAATGGCAATGTATTTAGTAATTTTACCTCCCTGGCTGCTCACCAACAGGGCTGTGAATCTCTTGTGCCACTAAAAGCTTTCCTGGTGGGTGGCTCAAGAGGCTTAATGTCTGAAGAATTGGAGAGCAGGAGAATCTGAAAGCCACAGCCAAATGGACTTTTTTGACTATATACCTGGGTAGGCTTCCCAGGAGATGGGAGTTTCTGGCAGCCCAGGTGGGGCTGCCTGGGGATCTGGGAGGTGGAGAGGCTGGCAGAGAGCTGAGCGAACTTCCATCTGAAATCCACCTGGTGGTAATCAGAATTGATTTGCTGCAGTTAAACATCTCGGATATATTCTGAGGGAAATAATATAGATGCATCCCTGCCTTCTCCCTGGCATGTTGGCTTTGCACAACATGCCATTTTGGCAGCTCTGTGGGAAGGTGTGTGTGGAAGTGCAGGTCAGAGGCCAGCAGAGCTCTTGCTACAACTGGTCCCAACACAGTAGGGCTGCAGGCAAGTGACTGGCTCCTCCCTTCCTCTCCTTCTCCCCCACTGACTGACTGAGCAGGAGAAGTCAGAAGGGAAGGGAGACCCATGAGGAGGTATTTCAGTGTGCCTCTCAGCAAACAGATGAGAAAGAAGAAGGAAAATGAGAAGGAAACACAAAAGGTTGATCATGTCACTAGAGGGCTCGGTTCAAAGGGCCATTCAGAGAAGGCAACAAACCCCCCAATATATGAAGGAATAAGGGTAGCCTTATACTTTTTCCCATTTCTGACATTTGCCAGACCCCAGTGAGTTGCTCTAGTCATTCACTTGCATAGGAGGTATCAATGAAGGAAGTCTTGGAAACCTGGCAGCTGCAGGAGACTTGATGGGATGGCCTCCTGCCTGCCTGGGGACATTTGTTGAAGCTGGGCTACAATGTAGGGCTGTACCCAATCAGTGAAAAGGCTGATATGGGATTGTGTGTAGGAACAGAAGCTAGAGGAGAGACAAGGAAATAGAAGAAGAAATCCTCTCCTTGTCCTCTTCCTACCATGGCTATTGAACATGTAAACAAACCAGTCCCTTGCAGTGACCCTCAGATTTCTTTTTTCCTGTACTCTGTAGGTGGTCCTCAGATACACAATCACTCACAAATAAATGCCCTAAATATCAAACTGGAATCCTTGATAAAACCAGAACTGGAGAAAATCCAAGTGCCTGCCTTCATCTCCTTGAAGACAGGACTAGCTCAAGAAATAAACATTATCAAAATGCTCACAGAGTATAATATACTGACATAATTTGTCCAAAGCAATCCCTTCCCTTCAACAGTTCAGACTTCAGTTTGTTAATGTTTCCAGCAAATTAATAATTTTTTAAAAGTTACAATCTACAATCTAACTCAAATGATTGTTGCCAAGACAGAGTTTGGCCCACCTCATTGGGATTAAAAAATTTACTTCTTTTTTTGAGAGTTCATTCCCCTGAAAACAGCGTGTTCTGCTTGGTTTTGTATCGCTCTGTAGCTACAGTAACTCAGAAGTACCAAATAATTTCATTATTATTTTCTACTACCTATAGCATTAAAATTCATCTTTATTCATGCACAAGGATTTTGAAGTAAGGAAGAATCACAGGACCTAACCAACTCTTTTTAGAAAGTATTGTATTCTTTCCAAGACAAGTAATTAAGTATCATAGTGAGAAGACTTGAGGCTTGAATCAGATTACTTCATAAATTGATGTAAAAGACATGAAATCTGATTGAAGTTTCATCTACTGTGACAGATTATTCTGCTTTCTTGAAGGAACACACAAACCTACTCCAAAAATATTTATCTGTAGAAGCTTTTATCTGATCATTTGCAGTATAGTAATAAAGCAGAGGCTTGTGTTCTCAGTGAGTTAAAGCCTGCTTACATAGTCAGGAAATGTACTTATAAAAGCTAGAAATCACCAGGTGATGTATTTCAATACTTTCCCAATATCTCAGCCATTCTGGGAACACATCAGCCAGAACCACAGTAGTTAAGAGAAACATCTCTCTTTTCCAGAGTTCAGTATTTTTCATGACATGCATTGAGATGCTGCTGGGGCAGCCAGGGTTTAGCAGCCCATCCTATGAGCTGGCGTAATTCTGTTATTGATTTCTGCCATGCTGTCCTCTCGAGAGTTAATTTCACATTGCATTTCAAGGACAGCATGGCAGGCTGGGACACTGTATTACACAAAGGACACAAATTGAGAGAACACCTTTAATTTACTGCCCACTATGATACACGGTCTGGAAGCTGGCTCTCTGAGGGGCCACAGTTCTCTGATGCCATCCCAAACCAGAAAACATCTGAATGATGGCAGAGTAGTGGGGAGGGAGCAGGGGGGGTTCAACATGTGGTGTTACGAGCAAAGACCCTTACTATTCTTAGCTTCCCTCAAAAATATGAGCTTCAGCTAAGTCAACTAGAATACTCAAGTTTTAATTTTTTCTATTGCAAAAAAGAGGAGGCAAAGACCCCCTGGGGTGGCACTCTGGTTGGGGCTCTAAAATCTTCATCCTCTCCTGAAACCATAAGCTTTTGCTGATTGAAGCAGTTATGGTATGTTCACAACACATGGATTCTGGACAAGGCTGAAGCCATGAGGCTCAGGGCAGCAGGCAGTGTCTCCAGGGATCTAACTGGCTAAATTCTGGTTTGGGCAACTATTTCAACACTATTTCTATTTGAACATTTGCTGGGAGGTGTGGCAGAACAGCCAAACGGGTATAAGAAATGCCACTGTTGTAAGGATATCCTGAGTAGTTGTCTGAGATAGATTTATCATGCTGGTTTGAAACAGCTGCAGTTTGAGCTGGTAGATATTAAGCAACACAGAGGTCTCCCTCTGTCCCCTTCATTGTTGCTTTGTTCATCTCTAATTGAAAGGAGATAACAGAGATTTAATGCCAATCCTGAGCTTTCTTTAACTTGGTACAACACCTGGCATCAAGAATAAAATTCTTTCTTCTGTAAAGCTGGAAGGGGTTCAAAAGAGAGTTCTGTCTTGTCATGAATGTGAAGGCTGCCAGAAGATTTTTAATATTGCTGATGCAGAGAACTTTAGATTTCTTTAATAAGGAAGCACACATGAATAGCAAGCTAGGATGGCACTAATATAATATCCAAAGCATATTGTACACCTACAACAATGAACTTTTGGAAGCTGTTAGTTTTATGTGAAAGAATGAAATGATGGAGCAACCCTGAGGACATTTATAACAGAACTCAGTCTGTTAAGCCAAAAGTGCAGTCTGCAGAGTTTTGTGGAATCAGGTATAATGAGGACCAGCAAGCAAAAAATACTGTTAGAAAATCATGAATTAAAAGTAGAAAACCCTTGAGAGTTTTCTAGGCTATAGAGCAGAGGCAGACCAGATTGTGAGACACAGCTGCTTTACCAAAGAGCAAAATCATAGGATTAGTCAACAAAACAAAGGAGAAGATTAAACAGGGAGGCAACATGGAAGACAAAAGAAAGTGTGGGAGTGTACACATACTGAGAATTGTCCAGGACAGAGTTTAAGAAACAAACAAATACATTTGCAAAGGAAACTAAGTGTAAGAATAACTGATGGATAAATCATTACTTGGGATGCAAATTGGAATATGTCTGAAGTTTTGATGTAGATGGGTATTGGCACTGCAGTTATAACAATGGCTGAGCTTATATGAAAGGATATGACTGTTTCTCTCAATTCCCTGTACATGAATTCTAGAGGACCAGGTCATATGGACATGTCTATACTGGAAATAGAGAGAGGTAAGATGTATTAAACTCCCACAAAGACCTAAAAAAAGTTCTATAGAGAGGATGTGAGGAGCTCATGAAGATTAAAAAGAAAAATGTAGAAAAGGAAATATTAAAGCAAAGTGAATGAAGACATAGTGAGGGAAAAAAAAACAAACTTTCCTGAAGCTGAAAAGTGCCATACAGAAATTTATGAGGTAAAACCAACAGTATTGTTCAAGAATGTGAATGAAATGGCAAAACATTACTGAGCCAGTATTACATAGGTAGGTAAATTTCATGAAAATGTGATTCTCTTGTCCAGGACTGGCACACATTTGTTTCCCTACATTGGAGAAAAAATTGCATGCTGTTTTTAGATTCTTATTTTCATCATCAAGGGACATCATTATCACAGAAAATCTCTCAGACATGTAATCTGATAAGACCTGTATTTGTTTGATGTGACATCCCTGCTGTGATAACAACAAGTAAAGGTTTGTAATTAGATTTCCACTAGATTCAAAATTGTGGAAATGCATGATTTAGTCATATCATTTAGAACTTAAGACACTAAGTCTTTTGGCATTATGAAAATAAGGTGTTGAAATTTTCAAATGCAGAATAACTTAAACAGAAAGGAAGAGCAGCCCACTTTTGAAGGGCTATAATGTGATTTCATAACACAGCACAGTACATAATACTGAGATAACAATTCTCCACAAGCTAAAGAGAGAGTCTCTGTTCAGACTTCTCACATTCCATCCTTCCTACTCTTCTTTCTTTCCCTTGCTCTTCATTCATCTGCACTGCTGAGGTGCCTGACCTCATAGTCATCTGAGTAGAAAACCAACCTAAGAAAGTAAACCAGAGATAATACCTTGATAGGTTAATAATTCGACTTAGATATCATGATCAGGAAAGTACCAACAGCAGTACTAGATAAGGAAAGGAGCTACTAGTAAAGTTGGACTGCCTCAGGAACTTGCATACTGTGCTGAAAACAGGGCAAGAAGCAGTACTTTCCTAGCCACAAGACACAACGTCTGTGAGAATAATGACAGAGTGAAGTGAAGGCACCAAAATTGTCATCCTTAATGAAGATATGCATATCTTCTGGAACGCTGTGGCTCAGCAATGGCCAACCTGTAGGAAAAATAACAGACATCCTGAACTTCCTCTAGAAGCAGACAGGCTGTGGAAGAGCTACAAACCCAAACAACATTTTGGGGAAGTGCTGGCTATGGCACTAGAGTAACCAAAGTCTGCAAACAACTCTCTTCAGAGGTCTGCAAAGCCTAGGGACAGGTGGCTGAGATGCAGTATAACAGGGTATTTTTTTCCCACTGGGAAGGGAAGATGTAAGGCCATGGATGTAATAAGAGAATAGATTTTATTGATCTAAACTGGTTGTGCTAACAGCCAGACTAAGTGATGTGTACAAATGTCTCTCCTTCCCTCACAAGCAGCCCATCATTTATACACTTATTTTCACTTTTATACTGTGACACCTTAGTTTTAAAATTTGGCTCAAGATTTTCCCAAATGGCCTCAAGATATCCTACAGTTATACCTGCTCTGGTTGTCTAAACAGCACCAAGGATTAGGGCAGATGAATGGGCCCAAACCATCTTTAAAGTTACACAGTTAGCTTAAGACTTGTCACAATTTGGGAGTTTTTGAGTACAACTTAGGGTTTAAGTAAAGAGGGGGTGAATGAATGTCTATGGTTTTTCAGGGGAAAAGTAAAAGACTGTGGCTGTATGGTTACAGCCCTGCCAAGGCAGTCATCACTAGCATAGGATAACTTGCTTCAGCTCCTTTGGTTTACTAGCACAGATATTTTCCATAATTTACACATACACCGCTCAGAAACCTGGATTTGTGTCTGTGTACCTGGAGCTGTCACAGAAATAATTGCTGTTGATGATGCCCTTATAAGTTGTAGAAAAGGGTGCTGCATTAATATCATCACCACACCTGTGTGGAACAAGAAATGTGGGTTGATGCGTTGCACGTGCATCATGTTGATAAACTGTAATGACTTTGAGATGCAAGTTGTCTGGAAGGTGTTCGAGGGGTTACCCTTCTTTGCAGACTGCAAATATTCATTTATTTAAGAGGAAGAAGCAGAGGACTATAACACAGAACGTTGCAGAGCTTCCATCCTAAATGCTAAACACATCACATCCTAAATGCTTTTCTGGGGAAAAAAAAAAAAAAAGTCTTTTAATTTCTCTCCCTCTCTCAGGCCTTAATGGCTCCAAGTATATTTGCCATTGATCTTCATAAAATCATAGAGTCATTTTGGTTGGAAAATATCTTTAAGACTTTCTTGTTCCACTCTTTCTCCTCTCTTTCCTCCATGGATGCTTCTCTAGGTCTTCTGTCTTATAACTACTCCCTTGCTTCTGGCAATTTCTGACCCTCAGCTGAGACAGATAATTTCAACATTTCCTGAAAAGCTGAGGGATTGGTAAGTTCTGCTCTCTTCCAGTGGTAGAACAGATCATCCACTTCTTAGAAACATCACCAGGTTTGCTGTTCTGTACTTTCACGTAGTTCCTGGTGACACAGGTCTCCTGGAAAGAACAGTTTCCTCAATTTGGTGGATGTAACTTTTCATGTTCTACTGTTCTGCCTTACATTTAATTTGGTATCAATATGTTCATATCAACTACATATGTTTCAAGGCAGGATTTGATGGGTGAATATAGGTTACTTGGAGTGGGCAGTGATGTCAATCTGTTACTTTTCTTTTTTACTTCATTTTTGTTAGCTCTCTGCATTGTTTTTCTTTTTCTGAATTAAAAAAATGCCAACTTTCATAGAGGCTGAAATTCACTGTGTAAGTTGTGCCAGTCTATTCTCTTATATTCCACAAAGGGGTACAGGTACAAAGGAAACACATTTTGAAGTGCAATATGTCACTGAAAATGTAACTAAACCCAAAGTTTAGCAAAAAGCAACACTGAATTCAGTCTAACCTTCAAGTGAAGGAGCTTTCCAAATCTTTTTATCTCAGTTTCTTCAATAGTGTGTTTTGCAGAGACATTTCACACTTTAGAAATCTATTCTGATCCATTTAGGAGCTGCTGGCCTTACATTGTATTTAACTAAAAGATTTCCATTAGAATTAAAAAACTGCAGACAGCAGCTATTTGGCATGGCAAGCACATGCACTATTTAGATTTACAGTTGGTTTGCATCACAAAAGTTTTTCAAGCAAACTTTTTCAGCATAAGCAAACACCCTTTCCAAATGCTTCTGATCTGAGATGGATATATGTATCCCAAGGAATCAAAATATGAGGATTGTTTATATTTCTATTATAATTACATTTTAAACATATGTTTATAGGATTATGAATTCAGTTACTAGATAACTGCATAGAGACTAGTAAGACATTTTCACTAGAATAACAGAGCCCTCTGTTAACATTAAAAAAATCACATTTAAACAAATTACACTGACTGGGAATCTCACAAAAAGTAAACACCAATAAGGGAGCTTTCTAAAGAGTTGCAAGGGGGTCTGAAACTAATTCAAGAGTGAGCAATACCTTTTTGAAAGGTCTGTAAAAAAGTATGAAAGACTAATTTCTTTCCACAGACAGCTGGATACTTGCATGAACAAGTCAGTTTTGGAGAGAAATCTGCATGTCTGGGTGATGTGCAGTTCTGTGAAATGTACTACAATCTGACAAGGCAAAGTCCCTAAAAATCTGATGCTGAAAGCTGATGGTGAGTTCACACCAGGAGCAGGGAACATATTCTTAATGCCAGAACAATTTCATTTTAATACTTGACATATTTTAATCAATACTAGATATCTTTATCATATCTTTCAGTTCCACATGCACCAAATCAATAAGAAACTAATCTCTGATTCAGAAATTTCTGGGTCAGCTTCTATAATCTGTGGTTTGTATGACACTGAAGGAAGGCCGAGCTCATCCTTGGTCAGCAGTCTAGAAATGTAGAGAATAAGTAGAAGGATGAATATGAATAGAGGGAATGAGTGATCCCATCCCTTCACCCCCATTTATTGCCAGTGCTTCCTCACATACAGCACTGTACTTCGTCTGACCTCTGGATGTGAGCTTATTCAGGCTGATAATAAAAAAATAAACTACAAAAAAAATTATGAGGAGTAGTAAAACATATCAAGAGGAGGACAGTTTCTTGTGGTGTATGCATTACAAAATTGGATTAGTAGTCATGTGTGCTCCAATGAAAACAAATTTTTAGGGAGGAAAAAGGCATACAAGGGACTTGCTCAAACCCTGCCCTGTCACAGTGCAACAGGAGCACAGGGAGAAGTTCACACTCCTATCACCATTGACCAGGACCACAAAATAGCAAAACTGGGGCATTTCCTCAAGACTGACACTGTTACATGGTTTTTAATGCACCTTCCATGTTCACCATGAAACAAAAGAGCATTTGCTTTGAATAAAAAGCTGTATGGTGGACTGAAAAGCTTTCATTTAAAAAAGAAAGCTACACAGGTGCTACAACAAACTGGTGGCAAAGCCCAGGCTTGTGAGCAGGTTGTGTCCAGCTTGCCATATTGAATATGACTCCACAGTGGGCTTTGTTCCATGTGAGCACAGTAAAAGTCTTGAATTTCCCACTAGCTATACTGTATAAATAAATTGAAAACACTCTGCCATCATTTCACAACATTTCCAGGACACTTTGGTTCTAATTGGTTGCTTGGCTCCTAATGGACTATATTTTTCTGTGCCCCTGTAAATAGAGTTTTGTAGGCTTTTCAAGGAAACTCTGGGATATTAGTATTTCTTGGCAATTTCCTTCTTGTCAGAGTTATTCCTCCTTCTATTTCAACCTCTATTTTTCTCTTTAGCACAGTGAGAGCACTATCTAAACAAAAAAACCCAACAAAAAAACAACAAAAAAAGCAAAAATAACAATGAAATGAAATCTCTTCCCAGCCAGGGTATTTTTCAAAGAAAATCTGGCTTCATGACATCTGCCATTATTTCGTGACATAGAACAGCAGAAATTTTTAGAATGGAAAAACAAATAAGTTGTGAATGTGCCTTTTAAAATATTTGAACGGTACCTGCTGCATTATAGGCTCTCCTGAAAGAAATAACAAGAATGACCCCTCCAATTCATCACGATGGAGTAAAGTGGCTGCCTCTATTTGCCCAGGAACATCTTACATAAAGACACTGTTTCTCAAGACACTTCAGTGCCATTTAAAAAACAGGAGAGCAGGCTCTGATAACCAAAGGAAAGGGCAGCATAATGATTCATATACTTACAGGACATTCAAGGACGACTCAATTGCTTGAATAGGATCAAACGTAATCACAAACTTGTGATGAGCCACCTATTCAGAAAATAAACAGAGCTCTGCTAAAATATTGAGTCTATGTCTCGTCTCAGCACAAGTCTAACCTTTCTTTAGTAGGATTTCTTTTCCTGTGTATGAAGAACATCTTTGTTTCGCAGTCAGGATTTTTTCTGGAATCATCAAATACCTTCTGTTTTGTGAGCAATTACAAAATAAATTCAATAAATTCCAGAATAAATTAAATAAGTTCAATTATTCTGTTTGTCTCATTAACCGTTGTGTTCTGTTCTCCCTAGGGCAGCGATACTATAATTTAAAAGAAATTATGGTATCTCAATATTAATCTTCCATTTCTTCCAAAATGATATAAAATTACTGTTTGCTTACATGTTTGGAGTGGAATTATATCTCTAATTTTATGGATTTTCCTTCTTTTCAGAGTTTATTGGCCTGGCTGCAGATCAGCTGATTTCAAAGACATTTTTTTCTTTAAAACAAACAAGGATTTTTTTTTTCTTGGTGGGAAAGAAATTAGCATATTTCTTGTATTTCTTCTATTACTTAAAACTTTCATATGGAATTTCCCAAAAGCCAGTTCCCCACTATTTATCTTAAAATACTTTCTTTGCTGCGATTATAAATGATCTGTCTAGTCCTGCAAAGTAAAAATTGAAAATGACAGTACATGTAATTTTTCTTTGAGATAGATACAAGGTTTTTTAGTCGATACTATAAGACAGTGTCTCTCAGCCTCTAATACTGCATGGATTACTTCTTTTTCCTTGTATACAGGTTTATCATATCAGGACACAGAAACAGAGTCACATTTCATTAAGCAAAATTAAGCCCCAAGAAGCCAACTTCTGTGAGCAGTAATTCTTTCATTCTAATCCAAACCCGAACTTCTGTTAGACATTTTTCTTCCATCAGCATTTTTGTTTCCATGCATGAAAGGAACCATTATGTTTTTGGAAAGAGGAAATATACCAAAGCTAGAATTAAAAGCCTTGCATAAACAAATATCAACCTGGATAGGCTGCCTTGAGGACCATAGCCAATCCCGCTCTGTAAGGATGCTTTTACAATTCCAAGCAGGCTATGTTTTTTAAAAAATGTCATTTGATGCTATATTGTCTTGCTGTAAAACATTTGTAATGTATAATGATGTAAGAGGCCAGCTGGCTGCTAATGGTAACAGCATACTTTATCCAGGACCATTGTCAGGACTGCTCAGAGCAGATGGCCTCTTTTTGCAGCTTTATCCTGTTAGAGATCTTACCAAGGACAGGCATCCTACAAACCTCAGAGTAATGGGAAGAATGTTGCTTTTCCTGACTGTAAAGCCTTTCTCCAAATAAGTTTGCAAGTAAGTGTTGGAGAAGGCCGGTGGCATGTATGTTCATAACCAAAATAGAGAACTCTGGACTGAAACTTTACTAAATGATTCCTATGTCCTGGAAAATTTTTTACAGAAATACTGGACTGGCATTCAAGGATGCTGGAATACAGAGAGCCTTTTATGTCATATTAGGGAGAATAACAAAAATTATAGTGCTTAATTATTGCACATCCTCTCTTTCATGCCTATACTGCAAAGAGTTAAAACACAGATACAAGGGGGGAAATTACTCAGACTCTGTTCATCACAGAGAGATTAATTTTGATGGTACTGTCATTGAAACAAGTTCTACAGTTTAATGTACCAGATGTTCATTTTCCCTGGATAACAAAGGTTCAATTGGGTACGTTTCTTCTACTTTTAGGGCAATCAGAAATAATATTGTTATGGTTTCAATTAATTTTTCTCTTACAATAATGAAAATGGCCTCTTTTGAAACAGTGTGCCATATTTTGCATGACTAAAAACTGCTATTTAGCTTTCTGGTGGGACAGTGGTTCTATTAATTTGTTTTTTTGTAATTTTTCAAATGTGTTTTCCAGTCACTTGTCTGTCAATACTTTTAGGACCACAAAGCATCCCTGCCTGGATCATTGTCTTCGGAGCAAATGGACTTTGGCCTCCAGTAATCTGGTTCCCTACTTTTTGGTAGAGGTGAAGCATTAAGCAGGCCCTTTTCTAAATCCTATTCATTTTAGTCTTACACTTCAATTCATTGACATCTTGTCTTTTGGCAAAGGCAGCCATATGTATGGATCTATATTATTACTATATTATATGTACATAAGAACTGTAATAATTAATTCATTTTTATTCAAGTTCTTCAGAGGTTTTTCTGTTTGCTTTATCTAACCCATAGGGTGACCCTGAATTTAGTAGTGTTCTATGGGCTATTTCTTCTAGGATTAAAAATGGATAGTTATTTCTTTTGGACATAATCTTTCTTTATTTACTAAGGATGCACAAATTATGTTCCCTGGAACCCAAGAGGAAATTGCAAGAGGATAACATATTTCTTTACAGTTTCTACCCTCTTTCTATTGGCACTAAAACTCCAGGGTTTTTGTCTTGTCTCCTCACAAACACCATCTTGTTCTTTTTGCAGCCTTTTTGTTTCTTTTTTACCGTTTGGAATTTTGAGGCTTTCTTGAGTAAGAGCAGTGCTTTTTCATTCCTTTCCTCAAACAGTCTTCCGTCTACTCAGTTTAAAACCTTGAACACCTTCACAGGTGCCTTTTTATAGATCAGTGGCTTTAAGCTGAGTTTTGACTGGAGACATATCCTATAGTATTTCCTTTACCTGGTTCCAGAGAGAAACTTAATGATTCTTGCAAGGAAGGATATTGGCTTTGTATTTTTTATTTTTTTGTTGTTGTTCAGTAAAGATTGGCTCAGTGAGAACCACTTGCTGGGCATCAGTAATGCATCCTGTTACTAACTGTGCAGCACACATAGTCAAGACAAAGTCTGTGCAGTCTTCATTGCTGCACTCTGCAGCTCAGGGGAACTTAAAGGAGGATATGAACACAGATTTATCCCTGGAAACATTTTCACTGACTGAGAGTACAGATTCAGCTTTTTCCTGTGGCCTTCCCTGTCTCCTCCCACTTTTCATGAAGAAGGTTGCCATCTCAAGACCATTCAAATACTTGATCCCCTCTAGAAATGTGGGATTCCTTTTTCCCCTTGGTTTTCAGTTCACTGAGATTTTGCTATGGGTTTCATCCCCTTGACCAAACTTGGGATTTTTAGATTTTACAAGAAGCTGAAGAATCAAAGGCCAGTCAATCACATGATGTTAGCTGAGGAAGGTTCCAGCTACATCAATTTCATTGCAGGATGCTCAGGGCCAACGCCATGCTGCGTCTGATTTTGGGACAAACTTATATCTGCACCCAGCATCCATGCTGTGAATCAGAACTACAGCATAACCCTTTTCCACACACAGAATGACTTACGAGGGTAAAACATAGACCAATAATTCCCTTAGGGGCATTTGCTGGTTTTAAAGAAGTTCCCTCTTGGTCATTAACTCTGAAGTTACTTTGATCAATGATTTCAGATCGAGGAGGTTGACTTAATTTCCAGATGTAATTCCTTGTGCATGTAATAACAACAAACATGAGTGGCTGAAGACAGCTACAGAAGTACTAGAGCATATAAATTTAAGACGTTCTGTGTGGCTTTGCACTGCAAAACCTATTTCATTATTTATCACACCACGTCAACTGAAAGAGTACTTGGCAATGCTGTCTTTTACATATTTATTTTTTATACTTTGAAAAACTCTACAGCAGGAATTTGCTTTGTGACTTTCTATTTTGAATTGTGCAAAGCGCACATCACTGTTTCAGAAATTGGTCTAAGCTAGCAGTCAACACTTTCTCTACAAGAAATGAAAAAAAACAGTACTTCCACAGGAGGGCAAGATATTCACCTGTGTTGGTGATTCATTTTACAATGGGTTAACCCTCAGGGGGATTGCCCAGCTAAAGTTAAAGGACATGAATCCCATCTTTGCTCCTCTTTGCTTCACGAGAACGTGGATTTTACCTACCCAATGAATTTATTTTTTTGTTAGGGGGGGTCCTGCCTTTGTATGCATAGTGGTCTAGACTTGCTGCAGTTCTGATATCTGCAGGGATCTTTTTATGGTCATTGTGAAACAAACAATACTGATATTGATTTTTCTATCCTGAACGAAATAACTTCTCATCTTTTACAATTTGAAGTGTGCTTCTTGCTCCTGAAAGGAGCTACTCATCACAGTGTTCATTTCTTTAGCATCAAATGATGTTTGCCCAGCATGGTCAGGAAGTGGCCATGATTCCAATAACACCATCTGCGGCAAGTGTGATATGGATGGGGAAGGAGTTGCCTGAAGCAATAGCAATTCCTTCATGATAAACCCAAAATATACATCATAGACCAGGTAGTGGTAATGAGAGAGTCTGCAACTATCCCTAGTTCCCAAAAATCCATTCTATGCAATTCAACATACAGGACTAGATTTAAATTTAATTACATTTTTCCTGATGGTTTTATTGTTATATTGAAACTGCAGAGCGCCTTCAGACAATGACCACATTCCCTTTGTATTATACATAGCTACAGTACTTCTATGAAATGAAAATAATAATTATGAAATGCAAGCTGCTAGCAGTACTTTTTGCAGAGCTTTTGATAAACTATTTCCAAAGTCCCTTTGAAGAAAAGCCTGCTATGTGTAACAAATTAGCTATTGTTCTACCAACTAATTGTTTCCCATTTTTCATCACTTCATTAATGAGAATAAGAGGTTACTGTTATTTTACTGGTTAGAAATGAACCTTAGACCATGTTTAGAGCAAACAATGTCAGCTGGTATCTTGTTGTGAACTGGCCTGGATTGTCAGAAGTGGGTTTTTCCCATACATCATTCTCATTGCACAGAAAAAGGAGCTGCTCCTGAGCCAGTGAAGCTTAGAGCCATAAGTATTTAATGAAAAGCTTACCTGCTTGTCTGTGAAGTGTGGCAGGTCAGAACTTGGTACCTAAACTGGTTCAGACTTACTTGGCATGAGAGCAGCAATCTGAAGAGGAGGCGAAGGGGAAGGACAGGTGTTTGTTTCATCTTGGTTTACCATTTCACCCAAAATCCTAATTCTCAGAGAAGGTTCTGGTCAGGTCAGATGCTGGAAGATAACTCTAGTATAGGATGTCACTGTTGTGGCCCTTCCTACTCACTGGAGCCTCCTGGGTTAAAATTAACTGTTAAGTGGTCAATTAGTTATCAATAATAGGATCCAACTCACCAACCAAGAAGGAAACTGCCCCAGCAATACATAAACAAATAAAAAAGATCAGTCTTCCCTCAGGATGAATAAGCTGAATTTGTTCAGTGAAGAAAGGATCTACTGGAGGCAGTGCAATAGAAGGACCAAGTTGGCAAAGGGGGGAAAATGAATGCAGGCAAAGGGAGGATGAAAAAATCTGGTTGGATAAATTTTCAGGTGGGGTCCATCAGTCTTGTGTAGTGTCATTTTCAGGATTCTTACCTCTAGTGGCTACTTTGGATCCAAGCATCTGTAAGAATGCTTTAAACTGAACCAGACTCTTAACGTTTCATTTAAAAATACAGTCTCTGGTATTGGTATTCTTACTTCCTGAGCCACAAGAGCTATGTTGGTATTTCCACTACATTGCAAGGCCACTTCTCCACTCCCCTCTTTCCAGTATTAGATATCACACCACCAGGCATTTTGTAGGTTAAAATATAGTTTGTAACTTCATGGAAGCAGACATTCATGATAAGCATTTACAAAAAGAATCTCAAGAATATTTTCAAGCAAGAACAAAACAAAAAAGCACTTAAGCACACCAAATGTCTTTGGGATTCTCTCAGGCTTCATATAAGAAACTGATGCTTCTTTCCCCCTCCCTGTCCCCTGCCCCCTCAATAAATAATGTAACATTTAATATTCTGCAGAAAATACAACAAGTTAAATATTTATCACCTTGTACTTGCTTTGTTTTTATTAAGTCTAATAACCGTACATTAAATAATAATTGTTTTTTGCCTTCTAAGGAGTATGAGAAACTTGGAGCCATAAGAGCTTAAAGCAAACCATTTATATGAAATCAAGGTGGGTTTTTTTGTAAGAGGCATATATTTGGCCCAATAATGTGTTTTTGCTATAAAGAAACTTAGGCTGACCAAATCTGACTGCATAGTGTTAAGAAATGTAATTCTAATCCAAGGATTACTCCTTTTTTTTTTTTTTTTTTGGCAAAGCTTTCTCTTCCATTTCTTGATTTTGAAGAAAATATAAAATTCATATTTCTTTTTTTAATTCAAGTAAAAAAGATTTAAAAGAAATACATAAAATGTGACACATCTACTGGAATTTACTGTTAAATAAGTGATACTAATCTGAGTTTTCTACTTAAAGTTACAAGAGGGTAAATTTGTAACTACAGTCACTTGAGAGTGAATTGGTTCTATATCAGCTTCCATATTGCTGTTCAGTCTCATTGTGGCTGAGCTCTCTAACGTTATGAAAAGTTATGTATACAAAATTATAAAGTCTAAAAACTTGTCATGTTTTTACCATCATCCTATCAGTGGGGAAGCTGTGTGAAGTGTAAGATTTCTAGAAAGTCTAAATTTATGTAGCGGTAGAATATTTGTGTCTATAAAAACGATAATATTTAATGTATCTATATGCATTTATGGCTTTTATATTTTTAAAGCAGTTATTTTCTGATCAGATTTTTTCTTTTAGTTTCTTTTAGCAGCCTACAAACTGTACTGAAATATATGACCAATAGTATGTTTAATGTCGCTGTATAATTTAGTACATTTGTGTTGTCAGTGGGATAATCACATAGGGCTTGTAATTATTTTTTAACTGGAAAATGTCAATTTTTTGAGTCTGAAATGTTCTTAAAGGAATATTTGAATTCAGAATGGTGTTTATGGGTCAAACTCAACATCAGAAGGAGATGCAGATTTCTTCTAATTACATCATGTCCCCAAAATGTCAGAAAAGTCAATAGTCAAATACCTGCTTTAATTTAAACTGGGGAAGGACTTGGACCACCACATGAGTACCTAACCTGCAGAGGGAAAAGGCTGGGGAGGTCCTGCATCTTCTATAGAAATGTGAAAAAAAATGTAGACGGAAAGTAAATTTTGAATCAAATGCTTTTCTAATTGAAGTCTTCTTAAGATAGTGTTATAATAATACAAAAATGTGTTGATATTTGGCAGTCTTATTCAGAATATTTATTTTGCACAGGTTTGTATGCTAGCTATGTTGCAATACTGAGACATTTCTGCATGTAAAACTTACTGAACTTATACTGTTCTACTGAGATCAGTAACAGTTTAAAGGAAAGTTTATTTCCTTATATTTCAGTGGCCACCTTGTAGAAAAAATATGTGCAGTACACTTGTGACTAAGATGTGTTAGCGATTTGATCCTAAACTGGTTGAAATTTATGAGTAATTTTAAAGTAAGAATCATTTGTGATATTTAATGACATTTCAAAATTTTTGAGAATCTGTGTTTTCATTAGAAAAGTATCTATTTCCTATGTCTGTGTTTGCAGAGAAAAAAAGAATAATACTTTTCAAAATCTAAAAGTAGAAAGGAAGAATCCCCAGATTAGTATTTTAAAAAACAAAGGTTGGAAAGCTAATAGTTGTATCACTATTTTCATCCTGGTGGTTGCAAAATTAAGAAAAAGATAAATTCAGAAATGTCAATTATGAAAAGTAGCAGGAAAAATAATAAACCGCAATACTAAAAATATGCTTAAGATATAGCTTGTATTTTACAAGTCAATGGGTTTTAACTGTAAGTAAAGGTTGAAGTGTATGCATTCTTCTGTTATTAAGTATTAGTCAAGAAAAATAAATCACCTGCCAGGAGTGATACCATTTGTTAGATGACCAATTTTTATTAACTTTTAACTGCCATTAATTAACTAATTTATCCAGCATTCAGAGACAAGCTTCAGAAAGGGCACTCTGCATTCTTCAAATCAATGCCTTTGTGCCTTCTGTGCAGAATCTAACTCCATGACCACAAGCTGTAACAGCACAACAGGCAGCACTGTACACACAAATAATGCCATCTGGGGCTGCTAATGAGTTATTTTGCAATGCAGAGGCTGCTGTTCATTTGCATCATCTGTCAAGGACGGGAGGAGGTGTATGACTTCCCAAGCTGAGTGATTTTGATTACTTTTCCTATCTCAGCCCAGCTGAACTTTGCTCAGCAATCGAACCCTGCCTGGGGATGCCAGCAGTAGGGTCTGACATCAGGGTGACTGTAAAGTGCTCCATTGCCTGCTAGAGCTTCCCTGCATCCATCCGTGTTCCCCTTTGCACTGCTCACAACCTTATGGGAAAGCAAAAGGAAAGCTACAGCTGGCAGATCAGGTATGTCAGGGGAATAAGAGACATGATTACAAGGCTGGCATTTCAAGTGCTGGAGGAAGTTGTGTCCGTGACATACAGTGATAGATGGCTTAATGAGAGGACTGGAGTCCAGAGGTAGAATCCATCAATTAGCACTGGAAAACTTCTCTTCTCTCTAATATTTCAGATCTACAGGAACTAGCCAAATCTTTCATTTGTTTTATAGCAGCAGGAAACCAGTATCCTGAACATATGAAGGCTGAAGTACATTTTTCCACTTGTTATCTTTAATCAATACCATGACAACTTACAGCCTTCCACCTCCTAGCAGTACACATTCCTGTGTGAAATCACACGCATATGTCATCATATCACCACATAAGACTTTTCCCTTGTTGCTGTTTCACTTGGCTACCCAAAGTGAGTATTTTAGCTTTTCCTCAGAAACAAGAATAAAACAAAAACCAAACCAACCAACCAACCAACCAACCAAACAAACAAAAAAGACCCCAAAAACAAAAAAAAAAAAAACCCAACTACATTTCATGGTACCCTTGGCTGAAAAAGAGCAGCTCCACTTGGAATTGAGCATAGATGCACTATTGTATTTAAAACCATCAGACAACATGACAGGTATAGGGCCTCGTGGGTCATTTAGTCTAATCTTCACTGTAGACAATGGCATCATATAATCCTTTTTTAAAAAGTATTATCTTTAAACTGGCTGGGATTTTTGCTTCTGTCCTCCCAGAAGGATAGCTTAGAACCTAACTACTTTGATGGATAGAAGCCATCTCATTTTTAGCTTAAATTGATTTCTATCTAGTTTACATCAATTTCTTCTTGTGGCAACATTGTCCTCTAACTTAAATAGCTTTTTTTCCCAGCCTCACTAAATCTCTTGGACCATTTTATATATGTGATAAAAACAGGGATTGCTTTACTCAAAAATCATTTTTATATTAAATCATGAATGTGATCCTTAAACTGAAGCCTATCAAGAGGTTGAATTTGACAGGATATTCCTTTCAATTAAGCCTTGCAGTACTTCAGTATTATATGCCATTTCTGTTGTACTCTGCCTGTTTCCCCTAGGTTCTTACTTTCCACATGAGACAGTGAACACCCCACTCTTTTAATCTTCACCCAGTGTGCCTCCCCCTTCTGCACAAGTAAAAAAAAATAATCCAGTATAGACCTTCTTCCCACCTACAGCCTGGTAATTCTCACTGCATGATAGATGTTAGGTTCCCTGGTTCCCTTCTCCTCTGCTGAAATATTTCTGTGACCCATTTTGTTTCCATGCCTGCTTTCTCATTTTCATAATACAGAACAGTAAGCTATAAAAAACAGGAACAGGCTAATGAGGAACTTGTTGAGAAAAATCAGCCTGAAGTTTTCACCTCAGCTTATCTAATATGTCATGACTAACAACACTTCCCCTGAGGAAATAACAGGACTTCGAAAAATGGTTATTTACTAATTGTGTGAGTTTGTGGTATTGGAATATACAATATACAGAAAAGCATGCAGGCTCTTTGATGGTCTATACCATGTCTACAAATGACCTTTCCTTTTTTTTTCCTCTTAGATTTTTCAAACCAATGTTTTACTCTAAATAATGCAAATATTATTAGCTTCTTGCTTTTACTTTTCAAAGTGAAGACATTTATCTATTATAAGAAACAATGCAGGAAAAAGAAATAGAAATAAGAAAAAAAAAAGTGGAAAGCAAGCAGAGATGAATATATCACAATTCAGAAACTTTAGTGAACTCTGCATTGTATCTTAATTCCTGCTATTTGTTCAGTATCCACATCCGAACTTTGATGAAGCGGTATTCTGACCAAAGACAACAGAAGCTACAGCTGAAATCTGAAATAAATTATTTGGGGCAAAATATGCTGTTTGGTGGAACTTGGATGAAATTTCTCTTCCCTGCTTATTTGCTGCAACTCATTACCATGATTTTTTAGCATCCCCAGCCCAGAAGTCACTTGTCTAAGTTAAATGTCAGAAAGATAGATGTCTAAGCCTGAGCTAGTCATGCTAGAATCCCTTTATATTTAGTGGAGAGAAATAGGGTCTGCCAGGGAATGACTGATCTGGCCACTGAAACATCTAACTTACAGTAGAGGCACCCTGTCTCAATTTGTGGTGTCTTGATATGCAGTCTTTCTGAGGTGGAGTAAGTATTCTTCTTTTACAGGTGAGGACATATAGCAGAAAGACTGCTCCTAGATTTTAGCTTTAAAATAAACAAACAAACAAACAAACATTTCCAAAGGGGCTTTGAATCCCTCAGGTCTCTGCTGAGGCACAGCATGAACTATCTGTACAGCTTTTTCAAGCAGTCTGCCCTCAGGCTGAGTTCAGTTGCCCACAGAGCCCATTTTCCCTTCTGCCAAGAGTCACAGCACTAGTTTTTGCAGACCAGATCCTCTGGGCATCACATCTGCCTGCTCTTCACAAGGCTTGGTGGAAAGGTGCACGTTCAGCTAGGGGAGAAGACACCAAGGCTACTGCATCTGGTAGAAAATTTATCTCTTGAGCACAAATGGGAGAAACATAGCTGCTGAACCTACAAGCTCATGAGCCTTTTTACAGATGACAGTGGAAGCACAAAAAGACACCAAGAAGAACTTGTCTGTGGAAAAGGAAGCTGTCAAATCTCTGAGCCTTCTTTACTTTCAGGCATGGTTGTAATTAGTGGGAAGACACCGAGTTTCAGTGAGTACAGAATAGGATATTAATTTCTTCAGATAATGCCTAACTATAATAATTAATATCAATGGCATATATTTAACAATAAATAACAATATATATTTAACAATATGTATAACTCCTTCTTACACCTTTACAACTGCCCTAGTCCAGACAGTTTTTTGCCTGAAAAGACAATATTCAGTGGGGATAAAGAGCTGAATAAAGACAGTATAGAGCTATCGCTCTGTTATTTATGCTACTCTAAGCACAATCTCTGTGTGTGTTCTGCTTTAGCTTCTTAGGAATATCTTAGTTTAAGGGAAAAATTTTGCTTTTCTGTGAGTCTAAGTAAATATCTGTAAAACTGGCACCAGTTTTCTTCACAGAGAGACACTGCAGGGTTAGGTCCTCTAAACTTATGAGTTAGGCAGCTAAATAGCTATCAGGAATGTGGACTATCACCTGCTCAGGACCCCAAGCCATGATTAATGCTCTTAATTCCTAAACTAACACTCAGAAATGTAACTTCCGAACTTACATCAATAGTAGGAAACTGAGGCTTGAGGACTGGGACCATGTGAACCTCACGAAGTTCAACCAGGCCAAGTACAAGGTCATGCACCTGGCTCGAGGCAATACTCCATATCAATGTAGACTGGGGGATGAATTGACTGAGATATAGAGATGTACTTGGGGTTACTGTAAGTTGAGCGGGTCAGGCTTTGAGCAGCCTGATCTAGTGGATGGTGCTCCTGCTCATGGCAGGCAGCGAACTAGAAGATCTTCAAAGTTCCCCTCCAATTCCAACTGTTCCACATTTCTATGAAATGAAAGGCAATTCTGATGTAGGTAAGTACTCAAGTCAGCAGGTTACTCCGAGTTATTGTTATTGAATGCTGGGATTAAAACTCCAGGATTCTTTTAAAGATCATCCTTTACTCCTTATGCCTGCTTTATAGGATTTAGGAAATTTTATTTTTTTTTCTGAAGCAATATATTAATCAGTGAGGCAACCCCCCCCTATTTTACAAGGAAACTGAGCACTAGAAATAGTAACAGTTATTAGAAAGCAGTCTGTGAGATTAACATTTAGGCTTTTATGCTTCTTATGGCTTTTCAGAACATAAATAACAATATGTGATCTAGGTTTATTTAATATACATGAACTATAAAATCTGTTTTATTGGAAAAAAGATGCTGAAATTACTTTAATATAGCTTTTCAAATCTTCACAAATGTTTTATTCTGTATTTCATTTTTATAGATCAGTCTTTCTGGATGCTCATACTTGATTTAGGGCTCTCTCAGTTATTCCAGTGGTGGCTTTTCTAGTCTTTTCCTTTTGAGTTTGCCAATAGTCAGTACAGAAAAGTATTTCAGATTCCTGAGCAGAGGAAGGGATAACTGAGAGCAGAGCAACAGAAAGAACTCAAGGAGTAGAACACTGTCTCTCGACTTTGTGCCTCATATTAAACTTCCTGGGTCATTTAAAAAAAACATTTTAGCAGGCCATGCTTTTAAAGAAAATGTAGTTCAGTGGAGCTGCTTGTAAAATTTTCAGTAGAAAGCTGCACAGCAAAAGAGAGAACTGCACCAATATACGCTGCATAATGATTTTGCTAAACTTCAAGAAAACACACAGCAGTGTCCTGTCTTTACAGTTTTTGCATGAAATATTTCACAATTTAGAATGACTTTTCAATTCAATATATTGTATTTTTTTGATACCAACAATGTCATATAATGGAGGGCACTAAAAAGTTAAAATCAAAACAACATGTTGTCCTGCCAATATTGACACAACAAAACCAGACTGGCCACCTAAAATAAATGGATTTGCAATTAACCTGTTAAGAGGATAACCACCCTCCTACCCTGGTTCTCCATCACGGTCAAAGGAGTGTCAAGTTAAGTGCTACGGTTACAAAAAAAATATAAAAAATTTTCAGTGTTCTTTATCTTATGTCATTATCCTTATGCTGCCTTAGGTCATTAAAATAAATGTTTGGTGCTTGGGTCCATTTATTCTATTGTCAGTGATAAATGTACCTGCTTGATTTAATTTTGTATGCATTTTATATTGCCCGTTGTATGTTTTCAGGTTTATTAAACAAGTACTCCATCTTCTTTCAAAAAGCTGTAAGCATGGTAACTTTTTCATTTTTTATTTTTTATTTTTGATGATCTTATTTTTAAATCTTGCTTTTTGCTTAGTGCATAGTAATACTAAGTTAAACCTGACTATGCTGTTTTATCACTCCGTGTGTGTAGTTGCATATGCTCCCCATGCAGAGGAAGAGGTCAAGTTGTCCTACATATTGGAAAATGTGATCTTGGATTTATTCTTCCTCATATTCTGGTTTTTTGTTTGTTTTTTTTTCCCCCCTGACTTTTCCACCACAGAGGTCCCCTTCTTTCCCACTCCCTTCCTCATTTCTCCTAAATCATACCCAATAGTACATTGCTACCGCCGATTATTTGCCCAAAACAACTTATTTTTTTCACTGAGAACAATGCTTTTGCTCCTTGCCAAAATGCCTATGGAGACAAATTACTGACAAAGGGTTAGTTAAGCTAACCCATAAAGCCTGCTGAAACCCCCTGAAGCTACTTCTGTGGTCTGTGTTCTTCCTAATAAGTGGACGGTGAAGATGTCCCTTCTCCAGGCAGTTCTAACTGGCACCTGAGCTGGGAGACACGTAAACACAATTGACCCTGTTTATCCCCCTCCCTCACCTGCCACTCCCCACCCATCCTCCTAAAAACAGTATCCCTTTTCTCTCTTGGATATTAGGAAGATCTCTTTTCCATTCCTGACTTGGCAAACAACCTTTACACCAGAAAGCAACACTGCTGGTGTTTAACCTCAACTATGGCTTGCAAACATTTTACCAGCCTGAAAATCAAGTTAGTATCCCAGGACTGCTATTGGGATTGTAGACAGCCTTCCCTCTATAATGGAAGGCAAAACAAGAGGGTCTTTTAAAATCATATGCCAAAGCAGATGTATACTTCAAGAGCATTAGCAATTTAGAGATGCTTGGTAGATGTAGAGGTGGATGCATATATTATGTAGACTGTACATAAGACCAAATAAAGACAGCGGGATTCTACTAGATCATCCTCCTAATCCACTGTCCAGGAAATTCTTCCTAATGTTCACCTGAAGTTTCTTGTTTCTCAGAAGTATTCCATTATGTGGAGACTGAATGCAGAGTTACAACTTTACAAAACCCAGATGTCATGACAGCAACTTTTAGTCAGAGTTTAGATTAGCAGGAGAGAATTATTCTTCCAATTCCATCCCAAAAGGTTATTCCCCCTATTGCTTTGATGTTTGTGAGGTTTTTTTCTGACTCCCTGAAACTTTTTGATAGGAATGTGAAGAGGTCAGAAAGAAGGTGAAATCCCATTCAAGAAATATCTAAGAGAATAACTATAGAAAAAATATTCTGCATCAGAATTACTAAACTGTAAGAAAGTTCTTAGAAATCTATACTGCCCTGAAAGACCTGACACTGAACAAATTTGCATCTATCCTGGCAGTACATTGTGGTGAAAAGAAGATTGATTTCAAGCTGCATAAGCACAGCTACTGCAATTGGGAGCTGGGAAATTATGTTATTTCTATGAGATCTTTCTGAGATCACACCAGGAACACAGTGTATGCAGTTCCCATTAATACAGATATGGGCTCACCTGCCAGATAAGGAAATGAATGATTCAAAGCTTCAGTACAAATTCGAATGGACTCCAAGTCTTATTATGATTCATAAATGTTTAGACGACTTTTGTTTTCCACTTCCTTGTAACTTCACATATCCCCACACTTCCTGGTCCTCTCTCTGTTATTATTAAAATTGCCAAAACATTTTGGGAGAAGCTCTTGTTTTTATAGAAGGAGGAAGGCCTTGAAATCTCAGGAGAAAATGTTCACTGTCAGATTTTCCAAACTGTTTTCTCAGGCTCGTATGTGAAAATATTTGGCTGAAGTTCAGTCCCTACATCCCAAGTCTTGTGTTCATATACCAACTAAACTGAAATTCTGACCTGTGTAGTTCTCCCACCAGCTGAGTGGGTCATCCACTGGTCTTACTGGATATTTTAATAAGCTGAGAATCAAACCCATCTTTATAGGATTTTTTTTCAACTCATTTCCATGTAAAAGTTCTGACAAGGCTATAATACTTAAAAATTATTGCTTAAGATAGCATTTCAGGTACTTGGTACTGCTTTGAAAACTTTAATTCCTGTTGGCTCCACTTCAGGTTTCCTCAAATATGCACAGAAATATCTTAAACTCATTTAATAGCTGTAGTACAGAACAGTTATGGAACTTTTTAAAGAATATATTTTCTTACTAAACTGGAAAAGTGTCAACATTGCTAATATTTCTGATTAGTGAGAGCATCATGCTTTGAGAGGTGCTTACACTTTGTCTAGGCTTTCAAATATTTTTGAGATGACTGTAAACCTAATCTCAGATATGACCAGCAAAAAATACTATGATCAGCAAACTGTATCCTGACATGTGCTCTTCATGAGGTATCATTTTGATTTTTCATTTGAATAACCCTCTCTTTACTGATAGCAAAATAACATGCAACTGAGTAGGCAATGACAGTACTGAAATATATTGCAATAAAACAAACTCTTTTTAAAACTGAAGAAAAGAGTATTGTTTGTAAACAGCACAGGAGTGCTGACTTAAAAAAATAAATTAATGTTAAAGAGACTTTAAGTTTTTTTGAGAGATCTGCAGGCTAGCATGTCTGAGGAATACCTAGAGAATATTTGTAAGCTACCCCAAGATATTTTTAAGCAGTTCACAATTGTAGAAAGTTGTGAGTAGTTTATTGCAGCTCCAGTCAGCAACTTGGATTGGACATCCATCCCATATAGTGCTGTGTGTATCTGGGTTGCTCTCCAGATGAGGTGTTCAGACAGACTTGAACATTTATCAGCTCTGCAGGGACAGCTCACAAAGAAGTTAGAAATAAGAAGTACTACTTCTGTCATCATAGGTTCTGCAAAAACATTTGTTGGACATTTCTGCCAGTGTGTCACAGCGCGTCAGCTCTCCTGATGAGATATAACTCCTGGAAGTCCTCATAAAGTGTCAAGGTCCAAATGGTAACTTATTTTTTCTTTATCAGAAGAAATATTAGGTGGTAGCATGTTACTGTATTGTAGGGCAAAGGACAGATCTGTTTTCCAGCTACCTGGCAAAAGTTTCTCATTTCTGCACCTTAGCACTCTGACCTAACACAAAATACTTTATTTCTACTAGTAATTCCATTCAGAGATCACTAAAACTGCACTCCTTCTGAAGATTCTTGCCAAAATAGATGAGTGGTAGTCAGAGATCTGTGTTTACCCCTTCTGAGCGGTCTTCTGTAGCCAATGGAAATGATGAAGTAGGACTACTCTCCATCTTTTGTGATTTCTTTGCACCACTATACTCAAAGTTTTCTCTGAGAGCCCTTCTAAAAGCCTGGCTCAATATTGTCCCACAGATATGTTCAGACATCCCAGAAAAGCTCTGCGAAACACCTGCAGTCTTCTGAATTTACTTTGGGAATCAGAAGGGTAAATCTTCATGCAAAAGACAGGAATGCTTTTTGAAGTAGCACTGCTACCAGTGTAGTCTGAGTGCTGGTGTGTGATTATCTCTAATTCACATTCACACTCAGGTGCAAGTCGATGCATGACTGTTCCCTGTTCTTCATCCTCATAACAGATAATCAAAATGAAAATAAAAATGAACAAAACAAAACAAACATGCAAGGAAATAGAAAGAAATGCAATGTCCATGGAAAATTCTGTGTAATGCACATATAATACTAACTGGTCATTTATTCTTTTGAGATTCTACAAAACCATAGAATCATTTTGATTGGAAAAGACCTTTCAGACTTGACATCATCAAGTCAAACTGTTAACCTAGTACTGCTAAGTCCACTGCTAAATCATGACCCTAAGGACCATACATACTCATCTTTTAAATACATCCATACATTACAAATAAACTGTTTTGTTAGTAAGTAATAATATTAGGTGATAAAAGGACTGGACAGATATCTGTACTGATGCATTTCCTGGGGTTTTTTTGAGTTTAAGTCAAGGACTTAAATATTATTTTATTATAGATACTTGTATTTATTTATGAAAGGGTTTAATAACATCAGAGTGTATCCATTCACACCTAAAGGTGAACCTTATTCATGTTCATCCTTGCAATTGTATCTTTATCAATAAGACAATGCATTTTGTAGGAAGTGAATTACAGCAATAACATAAAAGGCAAAAATCCTTCAGAAGTCTTTTTTCCCAGTAATTCAAAATATGATGTATGTAGGTGAAATTATACTGTCACAAGCATCTGACATTTCTATATCTTCTCAGTGACAGAGTAGTTATAAGAAAAGGGTACCAAGCAAATCACTTCAAAGTCTATTCTGTGACTCATGTTCTATAAAGACATGACTGTGAGTGCAAAATGTTTTCATAACCTGTTCATCATCTGGCCTTTGGGGCTTGTTCTGCTGACAAGGGGTGGTATTTTTTATTATTATTTTGTACTATGGATTTTCAAATGTTACTGTTGTCACAGAAAATAATTGCTTTTAATGGAAATTTAGAAAAATAAATATTTCAAAAAAATTTTATTATTGAATGTAGAAGAAAATGGAAGATTAATATGACAAATTCTTACATTTTGGTCACCTATTTGTTTGGGTTTTTTTTTTAAACTCCTCTCAGCTATGTTTTGTATTCATGTGCAGTAGGGTAAAGGAAACTAAAATAACGTTCAGAAAAAAATCTTTTTATGAACTTTTTTATTTATTGTCTTTCAGTGGTACAGATTACACTGAATTTTTCCTTTTATATGCTATTTGTAGATGTCCTTGAAGACAGAAGGACAACCAAATAAACATATACCTAGTGGCTTGCGTGAAGCCTTTTATCTGATTGTGAGTCTCAGATTTCTCTCTGGGGGAATCTTTATGCCTCTATATGAATAATTATCAATATGTAACAGCAGTTCTCTATACGTATGTATGAAACTCACAACAAACAAACCCAAAGGTAGTATCTGTTGACACAGGTAGGCAGAGAATTTGCAGTTTTCCTTCCTTGGTTGGCTTCTGCTTTGTTTTAGGAGTATTTTTCAGGCTCTGAGAGGCTAAAGAGAAGAAAACCCCATCCTCTTTGTTCTCCATATTTACAGTGTACATGTCCACATGCTGTATGTGTGATAAGTCCACAGAGAGGGATGTAAACAGAAGTGGGTTCCTCCTTACAGTCTGGAAGGTTTATGGATTGCCATCGAGGCATGGCACTGTGGCCATATGGCTTCTGGGTCAAACCTGGCACATCTCTGATCACTCAATACTGGCAAAAATGAGACAGCATCTGCCTGCACACATCCAGGCACATACATCCCAAACCCTACAGAGTCTGCTACTTATTTTATCCAAAACCTCTTACCAAAGTAATATCAAGTGAAAAAAAATGGAAGAAATTTCTCTCTCTTAAAGATGCCAGGCTCTGGTTAAAGACTTTGAAAGCATCTTCATACTAATTCATGGCAAAAGCTGTATTTTCTTTCATATCTACCGTGCTACCAAATATTATTGTCTCTGTGTTAGCAACAGAAATTCATGTCTTGATATAGCTTGCTATTCATGGGCATCTTGTGCCTTTTGAGACTTTCCAGTTGTTCAAAATATTCTCATGAAAGTAGTAAAAACCGGAGCCCAAGGAGAATTATAAGTTGTATAACCCTTTCTCTGCTTGGTATTTTACTCTGTGCAGACACTTGGAGAAGTTCATACACAATTCATGAGTACGGAACAGTGATCTTATTTATTGGTTAACACACAGCAAACAGCTGGACTATGGTCATAGACTTAACATTGGTATTCTTAGCATCTGTATGCCAGACTCCCAATGAATCTCTCATGGTTAGGCATCAGGCACTCATCAGTTAGGTGGCAGTCCCCATGGCACTTGGTATAATGTTCCTCTTTGCTGAATGGCCTTCTTCCAGCTCTCTGTTGCTGGTTTTATTCTCATGTTTTCACACCTCTCTGTGGAGGTGTTTTTCTCTGGAGACTTTCAGTTTGTGACTACTACTATTTATACCAAGCATTTCATCTCTCTGGTTGTATTTTACTTATCTTCCGTGTCTTTATCATTCTTATTTACGATCTAAGAGTAGATTTTTTTCTCCTTGTAAGGTCATCATAATTTCACACATAAAACTGGCTCTTGAGTCATAGACACCTTAGACTGGTGGGTTACAATACCCTAGGTCTTGTATACACAACTTTACATATTATGTTTAGGCAACTAAGTTGAATGAGGATCCTCTCTCTGTATGCTCGCACTGTTCCTTTTCCACAAATTGCTAGCCTAGAAAGCTCTTGGAAATTGGTTCTAAGCTTTTGTGGAAGCTTGGAGTTGGGATCTGGAGCAGATGACCTCTAGACATCCCTACTAACCTAAATTGTTGTATAATTCTAGATAGGATGCACTTGTGAGCTGCAGTGGTGCTGCTAAACTGCATTTATGTGAGTTTTCCAAGATGGCATAAATTGTTCTCAATCTGTCCCACCATAAACTGATTCTTGTTGCACTTCCCAGGTTTTCTAAACAACACTTGCTTTCTGCTAAGACCAAGTCCTCACTTCCCATGCCATAGCCAGAGCAGTCTCTGCCTGGCACTGGACTGACCTGCCCCAGTGTTTGTGTACAGGGAGACTACCTGCTGCACAAGCAGCTAGATCAGGCCCCACATCACTTCCCTGGTGAATCCACTCAGCCTGAGGACATGATAAAGCATCAGTATGAAATATCAGACCTGTTGTGTGAAAGGAGATTTGCAGGTTCATTGTTCCCAGGACCTGTGTCACCCTCAAGGGATCCTTTAGATCAAACAGCTGCTTAGGCTCTCAGCAACTTCAGAAGAGTCCTTTGATAATTTCAGGGCATGAGGCATGGATTTCAGACTAGTAGCAAACTACCAAAGCCCTCTTGTTGTTGATAGCATATCCAGATAATTCTGTACTTAACCCTTCACACAATAAAAGTGACAGCACCATGTCTACAGTGTGTCACCTTGCTCAAACCAACAACAATTTGGAGACAACTTCACCATTTGAGAACTGTACAAGATAGCCTATTTTTGAAGAATTATATATTTTTGTTGTTGCCTGGTGTTAGGTAACATCTCTCATGTTGCAGGCAGGGATTCAGATAAACACCTGTGACAATTATGAACACAGCAGATTTCTGGATATGTTTTTTCCCTAGTTGAAGTTCTTTAGGGACATGATTCTCCCATTTCAACAAGGGATGTGATCAAGATGCATTATGCTGCTGGACTACGAAAGACATGGTAAGGTAAACAGAACTACTGATGGTAAGAGGTTTAATTTTGATGTTTTAATTCAGTCCCTGTCCAGGTAACTTCCCAATGAATTGAACAGAAGGAACCACTCAAAAACCATGAAATTTGAAGAATATTACAAGTCAGAAACTGTTTTGTGAAGGAATGTGCATTGCTCTTGGAAATGGCAATTACTTTCCCCAATACAGAGGCTATGAGGTAGATGTTGTGAACAGACTGAGATTTTACTATGACCTGAAATCATGATAATTTCTCTAGGTTTCTCCTTGAATTTGAGACTCCAGGCACTAAGTACTGAAATTAAATCCATCTGAATAAGTTTCAACGTATTTGTTTGACTCTCTACTCTGGTCCTTTTTCTAGAGCAGCTGAGGGCAATATCTATTTTTTTTTTTAGTATTATGCTTTCAGATTGACAGCTGTTCCGTCTAATAGGAGTATGAATTGACTTTATCAAGGATCACCTCCTCTAATCATGGAGTAAGTGTGATTTTCATATTGTCTGAGTGTGTAGGCAGTTGGCATATCAGCATCCAAACATCAGTCTCCTTCATAATGACAGACGTGTTGCCTCCTTTTGGCAGAGGAATGCACACAGTGATTCAGCACAAATGACACAGCATAAATTGACAGAGAGTGTTATCCAAGAGAACACAGCTCCTTAGATGTGTTTGGTAAGTTTTCCTCATTATTTTCACTCTGACATTTTACAGGCATGCTTTTCAACAACATTCCCCCCAAAGTCATGGCTGTCACGTTAAAAAACAAAGGAGGAGGAAAGGGAGAAATATCAAAGGGTTCAAATATAGTGTAAGAAATGTAGTCTGCAGTTTCCTAGTATCTATTTCTGCTCTCTGTGAAATGCAGAGAAGTGAGATTTGGTTTCTTGGTATCTCTGTTGTAACAAAAACATCACACAGGTCATCCAAGGGTGGAGAAAATAAAGCAGGGGGAAAAAAATAAAAAGGAATACAGAAAGCTCCAGAAGACCATTTACTGCAATAAGCTAAATCTGGTTTAGATCTTATTCTCGCTGCCAAGAAAATCTCCCCTTGACTTGGGAGAATAAGTTCATAGTGAAGGCAGGGCAAGCAGCCATGGAGTGAGTTACTTGGATAAATATTTGTTCTTTGGATACTGGATGTTTGTCTGTAAATTTTCCTAGTTCAGGACACATTTGCCAGCTACAATATATACAAGACAAAAACTCACCTCAGGCTAAGATCATCCTTTTCAACCATAAGGTTAGTAGGATCTCTATGAAACAAGAGTAGCAGTATAATATTTATCAAAGTACAGCTGCTGTCCAGGACATGGTAAAAAAGAGAACAAAGAACGATGTGTCAGAACTCCCTGCTCAGCCTTCTGGAGAACAGAAGTCAAATTGGTGATCAGATGCTTATTTCCCTTGGTGAAGAGAAATTTACTTAGACAAAATAAATGTAATATTTTTCAATGGAAGAGAGAGAAAATAATGTTACACCACAAAGATAGTAGATGGAAATGGGAGCACTTGATAGAAGGACCCACTCAAATTTTCTGAACACCATAAGCAAAAGTTGGTTTCGCACAGCCAAAAGCAAGGAAGGCCTGGGGTGTATAAAAGCCTCATTTATGTGTCAACAATTAGCACCCTCCAAAGGGATTCAGGCACCCAGGGCACTAGCAGTCTTCCCAGTCAAAATAATGTGTGCCTGTGGGCTGTGGTCTATGCCCAGATTGATTTTGCAATTCTACCTGTTCTGAACAGAGATGACAACTTTCTCTGAAACACTGTGTTCTTCATGGACAAGGAAGAGGGTCCCAGACTTCTGCCTGGAGCTGGGCTGGCTTGTCTGAGACAAGTTGTTTATGACAGTTTAAATTCTAGCGATTCCCATGAAAACTAGAACAGCTTTTCAGCTCAGCCCCTATGCCCTCATCCTTCCAATACCTAAGTTTTCCATTTGCCTCTTCTCTGAAAGAATCACAGTAACATCAAAGAAAATGCTGATTGAATAGAAACTCAGAGCTCTCAACACGGAGCAGAATCTGAACTCATGTTCATCATCCACATCAGGACTTCAACCTAAATTCAGCCTTCATGTTGAAACATAGCACCAGTGTATAATGCAAATTAGATACCCACTTTTGTCCTTCATCTGCTCTTCAAGGTTGCAAACACTTGTCAGAAGCAGAATGGGAAATCAAGGACATCAGGCAGCAGCTGAAAAATTCAAGAAACTCAGGGCATACAAAGGAGGACGACTGCATTCCAAAGGAGGCATCTGAATTGCCTGCTGACTCTTTTCACAGCCTTCAAGGAATCACTAGCTTTGACAGACTCAAGTGCTAAATAATAATGGAAGAACAGCTTTGTTTTCCTTTAAAATAGCTTTGTTCTCACATTTTTTTTGTGCTTATATAGTTCTATAGTCCCTTATAGATACTTTGTTTTCATCCCAGTTCTCACCTGTTTGCTAAAGGTGCAGAGCAACTGGTGCTGAGTCATGAAAATTGCTTTTTCTTTTATTATTAGGAAACTAGGAGTGAAGGAACACACTTCTAGTATTGAGGTGTTGTATTGACATGATGAAATTGATGAGCTCAGAACTAAACTGGGGAACCGCTTTTGTTTCCCAGATGTTAGTTTTCTGGGTGGCCTCCAGACCTTTGATGGGAATTTTTCCTAGAGATAAAAGATCTTCCACTCCAGATGGTGTTTTTTAAATCTCTTAAATCCTTCTATATCTGTGATTGAAGTCTGGCAGAAATTGACATAACACTTCTTAGGGGGGCAGATGGGTTATTATTGTCACAACTTTTCCACTCACCAAGTTGAAATTTCAGGTAAAGCAACTTCACACAGGTCCTCACATTGCCAGTTTATAGATACAGCAGAAGTCTTGAAACATATTTAATTTATGGACTGTTTAAATTATTATTTTATTTTTAATGGGGATGAGTTTTAGCTGCTAGCAAGTTTATGCTTTTAAGACTATTATATACATTTTATATATGCATGTAAATACATAAATTTGTGAGAACATATTTTCCCTAATATTTTCTGCTAATCTTTCCTGTGACCCATCCATCACTCACTCCCAAACTTGAGAACAAACCATTTCTGTTTGTCTTTGTCTAGGATCTCATATTTTGAGCCGAGAAAACAAAAACCACCAGTGATGGAAAACATGCTCAGGCAAAGTCTTTTAGGCTGTGAAAGAATGAACATAAGAAATAACTTAGAAAGAATGCAGTGCTTGGGGAATTAAATTAGAAAGGCACTGAAATACATTTCTTGTATGAAAATATTTTGAGAAGAAATAAAATGGTTTGTGTGAGAAAATTGTAATGAAGAGAAGCATAATTAATTATTTAGACAAACCAAAAGAAAATCAAAGTAAAATTTATGGAGTCCTTCAGTGTGAGTAATTCATTTATGAATAGACATATGTTCTGAGACTGAGTATCTGCATTGGATTTGTGTAACTGTGTCCTACTTAGCAAGATTTAGAGTCCAAATAAAAAACACATACAGCACTTTCATCTCCAGTTCTGTGCAAGCAAGCCACAGAATACAGATGTTTTGGCTCTTCCTGGGAGTTCTGCTCATGTTTCAGTTTGGACCCTACAACGAGTCCAAATTTGGACTAAAATGCCTCAGATGGTAGCAGCACATTTTTGCTGGTTCTGAAATTTCAGCACTTTGTAGTATCATTATCTGAACATGATTTCTGAGACAAAGAACAGATTTGAATATATTCTCATGGATTATTAATGCCTGGCAAATATTTTAAATACAGCCTGTAGGTACTAAATTTAGTTTTCTTCAGGGCAAATATGATGTAGTGTTTTCTTACAAACTGATTAGCTGAAAATTGTAAATTTTGTCAAGAATGGAGCTTGACTGTCCCCTGTCATGCTGTGACTGTGCAAGACATAAACAGAGCAGACTGGAAAGAGGACAGAGTGGATAGCCATGTGTTAGCCATGATGACTCTGACCTGCTGATTCTGGAGAGAGCAAGGACAGATGCAAAGAACAAGGACTGTTAAATGAAGAATAGCATCTCAAGATTTCGAAGAAGACATAATGAGCACTGGGGAGGATTTGGGAAGATCACCCTCTAGCTCCTCTTCTGAGAGCTTGCAGAGTGCTGACTCTAACCCCACTGGATGCGCTGCAGCTCCCAGACTATGCAAAAGTCTGATCATGTGTATGAATGCAAAGCAGAACATCCCTGGACTGCAATTTCCTCATCTCTTTTCTGCTGTCACGACCACTGCTATCCTATCTTCAGTTCACAGGGTAAAAGAGAATACTTCATTAGGTGTCTAGGGCAAAAAGCACGCTAGGAAGAGAGTGGGAGGGGTCCTACTACCTACTCCACTTTTTTTGGAGGTCTCTTCGTTGCCAGTGGAGAATAAGGGTGGGGAAAATTACCTGGCTATCTAATGTAACCATCTTCATGTAGGAACAGGAAAGACATAATAGTAATTTAATTTTTTAATTTAAAAATTTTAAATCTTTAACATCTCTGGTAATCATGATCTGCCAGAGGCACACAACTGTTCAGTCAAGCCCTCCTTAGGAAAGAAATAAAGTCACAAAGGACAGTACCAGTTTTGCCTGGGGAAGATTGCATATGATGTTTCCTCTTGATATGAAAGGACTGGAGCATTGTGTGAGTGAGACCAGACCTACACAATAAGAAGAAACCCTCACCCATTAAAAAAGTTCACCAAATCCTCTTTGTATATCTATTTCTATAGTGTCGCAATGTCTTTGTATTTCGAGTGCTGGACTGCACACATTAGGCTACAGGACGTGGTGACAGAACCCTCTTAAAGGTGTGTTTTGTATGCTTGGGGTGAGCTTTGGACTTTCTGTGGACTCTCTCTGGTACACACATCTCTGAAAGATGCAGGTAGATTTTTATGGTACACACTTTTGATATAATTTTGATCTTACTTTCTACCTCATTTTTCTTTCTCTCCCATGACACACAGTCCTTTCTCAATGCACCTTTCCTGTTTTTCATGCTAATGCCTTAAGTCCCACTCCTTAAAAATTACATTTCAATTCCAACAGCCAACGTAATACAAATGATCTCTGGGATCTGAATTCAGGCTTCAAATTAACTAATTTCCTTTTATTTTTTTCCTCGTCCTTTTTTGAAGGTTTTTTGGAAGGAATCTCTTAGGCAACCTGACATTTTATCCTACCGTGTGGCAACTCTAGTTTTTTATCTGCAGTTTTAGCTGTATCCATACATCCTGTTGATTTTGAATGAAGTACCAGAAGCAGCCTGTTAACAAAGGAGTCAATGGAGCAATTTTCACTGAATATAGCATTTTACAGCATTGTAATTTTCAAGAGCATATTTTAAATCCCATGTCTATTTTTACTAAGATACATAACTGCAAGGACAATCCTCCTTCCAGCTGAAAGATTATACCTAACAGTATATGCTTCAGTACACACACAGAAGGGCTTGTTAAAGACAAAGTAAGATCACCTCTCATTTTGTTATTCTTTGATTTACATATTCCCCTTAGCTCTGATGTGTTCTGACTTTGTGAGTCTGTATGGCAGGGTTTTGTTATTTTTACATAAATTTTTGTTACTCAGTTTGCAAAAACATTCTACAATTCATGATCAGTACACAGCAATTTTTCAGTAATATTTTAATCATCCTCACAACAAATCAAGCTAATAATGACAAAGTAATTGATTACCTGATTTCTATCACACTGAGAGGCTATGGAAATATTCTGTTGTATTGATTAAGGACTCAGCCTTCCTGTACAACACAGCTTGTTCATATGTCTGGCCTCCAGCCAGCACAAGGTGCAATAAGCCAAAGATAAGGTAACATGTTTCTTTTAAAAAGTCAGTTGTATATTGATTTGGATTTATTAAATTTTCTGGGAAGAGAAGAGGAACCTCATATGTTGTGTCTTCCTCAAGGAATCACAGTTCACAGTTTTACAGTTTGTAACTTGCAAGTGGAGTGGATATGCTTACTTGTTTTGCTAATGCATATGTATTAATAAATACTGGCACCAGCCTGTGTCACAAAGACTGGAAAGAACCTGTGATACAGAATGGCACCTGAGAAGGTTGAGGAAGAGAAAAGATAAAAATAATAACAATTTCTGAATGAATTTTCCAGAGTACTGCTAGCTAACAAGTGGTTGGCTCTTGGCTGCTGGGAATGCAGCTGTTCATCACAAGTAGTTTTAATTTAAGAAGACATCTTGATGGTTTCAGATTATTTTGTGCTGTTGTCTTTCTCACCACTGCTTTCCCACTGTTGTAATTCACTGAAGCCTCCTGCACTTTGCTTAGTTGGTCATAGACAAAAGGGAGATTAAAAAACCCTAAGTTTACTCAAGCTGAGCATGGGAATATTTCCACTAGGGTGCGTAAGGTCTGATTTCCTCTTAGCTCAAACTTTTCCATTCTCTTCCTTTTAGCTTCAAGGGAGATGCAGTAGAGATTTCTGGATATGTTATCAGAGAACATTTCAGTCTGTTGCAATTATAATTCACACCAGAAAAAATTGAGGCTTTTAGCAAATTTAGGATAAATGGCAGGGTTTTATGTTTTATCACAGCCAGGCATTAATGCAGAACTTGTTAGGAAATAATGATTAAAGTGTTTGCAAAAAGAATCTGTAATTCTTCTTGAAACTTACTTTCTGGAGCAGTTCAGTAAATTGATACAAACCACACACAAATAGAAATTAGACTGCATTTTTGTCTGAAAAAAAATCCTCATAACTTGTAGACATCTTCCTTCTACTTCCTGAGAAAAAAATCCACGTATTAATAGCAGGAGAGTTCTGTATTTCAGAATACAAGACTGTATAGTTTAGAACTGATTCCCTGTAATAGGGAACATGGATTAATGAAGCATTCTTCTCATTCCTGCACAGGCTGATGTGTTAATCTTGCTTGCCGAAATAAAATCCTCCAATTAAAGCAAAACCCCAGGGGTACCATGATGTATTGACTGAGAGAATGAAAGCTCTGCCTTCCAGACAGAGTAATTTGGCTATTTATTAACCAAAGATAATATTTTCTTTTCTTTTTTTTCCTTCCTTTGATTATCTTTTTTTCTTTATTCTAAACTAACGATGGGTAGCCTCCTAGGAAGATGAATGAGCAAATGATGCTGTAGACTTTTCATTCACAATATGGTACTGTAGAAGAATATTCTCAAATATAAAAATACGGAAGTTTTCCTCCTTTTTGGGCTAGAGTGAGTGGAAACCATCAGAGAAACTGCATTGGTGTATATCTCTACAGTTAATTTTATAGTCTGTTTGTTCTTGAATGGAAGAGGAATAGAACAGGATTTTTCCCAGTAGAATTTCTTAAATTTATAAATGCATAATTCGAAGAAATCTAAAAATGCTTCTATATTTCTATGGATCACACTTAATGGAAAATTGATCCTGCTTTTAAGAAAGTTCTAAAACTAGAGTTTTTCCAATAAAAGCCAAATCTGAATGGTAAACAATAGAGGCTGTGGTAATTCATCCTCTCTTCGGTTTTATTATTGCCTTCCAGCTTCCAATCTAAAAGCCCTTAGCATCATTATTACCTCTTTTTGGCTTTTGCAAAATGTCACAACTCCTATTTAGCCAATAGATCACATCACACAGGGCTACAGCTTCACTTTTAAAGACTGTATTATTAGCTGAAATTCCTGACAGGCTGAATTATAAGCTTGGCAACAAATTGGTCTCCTTTCTGGTCTTTTCTAGATTTGCTTACTTTGGGACGTAAGAAAGAGATCTGGAGCCAGAGATACCTGGATCCAAAGACATGTCTACTAAGAGTGGGCTTAGTTTAAGCCATTCAAACCTTCTTCCAGACAGCTAAACACCATAATTAACCTGTCACTTTGTTATGTTGTAATTAGTCCAAATCATTTATATCCTTCACATACATGGTGGCCTCTCATACAGAAGTACAGTTTGAAGGCAGAGGTAAAGTAGTATCAAACTGTTATATATGAATAAAAAAGGAAAGCTTTCCATTGCAAACTTCGTGTGAGGACTTTAAACAAGAAAAACATGGATATTTTTCCCCATTTATGTCAGACTGGTCAAGAAAAAAAATACATTTCTACCAACAAAACTGTTATTTTCCCAATAATAATAAAATTATTTCTGCCTCAACATGTCCTGCTTGATATTTCATTACAAAAGGTCATTAGAACATCTGGCTTCCACTCTTCTCCCCTAACCTCTTGCAAGGTTTCCTCAGTCTCTCAGAAAGTGATGTAACCTTTGTGCAATCAGCAGCCATACCAAATTATCACAGTGATGAACCCGACGTAACTCTGCTCTTATACCTGCTGCTCATCCTTTCATCATCTGTGTATATGCAGCTTAAAGTTCTCCCCTTCATCTGCTCCCAGGCAAGTTTCTTTGGCTGCCTTGAATAAACAAAGGGCTGTCCTACTGGGACAGGCAAGCTGTGTGAACTGTCACTTTCTGTTAGCAAACAGCTGTTTTCCAAGATCAAAACATTTTCCATGCACAGGATCTCTATTTCATCCCCAAGAAAAGCCTTCCAGCATTAATATAATGATGCAATTTTTGTCTCCTAGCCTTTTCATGGAACAGGATAATGCGTTGATGGAGTACTTCAAACTCTGTGAGACTGGCAACATTACAGACAGCAGTGATTCTGTGTGAACACATTGGGGGAACAGAGAACAAAATCTACTGATCAGTGTGTTGTGATTCTCAATATGGCCAACACTGTGATCACAAAATTGTAAGATTAGAAGTAAAATGAAAACAAAAATTAAATTTTAAACATTAATCAATGCTTTGTCATCTGTAGAAATGGACGAAAAGATACACCTTTTGTCCTAATATTTGTGAAAAGGTAAAAATTAGTAAGGTTAAACCAACCAAACAAAAGATTATTAATAGGATGAAACTGAAATCACATGCACAGTGTACTAGATGAATGTTGGGTGAAAAAATTATGCCCTGTGTGATACCTTTAGATGGAAACTCTCTGAAGAGAAATTTAAATGGAATTGGGAGTTTAACAATGTCATTTAAAAAGCATCAAATGATTTATCCATTACTTTGATTTTTTACTGGGTTTACTTCATCTAGGATTTGAAAAAGCTTATAAGAAAAAGAAAAATAAAGTAAACAAAATGACCTCCTTGAAATTTTTTTTGAGTTTTGTTACTGTGGAAGAGACAAGGGAGTAGGTTTTACTTTCTTTTTCTGAGATTCTCAGTCTGATGTTACTTGGAGTTTGTTTATCTGAATACTGTTCAGGCTAAGAAATGATGACATTTAGGTTAATGGTGTAAGTATACAGTTCCCAGTACAAAGAAATCTTAAAAGTACTCTTTAAAATTTGTACTTTTATCAGCTGGAGAAGTTAAACACAAGTGCCTTGATAGTTCAGATTCAGAAGATGAATCTGGTTTTATAACAGCTTCAGGTTTGATCCAGCTCAAAAACTGTTTTGAGCATTACTATTAAAAAGCATTCTAAAAAGATCTTCAGCTTTATAGCTCATTAACTCATACAGTAAAAAAAAAAAAAAAAAAAAAAAAAAAAAAAAAATTATAAAAACCAAAGTGAAAATTGTGTAAGGAGACTTACCTTTTATTATTCATTTATGAAAGAGGCTTTACTGTTTAGAGAGTAGAAAAATTAATTAAAATAATATTAAACATGTATGAATTACTTATTATTTTTGCTTAGATGGATGAAGTACCTGTAATGTATAAAACAGCAATATAAATTAATACACACAAAGACTAATACTCATCCTCAGCAAGGAAACTGACTTCAAGATGTTTCCTGAGCTGTGTTTCCCAAAGGTGCTAAAGATTTTTAATTTTGCAGCCTTTTCAACCAAAAAAAAAGAAAAAAACCCATCTCATCCAAATTAGTCTGTTCAGTCACTCACTTATATTATGGAAAGAAACAAAAGGATGATCCTGGTGAAGGCTGTGGCTGGACATTTAGTAGAGATCAGCTTATTTGTGAGGATGATGTCTCTGAGGTGCTATTTTGCTGCATAAGGAGACAGTAGAAACCTTCTAACAGGCTTGATGCTTCTCCTGAGAAACCTAATAAGAAAACAGCAATTCCAAATGACAAGTACCATGTTTTCATATTTTACAGTATCTATTCAGACAGGTTAGCCTTTTGGGGTCAGCAAAACATTTTCTCAAATGGTTGCAGTTTCATTCTCTTATTTATTGATAAACTTCATTTATAATTAAAATTGTATCCATTCTCTTCTCTATTTTGGATTTGGATTTTGTTGCTGTCAGGAGCATAATAGATTGTGATACATGACTGCGTGTCAGTCCTTATTAATAAAATGGACAAACTAAGGCTGCCTCTGATTCTCACTGCTGGAAAATGTATTGACACATCTTTCAGGTCTTGGTAAGCATGTGGTACAGATTGCTGGGGCAGGATGGTAAGACTGATGAGCCTCTGTGTATTTCCAGGCAATTTAATGTTCTACTTCTGTTCTCTGGTGCAGTAGGTTAGAGGGGTGTGAACAACAGAAATTGGACATTTCATAAACAGCTGAATTAGCTAGTTTTTATTCCTATATTATTCATGATCTGCAAACTCACATTAGGTCAATGAACTCCAATTTTTAGCTCAAATTCATTTACAGCCATGTATTCAAATGATTGCTTTGAAACTTCTGAGGGAGATATCACAGGGCTGTGACAGCTGATCTGAGATGTTTTGGTGTATATCTAGCTGATGCATGAAATCAGTTACTGGAAAAAAACCCAAACACAACAAAAAACCTTAACCCAAGCCAAAATGGGAATTAAACTGAAAGCTGGTTGGCTTCATGAACTTGTGTTGGACAATCCAGGATAACAGCAAGCTTCCTTTCTTACAGTACAGTGTGCTCCTAGTCTTTGTCATAATCACTTAAATTTTAAATTACTCTATTTCATCTCTATCAGAATAAACTGGCAATGTAGTTGAGTGTTTCTTTGTTGTACTACAGAAAAAATGTTCTGAGCTGGATCAGGATGGCAGTCCAGAGAAGATATAATTGATCAGTTTCAAAATCTTTTCTGTTGTTACTTTGCACATAAGCTGCAAGCATTTATTCATAAAATCACAGGATACCAGGCTGGAAGGACCATCTGGTCCACCCTTTCTTGGCAAAAGCACAGTCTAGACAAGCTGACCCAGCACCCCATCCAGCTAAATCTTAAAACTGTCCAGCATTGGGGAATCCATCATTTCTGTGGGGAGATTATTCCAATGGTCGATTCTTCTTATGGTGAAAAAAATTTTCTCTTGTGTCCAACTGGAATCTCCCCAGGAATAACTTGGACCCATAATCTCTTGTCATTTCCATGTCACTCCTTGTAAACGGGGAGTCATTGTAGCTATCCTTCAAGTGCTGAAACATGACAATAAGCTCTCCCCTAAACGTGTTCTCAAGGCTGAACAAACCCAGCTTTCTCAGTCTTTGCAAAGCCTTTAGCAATTTACATTTTGCATAACCCAAATTACCCTTTTTTTGCATATATACAGTCAGACCCACAGTAAGTATAGTTTTTATGATTAAACTGAAGTCAGTTACTTTTAAAGAAACCATTCATATTAGTGTTTATAGCCTATCTATAAGTAGAGGAGGTTGAATTTCTGGCTCATATAAATGAGAGACAAAATCTTAACCCAGAGCCATTTATAACCCAAAGACACTGGAGTCTATTAAACATTTTGATATTTCATAAATATATAAAATAGGATAGCAAAAGACTTGGGGACACTTGTGACCTGCACCTGTTTCAGGAAGCCACTTTTTTGTTGGAAAGCACAGAGAGCTTTATTAAATATATTTTTTAAAAGAAGTTTTTACAGGAAGATTCTAAGACTGGAACAGAGGCCCACCCAACCCTTACTTGGCCAGTAGCTACCCCTGGGGTCACCTGAATTCAATAGATAACTGAGTTCAGGGCAAGAAGTAAGCTGAAAGACATTCCCTCTGAATATAAGAAAGAAGTTTTACATTGTGAGGGTGTCTGGGCACTGAAACAGGTTGCTCAGACTGACTGTGAGGTCTCCATCCCTGGAAATACTCTAAACTGGACATTGTTCTGGGCTACTTTCTCTAGCTGAACATGCTTGAGTAGGGGTCTTGGATTAGACAGCCCCCAAAGGCACCTTTCAGCCTCAGCAACTCTGTGATTCTGCAACCACCAATTAATCTTTCAAATGCCCAAGTGAATCCTGAGTTTAAACACAACTCTTTCAGTTCTGAGCCTGTAGCTGGCAAGCTACCCCTTGTCTATGGGGTAGATGTACTAGAAGATGTACACTCATAATTAGGAGACTAGTTTCAATTCTCTTCCCTACCTGAGGGGTTTTGAACCCTCTCACCTCCCAGGCTGACTGAGGCCCACTCTCTGTAACAAAACAATATATATGTTTGAATAAATAACATCAAAAGATGTCTGAGAGCACCCTGGTCTAGCAAACTTGGACTCCAGAGCCTCAGTATTCACACTGGAGGTATATATCTCTTCAGGTACAGAAGGGAGGTGAACCTGGGTGCATTGCAGCTGGGTGAGTCGGTTGCAAGTGTTGCCTCGTGGCCACATTTCCACCTCTGAATGCTACACAGCCCTGGCTGCCTCCCTGCATCAGGGAGCTTGGCCTGCAGCTTTGAAACATGCCACACTTCAATTATGTGCCTTTTCTTGGCATTTCCATAGCTCTAAATTATTATTGTCCTGTCTTTTGCATCCCACTATGATGTGCCAAGCTCTGCCTGAGTATTGTGCACAGCCTGAATGCCTGACTCAAACACATGTCCACCAGACACTTAGTTGCCTAATGAGGACAACCTGCCAGGCTTAGCAGTCCAGTGCCCAAATTCTTCTGTGAATTGAGCCTTTGGGCAATATCAGAAGGGCAATAAAATACCATAACAGATGCAGTTGGCTGAAATGGACTGCCACTATTCCAAAGGCAAACCATTTCCTCATCTGAAAATCAAATTACTCTGCATTAAAATAGTTTGCATAAGATCCCCAAATATTTAAGTCATACCACCGAGACGTTTTACATGTCAAGTGAAAATAGAAGCCTGTGTATGAATAATACCTTCAAAATAGGTGTTGTCTGTATACAGTATGACATTGAAGCAGTTTGTTTGTACTTGTACGTTTGTGCGTGGTTTTTTTGTTTGGTTGTTGGTTTTGTTTTGTTTCATTTTGGGGTTTTTTGTTTGTTTTTTTTTTTTAAATAACCAACAGATCATTTCATGTTGGCAAGCTTGTTGTTGATTAAACTGAGCCATGAAGTAACATCCGGAGAAGATGAGATGATAAAAACTTTAAATCCCTAGCAGAAGGCTGGATAAAACCTTTTTATTATCTGAGGTGTACCTGTGAGTTAACTAATTGTGAAGTGATAATAAATGATTTAATTATTTCCCATCTGTTAGGAATTCAATTAGATCCTGCTCAGTTTGCATAGCTGCAGTCCTTCCATCCTCTACTTTGCATTCCCTACTCAGTTTGAAGCTGGGAGAGTTAAGCTTTGTTATTATCCCCCGAGGCAAAGATGGAAGAGTGCTTTAAAAGTACTTTTTTTTTTTTTTTTTCCCTTAGATCCATCAGGCCTGTAATCTTACCATTGCATTTACAGCATCTTTTTCTTAAGCTAAAATACTGCATATAGTTAATTGGGAAAAAAACCAAACAAAAACCCAAACCAAACAAAAAACCCCACCAACCAAAAACCAAATAGATTTGTTTTTCAGTCCAAATTATTACAATAAAAAAATTGTTGAGGACTCTGAGGTGAAGACTGAACAATAAGTACATATGAAAATAATGATTCTCAGAATGATTGCATAAACCCAGGAAATCAAAGGCAAGGAGTGACTTGTCATGCCCCATATATATCGTGAATACACAGAGTAAACTCTCCTGCATTTTAATGGGAATAATTCATGTTGTTTTATGCTCACGCAGGCTACTGCCAGCTGACATAATAATTTCTCCACTACCTTTGGCATTGTTTTAACTTTCAGCATCAGCTGTACATGAAAATTTTGAGGGTGAGTAGTCATCTCCATTTACACCTCCACTGTACTGTGAGACACAGAAAAATCCATCATTTTGCTTCTCCTTCTAAGATAACAGAAAGATGATTAGCTAAGAAGAGGTGAAAAACGTTTACCTCAAAAGTCTCTTGCTCTTTGTCATTTGATGCCAGTGAAAGAGGAGATACTCACTGCCTTTGCCATGGCTGATGTGTTCATTCAGCAGGGAGGTCAAAAGCAGGGCAAAATCTCTGCCACCATGAATTTAGGATGGGTAGCCAATACTCAGTGTTCTCTGTTCTGTACTTTTAGGTACTTTTATGTTTCCTTCACTTGCTGGACTCTGAGGGAATGTGGACTGCTTCACTGACAGGTGTCCATGAGGTTCAGCCAGTGTTCCCTTCCCTCCTTCCCAGTGTGGACCTTGGCTGGATGCAATGTAATAGAGAAAACCCTTTTCCAAGACAGAGGAAAAACATATCTTCTTGAAAAAGAGAACTGGTGCTTACCAACATTGACAAAGCAAATGTGAAACAAAGTAGCACGTTTCATCCCTTATATGTAAATTGACTTAAACTCAAGGAAGTTCTCCACAGGGCATCCCTGTCTTAAAGAATCTTTAGAGAGAAGAGTTCTTAAAGCATTTTGTCTGTATCCACCTACAAATCACTCAACATGAGTAATGAACAGCTTTGGGTTTCACTTTGGTTTATGCTGTCATTTTAACCTGTGTCCTCTTCCCCTCAATAAGATACACCAACTAACTTGGTGACCTAACTGCATATGCTATGCAGTCATATGAGCTCTTGGATTAATTTATTTAAACCCAAGTAAACCAAAGGGAAATTTTACCTGTATTTCAAGCTAACTGTTGTTTGATATTGCATTCACCTTTGAAACTATACAGCAAATTCTCCTGGAAGGGCACAAAATAAAAAAAAAAGTTATTATAATGTTTTACAATTCTTCGCTCAGATGTGAAGAGCCTCAGGTGACATGACTTAGGCCAATTGTTTCACTTATCAATAACAGATAACATAAGCTCACGACAAATCTCTCTGCATGGTTGTTTTTTGACCTCTTATTGAACATTTGTCAATTGTCACTTTAACTTATGGTCCTACATTAAGAGGTCTGAGAAATATTGCTTTGCTGGGGTAGAGTCATTCTGACACAGTTGATTTTTTTTCAGCACTATATCATCAACTTTATGCTGGGCTGCCCTTATGATTTAAGCATATAAAAATATAGTACCATCCAAAGGACAATGGTAAGGAGCATATTTTCCCATGATTTTATGTTATTTTATTTGTGCTGAACAAGAAGATAAATGTTTCTGACTCAGTTTTGGGCATCTAAATCTTAAGACTGATTTTCTGTCCACGTGTGTATCTGTATGTACCTAATTATGCAAAAGGTAAGTGTACATACATTTCTTTCTATAGTAATCCCAGCTACCAATGTGACAAGTAACTTTACATTGTCTAAAGATCCTTGCTGGAGAGTATTTCCTTGTGTAGAAGCTTTGCAGTAAATCTGAGTGATGTGCCAAAACTGCAATTTATCCAATCTCATGTTCTTATCCGCAGCACAAAGAAAGAGAAAGAGTATTTGGTGACGGATCACAGTGGATGTCTGAGAGTGACAAGAATGTGGTAAAGGCCTTAGCCCAATGGTATAAATTTGAGCAGAACCATCCCTGCTTTAGCATACACTGAGACTGATCCTTTAGAGGTCATGCATCAGGGAAGTGCGAACGGATGTTTGCCACTGGTCTTTTTCAAACAACACAAAAATGAAATAAAGATCAGATACAGTGGGGAATCAAGGAAAGACCATGTCAGTATAAAGATATTTCATTGCATATAGAAAAGAAAACAACACACTAAAATGAAAAACATGCATCCATCATCCATGCACGGCAGACAACTTTTACGTAGGAAAAGCCACTTTGATCAGCTGTTTATTTTAATGTGCCTTTGGCCATTTTCTTCTTGCTTTTTAGTCAGTCTGGGGTTAGTTTTCCAAAATCTCTGATTCACTTTGCACAAAAAAAATCCAGAAAGTCACTATTAAAGAAATGCAGTTATTTGCTGAAGAAGTGTTTACTGTGTTCTCAAAATGTCCAAGAACACAGGAAGAGTATTTGCCCACATGCAGTCACAAAAATATTTAAAATGTATGTTCAGTTAAAGGTTTTACCTGAAACTATGTTTTAATTTTGTCAAAATGTGATGGCTGGCTCCTGTTGAGATTTCATTAAGAGAGCACCGATTGGTCCTTCAAAGCTTGCTGTTTACATTGCAACCTGCGCAAAACTGAAAACATAGCTATGCAGGGAAAAAATCTGATCCACTGCATAAATCCCTGCTTTGGAACAGTCCGTGCTTTTCCCGGATCAAAGAAAGATCCATTTTAGTGTGCAATGATGAAATGTAACAGTGAACCACCAACTTCTCCACCAGTGTCCACAAGGGACTCCGCCGCTTTGCTTCTCCTCGCCCCGGCGCTCCCGCCCATAGGGGCGGCCCCGGGGGGCGGCGGGGCCAGCCCGGGGGGCANGCAGTGTGTTTGTGATTCATCAGGTTTGGCATTGACTTGTTTTTCTGTCCCCAAATATTTTAATTTTCTTTTTCATTTTTATTCCTATATTATTATATTGTTATTTGTTTTATTATTGTTATATGTTATATAAATTATATATAATATATATAATATATTTTTATTGTTATATTAACTAAAAGATTAGTTTATTTTAAACTATTTTATTATATTTCTTTGCACTTCCATTATTACTTTTTATCTACTATTATGTCTATTTTTATTTTCTTTTTATGTTATTTTAATGTTATTATTTAATTTAAATTTTATTTTATTTTATTGTTATTTGTTTCTTTATTTTATTTTCACTTTACTATCTTGCTTCTGTTGTATTCTTTTAGTGATTTTATCTTATTACATTACATGTTGCTTTGGTTTGTTCTTTCCTCAATAGTTAGTCTTCAAAATTGAAAGTGGTTTTTATCCATTTCCAAACTGCATGTTTCAAAAGTAAGATCATGTCGCCAGCAAAGAACCAACAACCACAAATTGTTCCTGTGAAATACGTTGCTTCTTACAGACTCCACAATATTTTACATGAAAACAATATTCCTGCAGCCTCTTACTATCTCACCTAAAACAAACAAAATGGCTTGACAAGAATTTGGTGACTTCTGCCAGACTCAGATATTACTAAATTTGCTGTTAAGAAGTATAAGGCGCAAATTCCTATGCTTATGAACTTGAGACTCTTCTCTGGTCCAGTCTAAATACAACTTTGTTTACACTGATTTAGTAGCCTTATGAGATTGCTTGGTTGCTTTCCCTAGCTCTCTCAGCAGGTGAAATTGCTTGCTGAGCTGCACAAAATCATGCTGGGAAATAGCTGTGCCATGTAGATCTTGCCAGTATTTATTTAATGTTATGTTACTGCTCCAAAATGAAAAAGCAGTAATATTTAAAATGTAGCCAATGTGATGATGACCTATAAAAGCAAAAGAAAAAGCTGGGTAACAAATGAAACTATAACTTACATGCTGGTTTGGATGTCATTGTTTCTACCCCTACAGCAGCAGCAGCAGCTCCCTTTGTGGTTTTGCAAACCACAAACAATATGTTAGTTTTATATCCTTCTCTCTGAGTAATAGGTCTTTCTCAAACCACTGTCATGCTATCTCATTACAGCCCACGTACTCTAACCTGCTGAAGGAAGTGCTTTGGAATTGCCGAGGCAGGAGAGCTCCGAGAAAATTCAGGTACCAGCCATGATAACTACATCCAGAGGTTAAGCAAAAATTCTCAGAAGATTAATAGGACTCATTTTTGCAGTAGAGGTAAGGAGATGAAATTCACGTTCACTGAAATTTTAGCTGACTAGTAATGGCCATGTAAATATTCTGTAATTATTTGAAGTTATTTTAGTCTTTGTGCATTCACTTTAAAACTGGAGTGGATAGCAAGCACAACGCTTTGTTAGTGCTGTTGTCATGACATTATTAAGTGATTAAAGTAGGGAGAAAAAGGACAAGAAATCCTCTGCAGTGTACCTGAGAGTGAAAGAGAAGGTTTGGAGCATAAGACAGATGTCTGGAGCACAGTGCAGTGCTCACTTTAAGCAGCCCAGCTTGAGAAAGATACTAACACCACTTCTCCTGAGGAGAAGCAGTGTTACCTCTTTCCACTGTGGGTAATGTGTTCTTCCTTCTGCCTATGGAAGAGGCTGCCCCTACCTACAGGTCCTGCTGCTCATGCTACGGCAGCAACCGCTGCCGTGGGAGCTGAGAGCAAGCCAACAGCTCAGGTTGTCAGTAGAGGAAGTCAGAAGTATGTCTGACTTCTTCTGAGCCCCACATTTTTGCAGGTAAACTATTACCAATACTCAAATGAGCTTCTGGGAAAACAGCTTGGGTATGTAGATAAAACCTAAAGTAATTATTCTGACCAGAGGATGTTCTGAGGAGCCATACATCTCCCCAGGATGGGTCCACAAATGCCTGTCTGCCTGCCTGCATTCTGGATGACCCTGAGGACTGAAGCTTGTTATTGTTGTACTAAAGTAGCTAATTTAAGCCCAGCAGGTATAACGAGAACACCCTTGCTCTGAAGTGCATACAGTGAGAAGCAGAGGCAGAGAGGAGGAAGTCTTACTCGATGTCAGAGGTGCTGGGGGCAGCTAACTCTTCCCATGCTGGCACCACTCCCCAATGAGCCTGGGCTCTGCTGAATTTCCTGAGTGTGCTCCAACTTGATAAGGAATGAATGCTACCGGTGTGTAAAAAACATGAAGGATATTTTCAGTTTACATGCAGTATGTTATCTCTTCTCTTTTCTTCAAATGAAAAATAGAAGAGCTGAGGCTGGAAGGGGCCTCTGGAAATCGCATAGTTCAACCTCCTGGTCAAAAAAGGATCAACTAGACAACCAAATTTTCTGTATTTCAGCTTAGGATCACTTTTATCACTTTTAGGATGACTTTTATGGGCACCTTTTCAGCTTCATCTTGTTTACATAGTGCCTTCCCCCAGGAGCTTTCTCTTCTTCAAGCTGAACAGTCCCAGATCTCTCAACCTCTCCTCGTATGCCATATGCTCCAGTCCCATTTTTTTCATGACCTTTCTCTGGACTCACTATTGTATGTCCCTGTCTCTCTTATACTGGGGAGCCCAGAACCGGACCCCACATTCCAGATGTGCCTTACCAGCGCTGAGTAGAGGAGCAGGATCACTTCCTTCAACACTCTTCAACATTTTTCCTAAGATAGCTGAGGATGCTGTTGGCCTTGTTTGCATCTCTTTCAGTCCTCCCTTTTTAAGTCCAGTTTTCTCCTGAAATTTTGCTTATTTGCTTATAAAAAAGTGGAAGAATTAGGCCAAGGACATTACTGCTGCTGGTGGTTTTCTTGTTCATTTTCAGTTGTCAGACTTGGTTCTTGTAAAAATTTGTTTTCTGTGATGGAGGGGAGTGTGACACACTCATTAGAAAAGGATCAAAAAATAGTTGGAGTCAAACATTTAACAAACTAAAACGCTTCTTAGGTTGCACCTTGCAGATGACAAGAAAAGATGATGCTAATAATCTGAGAGTGTGAATGAAAACACTTTCCATGTGTTTAGTCAAGGGTATGAGTATGAGGATTGGATGTGAAAATTTTTATCAAAACCTCTTTTTTTATATAAAGATTTATTATTTTTTTTTAATTCTAACTTTAGTCAGCAATACCTATCAAGACTGAAGTAGAAGGCACTCAGGCCTGCCAGTGCTATCCATAACTTGTGTTTTTCAAGTTTCTGCCAGAAAAGCTAAATCCAAAGTACTAAGTATCAGCACCAACTTTCTGTTCTAGGTCTGCTTTCTAGCAAAGCAGGTCTTTCTTCACAGCAGTTTTGCTAAGTCATTCTTTAGCTGCTTCAGACCAACATTTTGAGCAGACTCGGCAGGAGAGATGATTACAGAGGGTGCAGGGTGGATTAATAGAATGCTTAAGGCTTCACCTATAGCCTTGTTTCTACATTCCCATCCCTTAATAATCTGTTAAATATCACAAAGTGTTCTGCCAGGCTCCTTTCCCAGAGACGTGCTCTAATCATTTCAGGACTTTTAGGACAAAGAAGTTCTATTTGTATATTTACATACACATACATGTAAAGTGCTTTTCTTATGACTAAGCAGTTTAAGTTACAACATGATGAATATTGTGGAAACTTATGCAACCCTCATTTTGCAGGCCCTATCAGCTGCTTGTGATCTGCCTCCATCTATATAAATGTAATTGACTGGCAGTAGAAAATATAGTGGAAAATACTGATTGTATTACACAAAAGCAATGTTCTCTGTGGTTGGAGTTCAAGATATGGCACCCCAAATCAAAACTTTTAAAGCTTTTTAAACTGCAGATCTTTAATGCTCTGTCTTAGGAATCAACTCACAGCATACCCTGAATACTCTATATTTTAAGACTATAAAGAGACTAAATCCTAATTCCCTTTCCAAAGTGAACAGCTCAGGAAAATCACACATATGCCTTTATTCGATGATTTTGAAGAGAAGTGCATATATTATTGACACAACTAAAAGCTTGTTATCTTTATCTTTCAGTCTTGGGTACAGTCAGTTATCACCATCTGCTGTTTAAATATTAAAGTTCTTATGACTGGAATATTTGAAGGCCTGGCAGAGGAAGGAAAATAACAATGATGACAATAATAATAATAATACAATAGCAATAAAAGATGGAAGAAACTGCATTCTTGTGGAAGCTGAAACTTTGTCCTCAGTAAGAACCTCTCTCTCCATAAAGAGATCAAATTGTGATGGGCTGGATATTTCCAAATAATATGCTTCACAGTAAATTGTCTATTTATGTGCTAAGCAGAATGCTTTTTGCCCTCTCTATGATTTTTCCAATGTATTTGTCAAGGTATTTGGGAAGATTGTATTTTTTGTACTGTTTCTAATCTTTTAAATCAAAAGTTAAGGAGGCAAAAGAAGCAAAGGTCAAGGATTTGATATCCCTAGTAGGGGAGATATATCTGGCTTTGGGTAAAACTCTGTGAAATCAGCTGTCAGAATTTACCTTCTCTCTACCTGCAGCATTGCAGAGGTGTGGAGAATGCTGAGTGCTTGCTGATGGTTTCCTCAGATTCCTCTGCACCTAATCATATTCACAATACTGAAGGTTTCCATCATTGCAGAAGCTGACAGAATTTAGTAATCATCCAGTGAAATGCCTTCTGAAGGTCTGTTCTGGGAATTACAAGTGCTAAAAAAGTACTGCAGCAAATGGAATCGGTTTGTTCTTTACATATCTAAAAGCTTGTTTGTAGTTACCATCTCTATCCCTCTCACTTTAAATCTGATATTGTTATTTTTAAGATGCAGAAAAGGCTTTTTCCAGGATTGTAAGTTTCCTTCAAATTTTGCTGACCAAGAATGAGTATTGCATTGTTTATTTACTATGTGGTTGAGGCTTAAGAAGGCTAAACAGAAGTTTATCACTTGGATTTTTTAACAGATTTTTGCTTCAAATTCAGTGACCCATTTCAGCTGCAGTACAAGGTCACTGTTGCTAATTTACTCTCACTCATTGGTCTCAGTGAGAGAATTTAATTATTTCAGCCTAGTTCATAGTGGAAGAGCAGCTGCACCACTTAAAACACTGTAATGAAAACCAGTAAACCCTCACCTTGCCTCAGCAAAAAGACCACGAACAGAACAGTTAAACTTATGGTCTGTAATCTCAACTCCAAAAAAATGTGTATTACCTTAATAAATGGGAAATTTCAGCTGACTAACAGCTGTGCAATTGTTCTTTCTGTTTGAGCTGACTCTCCTTAATATCCATGGAAGCCTTCCTGAAAATTGAACACTAGAAGTATAGAGAAAGAATTCCTTGAACCAGTATCCCCAGCTTTTGAGAGAAGGCTTGCAATGGTTTTTAGAGGCAAACGTGCTTCCACTCAGTGTAGAAGGGGTAGCACACCAAAGCCAGTGATAACCCCATGGGTTTAGCTGGAGAAGGCATTCCTCAACATCTATGGTTCGTAACAAAGTCACTGGAAAGTCATTTCCAGGAATTTCCAAGATTACTTTCAGAGGAGCCTAGGAGTCTGAAAATTAAAAAAAGGCATACTAAAATAAAGAAGTGAAATAATTTGAAACTATATTTGTAAAAGTGTTACATCCTTACAGACCTTGAATATAATTTCTCAGTTTCCTGCCCCCCAGGAGCTGTTCTTTTATTAACAATGTTGAAGTTCTGTTCCCAATTTGTTGTCAGAATATTTGAAAATATATTAAAATTCATAGGGTACCTACCTTTTCACTCATGGGGAAAACTGTTTTATTTTATCCTAGGTGTTTTGATATAGCAAATAATTGAGCCGCTTTTACAAGAGAATGCTCAGTGTTCTGTAAACAGTAATTACAGAGTGGGCTATGTATGCTCATCCTATTCAAAAATATACTAATAGACCAATATATGCAGTCTGTTTCTTGATTAACTGCATTTGTCTTCTGGACTAGTAATAAACAGTTGCTCCTGAATGAGTTTAAACTGTTAATATAGCCACTCACACAACAAAAAAAAATTTTCTTCATCTATCATTTATTTATGATTTCTGTAAACTATAAATCATGCTGGTTCAGGCAGTTTCGATCATATATTTACATTTACAAACTGTAATTTCCAAATGTAGCTTCTTACAGCAAGATGTTTGTGTCATTGGAGTAGAGATTAAAACAGCTTTGGTTATCTGCAAAGCAATGTATGTGCAGCCTGGAGTATAATTATTTGTGGAACAGGGATATAATCTCACAGTCTCAAAAATGGGCGAATACTTTCATGACTGCCACTGAATAAGGTGATCTTCTGTTCATCTATTTTTAGAATTCTAATTAACAGAAACCAAATGATTGCTTTTCATAGTGGAACATCAGATTCAGACTGAAGATCTTTGGAGAGGCACTCCCAGCTATCAGGTTATTTGAAAAATTATCTTAAGATAGGACCTTTGAAAACACAAGGATTTCTGCTGATGCTGGAACAATAATTGAAGCTAGATTTGTGCTTTTTTATCTTCCTTATGTAAGGCCCAAACATAGCATATTTGGCATCACACAGCCACAGGTAATTCAGATGTTTCTGACTTGGCAATCTCTAAGTACTCCTTTTAGTAAGGATTATCAAGAGAAATCACAACTTATTCTATAGTAAGACACATATTTAATTTGAAAGTGTTGTGAAAAATACATGGCTTTGTTTGACTCAAAAATCTCAGATACTGAAACAGAGGTGGCTCAGAGAGTTATTTTATGCCAACCTGACTGCATAACAGCACTGGACAAGAAGAAATCACTTTGTAGTCAATAAGGAAAAGGAGAGATTGAAATGCTGGGCAGAGCTCTGCTGATTTCAGTAGAACAGTAAGTATTCTTACTGCTGGGGAGTTAACACTATGACATTTATTCTTCTCCCATCTTTAGACCATGCTTTATATGTACAGTTTATAGTCATGAGGAAGACTCAGCTGAATTAGGCTGATAAAGGTGCTCCAGATACTTTTATCTTCATTTGTCTGAAATCAAATAAAATCTGTCATCAGCATATCATGTTCTGGCCTTGAGCTAATCTCCATCCTTTCTTTGCCCATATGGATAATGTCTGGCCAGGAAGGAAATGACTGCATTTTCAACTACAGGAATGAAATCTGGCCTAATGGAAACTTGGTTGAGTTACTTCCTGAAAGCTAATGACTAAACAGAGCTTTCCAGGAGGAGGCTAAGACTGGCAGAAATGTTGGCCAGTGAAAGATTTAACATCCTAATATACTTGCAGCATGGATTTTCAAAAACCTTTCTGCGATCTGGTTATTGAGGACTAGTAATGTTTGAAAAATCGAACAGCTTCATCCACTTGATGTCATCTCTGATTGTTGATTAAGAATCTGACTGGCCCTACAGAGCCAAACACTGAGAGAACAACAATATTTGAGGGGTTACAATATCCGTTCTCAGGTGCCACTGAAAATTATCAGCTTCCAATATTGACAGTTTTATATTCTTGCTGTCCAGTTGAAGGCCTGATGCAGAAGATTCCTGTTTTCTTTTCACTTTCCTGTGCTGCTTCCTGAAACAAAAAATATTTATAAATAGGATGATTTATGACTTGGTTGGATACAGGGGATGACTAGAACAGAAGAATAGATGTTGGAAAAGTCACATCAAAGATAGTAAAGTTTGAATGTTCGGTTGATATGGAGGAAAGCTTAAGCAGTTCAAACCATCTCAAGTACTTCAGCATATCTTTAACTTGAACTTGCATAAAAATTTAGCTGTATGTATTGGGATTTTTATTTGCAAGTTATAAATGTTTGATTTGCATTTGCCTTGGATTTGAGATGTAACCAAGCTTGATGTGACCTCTGCCTCTCGATTAGTTGTAATGACATTTGTTTTAATCAATTAGAATACAACATCACAATCTGCTTTTAAGAGAAAGTTCAGTATGCATTCAGAAAAGTTAATTATATTTTCTTTTTTGGCATCTTTCTGTTTTCCAGTCTCCCTTTGCCCCACTTAACCATAAACGCCTAGAATTAAGCCTCCCAACAGTGTTACTGAATTGTTTAATCTCTTCCACTCTGTCTGCAGGGATTAGCTGAGGTGACACAATTTCTAATAAAATTTTACACCAGTAAACCTGGCTTGAAGAGCAGATGTAAAAAATCCTGCTGGTTGTCATGCATTTAGGCATTTGTTCCTAAGAAAGCACACTACTGTGCATATGTGGGATGGAATGTTTTGCTATGCCAAAAGCGAATCTTCATGCTGTTGAATTTATGCATTTCCCACTGGTACTCAAAATGCTTGTCTGAATGCTCAGGCAGGGGAGAGCTCTCTCTGTGGAAAATGCTCATCTTCTGTTCAAGTCAAGAGGTCTGACTTGTACTCTATTCCCTATTCATTGGCAATTTGCAGCCAGTGTTTGCTTTATCGTCACAAATTAACGAGGAAAAATTGTGGTGCTAATTTTTGCTTCAGTGGAATGTTATGGAAAAGATAATAAATAGCAAAAAGAGAGAAGAAGGGAAGAAGAAAACAAACCAGAGATTCCACAAAGATAAATGTAATATCCCCTTCACCCCCAAGAAATGAAATTATTCTGACAGGGTCAGAGATTCTGCTTGGCAAACCATCCTAAATTAATTACCTGCTTGACATTTAAAAGGAAGGTTTCAGATAGTAAATTTAACCCAGACAAAGCATTCTTTTTAATCTTGTCAGTATGCAAACTACTTTGCACTGCAGTCTGTGAATTATTTATCAGAGAAACGACCCCAAAGGGTAGAAGGAAAATTGGGAGTATTTGATGTCAGGTTCTGCAGCCTGATGTACTTCCCTACGTTAGATCTGTACCTGTTGCAGGTGCTTAATTTCTCTTTGTCTGATGTTGCTGATACTCAGCTCTCAAGCTCTCATGCAGGGCTTTTCTAAAGCTTAAATATTTTTTCCCTGTTTAAAGGCATTCAAATCACTTCTAAAATGTCCCAGCAAATAATTGTATCTACTTTCTAAGGAAAAAAAAAAAAAAAAGCCAAATAAAGGGAACAAAACCACCTGTCTTTCTGTTCAGGTTTTATTCATTAGAATAAGCATGCAATATTCATGACTGTTGTTTTTTCCCCACACTCAAGTGAAAATAAAGTCTGTCATAATAAGCAATATGCAGAGCCTGAGTTCCTACCTGTAAATTGCATTAAAATATTAATCCTGCAAGTAGTCAAATGAGATGAAAATGCCTCAGAAGATGTGAGTCCAGAATCCAGTTCTGACATAGTAACACAGCTGTGTTTTGATTTTTTTGGTTGTTGTTGTTGGTTTTACTTCATTTGTTTGGGGTTTTTGGGGGTTTTTTGTGGTTTTTTTTTGTGTGTGTGTGTGTGTAAAGCCACTTATTTTTAGTCTCCTAGTTTGTAAATTAAACTTATACAGCTTCTGTTTTCCCATCTACCAATCTTTAAAAGTTTCAATATTATTTATTCAACAACACTTTGTATGGGGTTTAGTTAGTTTGCTAACAGAAAAGACCTCTAAGTGCAATTGTTATGTAAAAGAGAATTTTAATTCAGTCTAACACAATTCAGAACATAACCTGACTAAATACCTGCTCTTGGCTGACATTGAACCTGTTTCCTTAGTTACTCTGGATCTCTACAAAGACCCTGTGTCTCTGAAGACATCAATCAAGTAAGCATCTGATATTTAGAAGAAAGACAGATTTAGAAAATCAGCAGGAAAAAGCAAAAAACAAAAACCAAACACAAACCATTACACAATTGTAACAACTTCAGCATATAATGCCACTATGAGCATTTTTCTCTTTGAGAACATTTACTAAATGTGTGTAGTTAACTTTTGACGTTTTTTGTTTTAAAGAGGCTCCAATACTTTCTGTTTCATCCATAAATAAGAACAATAGCTGAGCTGATTGGAAAGTTCAGTAGAAAGTCTGCAGAGAGAAATTATAATTCCCTTCCTCTTCTGCCGTGTAATATGAAAAATTATTTATTTGACCTATGGAACTTTTTGCATCTTAATGGGAGCTGAAATGCAACTGATAAAATTATACCATATAAAGTTATACCATTCTTTGGTTTAATCAAGTGCCTAATGTTTTTGGTTTACAAGTTTTTGTTCTTCCAGGGAGTGGATTTTTCCTACCACAAAATTTCATCTTCCTTTCTGTCAGTGGTTGAAGGTACCAAGAACCATGAAACATGGGACTTCATAATAAAAATCTGTTGAAGGAAAATGTGGAAAATGTGGAGCTTTTATTTAACTAGGCAGTCCTAGTCCATTCTGATAGATGATTCTCTTTACAAGAAATATTTGTCAGACTTTTATACCTAGGTTTCTAAGTACCTCAAGACTTTCAAGCTTGTGTCCAGTTTTCTCTGATAATAAATCTTTTTGTGAGTTGATGAATGCTTAAATACACATGACATAAAATCAGAGCTACCACACTAGTTAAATTTAAGTCTCTCCGCTTTAATACTCTATCCACTTTTCATCTGTTTTTACTGTAAAATTCCTGAGAAACAGGTAAAGGATTGTGTGTATCCTCCATAACCTATTTATGTACCTATAAATTCCCCTTTGCAGATTCTTGTATCCATACAAAATAAACAACTAAGAAACTTTTGCTTACTAAATATCCCATGTCCCTCTTTAATGAAGCGTAAGTATGAGCTCTAGTGTCTGTGGATACATTTTAATTAGGGATTTTGGCCATTGTTTAACTATGATAATTTCCCCTGTGATTTCTATTCAGCTGGTTTCACTTCCCCTCTCCCCACAGCCTTGCTCAAACATAGGGCAACATCAGTGCTGGGGCTGTGATAGGACATCACCCTAACAGCAGATGAATTTCAAAGCGTTCCTTCTACTTTTAAGTGTTTTTTACATTTCCCAACTGATTTGTAAAGGTGGTTAAGACTCATACGAGTGCAAAGAATTACCTTTATCTAGATTTAAATGTTATTTTATGCTAATTACTGAAGCTATTCTTCCAAGATGAGTAAAATAGAAAGTCCTTGATTTTTTATGTATATATATAAATAGCAATCAAACTTTGATCTGTACTGTCCATGACTGCTTTTTTATCTGCTCATGATGAAATTACCTACAGGACTTTTTGAAGCTGTTGCAATACATAATTTTTAAAGTCAAAACGAATAGGCTGTGCATCCATCATATCCTATGTAGCTGAGGCTGAACAGTAGTAGTGAAGTAATATGGCTACTTGAACAAGATATGCACTGATGGTCTTGGCTGTGTTCTAATGGTCTAAACCATTCTGAATAAAATTCATCCCCCTGCAGCACCACCTAAATGTTGCTTGTGCCCTGCTTTCTAGTGCACCAGCTTTTCACTATTGCTCTGCACAGGAGGGGATTTCATCCACTATGCATTCAGATCTTTAGAATTTCAAATCTCTTTCATTGACTGTTTATCTTGTTTTATTTCCCTGAGTGCATTATTATGGGATTCAACTCTTCTGATTTGTACTGAAATACTATTTGTACGGGTTTGGTTTTGCTTAAACTTGCATTTTCATTGATCATCTTTGCACTTTATTCTTTTTTGGTGACTTCTTTACCCTCCACAAAGACCTGATGCACATATTGATTTAAGATGTGCAGAGCAGCTGCTGGGCATTGCTCTGGAGCAGCGATAGAAGTTCAAGCAAAACTTCCTTCTCTGTGCTGAAGTGAAGTGGAACTTCATGTTGCACAGGAAAAGGAGATGGCACATGGTTGTCATTCTACACGTTGTTAATATTCCTGACTTTGATGAGAAGTGTTGGAAAAGTGTCCACAGTTGGCATGCTTAAAATTTTAGTCAGAGAGTGAAAGTTTCTGAAAGATTGCAAAGCTCACTGATGCACGGGGGCAAAGCTTTCATTTTTTCCAGTAGGCTGGTATGTAAGCCTGGTACATCACTTAAGAGTTTTAAAGTACATTAGGGTTTATTAAGCTGTAGTTTCAGTGTTTAAAACCTGTGTTGTTTTTTTTCTCCTCTTTCACTTGTCATGCATTTTCCCCACATAAGTATTCTATTTGCATTGCCTATGCGCTAATAATTTGTGGCGAGAATGCCCTTCAAAACTCAGCATTCCTAACTGTCCTCTGCACTACCTTTCACCTTGGATAAAGCTTTTATTTATTTTTTAATAAATTCCACTGCAATTCTAATACATGAAACCTCATTATGGTGTAATTTCCCTTGGTGTGAAGAGACCTCATTAATTGTTCCATTCAAAAATGATTATCTCTCAGGTTGGGTGTAACAAGGTAACTGCAGTGAATGAGGATTTTTTTTCTGCATCCTTCTTGAGCAGTTCTTTCTCTCGAGTGATTAGGTTTGCTGCATCTGTGTTTACTTAAAAACCTGAACCTAAAATAATTAGTAACAGGTGGCTGAGGTCTTACTGTTAATCTGCCTGCCTTTTAGGTGTACTTCTATAAAAGGTTTTCAGTTCCCACATTCTGGTTCTTTTCCATATTTAACAGGCTGTAATGAGAAATGATCTCGTATGGAATGTTATTTGGGATTACTTGATTCTAGGAGAGGTTTTATTTTAACACTTATAGCCATCTATATGACAGATATTTTACCCTTTAGAAATACCAAATCTTACTTCATCTCTTGCTGTTATATAGGGGCTTTCATGGTAGTGGTTCTCTACAGCCTGGTTTTCTAAGGATATGCTTGCATTGCTAGTATATTCTGACTTTGCTTGTGTTCTTTCCTGATTCTGCTCTCAGGAATTTTCAGTGGGCTTTCCCCAGCTGCTCACTGAATTTTTCAGATCTTTTTCTGCTTGCTCTGGTGATGTTTAAGAGACAGGTGGTAAGCTTTTTTATACTGCTGTATTCGGAGAGCTTGAGAAGCATGACTTAAGTTTCTTTAAATTTATGTGTAAAGTATGCTTACCTAAAATGTGGCATCTGCATATCTGAACTTCTTAGTTATCCAGCCATGAATGCCATAAGAACAAGAAGCCATTCAGCTGTGCATGATGGGATGGATATGGTTTATTGACATTTATGACTGCAGGTAGGAGATTGCTACAGTGATTTGAACACTCAGGCAGGGTGGTCCTGTATCAAGACCAAGATGGAAAGCCAAGATTATGAAACCATCCATGCAGCTACTCGACAGCCAAATGGTTTTGACATGTGCTGGGGATACTGGCAGCTATAATTCAAGAGCCCCACTGTGCCTAGCTCATTCCAGAGGTCTGAAGTCTAGCTTTCCACATCCTGAGATGTTAAAGAGGTTTTCTTCATATCTTTTATTGGAACCATTTCATTTTCTGTAAATACACACTTATTAAGCTACAGTGAAGCTGACTTGATGTTCTAGTGACTGAGTTATTCTACTGGGATGTTTGGGGGACTGAGTTGGGGACACTGACCTTGAAACATAATTTCTGGAATTATCTTTTTGTTCTGAAGTTCAGGTAAGTGCCTTAAAAATAAATGTTTCAGAGTCTCTAAAATGCTTCAAAGATTTGAGGTTGGACTTACTTAAAATGTGAAAGCAAAATAAGAAAGCTTTACTGTTCCTTTTTGGAGCATAGGAAAATTCACAGCCTCATGCTGGAATTATTGCTCAGGACCTGTGCTACAGAGCATGTGTGGCTTTACAACTCCCTCCATTCATTTAGCATAGACTTCACCCATCGTTACAAGGACACTGATTTCTGCCCACCATTAGCTAAGAAATCTTCACAAAAATCTAGTTTTACAGGATAGTAATTACTAAAGATAACAATTGTCTGTTATCTCACAACACTAGGAACTATTTGTGCTTTATCACAGGTTTTATTTGCAGTCCTTATTCAGCCCCCTATTAAGGTGAGACATATTCTCCAACCACACAGTTTGATCACAAAATACAAGATTGTTTTTTACTCCATGTAGGAAATACAACTGTGCATAGAAGCTCCATACTTCTGCTCTCATCTCAGTGCATAAAACTTGTTCAAGAAATAAAACAGGCAAAGTAGGCATCTTGGGGATTGCTTTGTGTCCTAATTCCTGTATTACGTTAAGAGCTTTTTATTCTTAAACAACCATTGCAGTCCTCTTCCAACTTTATAACACAGAGGAAAATAATCCTTTTTAGCAACGGTCAGCTTTAAATGTACATTAATATAGAATTTTAAAGGAAGAGCTGAGTGTGGAAAAATCAGTAATAGCATGCAAATAACATATTCCTAGTTATAAAATGAGATAAAGAAGTCCAGAGGAAAATAAAACAGTAACAGTTATATCTACTAAAATGGAACTGATCTAAAAAGAGATAATAATGGCATACTTCTATTTCTTGATGGAAAATATTATTAAGAAAGATTATGGTGAATTGTCTTTCACAGTTCAAAGGAAAGATACTTACACAGATGCCTATTTAAATTAAGAATCAAATTATCATCCTGTAGTTCATTGTGAAGTAGTCAAAATATTGGTAGATCATGCATTTAATACAAATTATTCAGAATAGGAAGAACAAAAACACACTATGGAGGAATGTTAAAGTAGTTATTGTATAAAATTTTTCATGGAAACACTAACATACTGTACTGCGAAAGGAAACCATGATTAAAATAAAATCAAATCAACCCACCAAATGCAGAGATAACTAATTTTTTTTCAACAAGATTTATTAAATGCCATAGCATTTCATTATGGCAAATTTTGTTTTAGGTATTTAGGTTTCTTGTACTACTCTAAACACGAGACACTGAAAATGATATTTTTAGGAGTAGAATACTGAAGTTTAAAGATTTTCTCTGTTCCTGTGTTTAAATAACAAAAATCATTATAGCAGAAAATAAAAGTACATGTCTAGAGTGTAGTGGACAATGTCTCAATGTCCAGATGCACATGAGTGATGAATGGTGTCCCTCAGGGATCTGTACTGGGACCCCTACTCTTTAGTATCATCAGTGCCATAGACAGTGGGCTCAAGTGTATCCTAGTCTTGATAGAACAGAAAGAAGAGAAAAGAAGAGGAAGGGGGTTTTCTCTGATATTGAGGCAGCCCCTGGTCTCTTCTCACAGAGCCCTCCCCTGCCAGAGGGGGGACACAGACATCCAGTGAGAACTATCAGTATGACTATATTCCAGTAAATACTAGTGTTGGGAAAGAATCAAGAAGTCCTTATTCCCAAGAACACTGACAATCTACTTCTAATAATCTCAAGAAATTGAAATATAGCCCAGTATCTGTTCATTTTACCTGTTTGAGGACACTGTTTTCATCAATGGCATGAAATGTCTGATACTTCTGTGTCATTCCCAAGTCAGATTTTAAACTTTTCAGATGCAGAGGTCTGGATCCTGTTTTGCTCCAGGTAATTTATTCCTATGCAGCCAATTACAGAGCACAGCTTGCACACTTCTGTGCTCTGATATCAAGCTATACTTCTCTCTTGTTTAAGTTAAATTTTCCATTCTGAGGAGAAAAAAATTATCATCTATTTCTGTGATTTATTCTCTTTCTTTCAGTCTGAAAATGATTAACTGAAATATGGAAGTGCAGGTGGTGGAAGTGTGTGGCCTGAATGCTCATAAGTTAGAATGAGATTCTCTGAAAACTCCTCATTCACATCTGAATGATGGTCACTTGGATCATTTAGTGGTTGGTGTCAGACCTTCTACTGATATAATAATCTATGTGCTTTGTTCTGGGGCCATTACTGCAAGATGGTCCAAATTACTTTAGTGCTCCTTTTCCCTTATTAATCTGCTTTTTTTTTTTTTTTTTCTTCCATCAGATGCTAGCAGAAATATATTACTAGATCGTAAACTTAATAAGTCAAGAATTTGCTCCTAATCTGATACCTGAATTTATTCCAGTAACATCCTAAATTTAGTTTGGGAACTGACATCCTTCTCTATAAACAATTTGTAGAAGGCAACTACAGGTTTGCCACACCACAGGGAAAGGAGCTATTGCTTTTTTTCTCTACACTGGAAGTGCTCCTATAGCAATGTAATGCTGGTGGAGTAAAGGGAAGTTAGTTTAATGGCCTCTGGAAAACATAACTTTGAAAGAAGACATTGGACTGTACAGTGTGATTAGAGTTATAATAGCAAGCACATGAGAGAAAGTATTTCATTAAACATGCAGAGACAGTCCTGAGGGTTCAGAGCAGAGGTGAGCTCTGTGCCTTCCAACTGTGCACTCAACTGCAGAAGCTAAGGGGGCTCCCTGCTGCCTCCACATCTGTTTACTTACTCTCTACTCCAGATTTCCTTGTCTGTGAGGAGGCAGAGCTTCTGGGGAACATGTTGCTCTCCCCAGGACAGCCTGCTGCAGCAGGGCAAACAGGAGCCAGCCTTTCACAGGACGTAGAGCTCAGGGAACCAAAGGCTTTCACTTTCTGAACAAGCTTCTCACCACTCTTATTGTCATCAATGCTGTTACTTCTTAATTACTGATGCAGCAGTTATTTTAAAAAGAAAACAACTGCTGGTGTTTTAGTTTGTGCTGAGCTTGCCCTTTAGTTTGAGCTGAGATCAGACCCATCTCCAGTGCTTTTGGACTCCTGGTGGGGCTCAAGGAGGAGCTGCCCTCTTTGCTGTGCAGAGCAACTGAACTCTGTTCAGAGGCAGGACTGCAGTTGCCTAGAGAAAGGGTCAGATCAGACAGGGAGCCTTCGCTTGACTTGGAGCTGTTCTGGGGTTATTTTGGGTGGCAGTTTTGATTCTCAAACCCTACCTCCACCTAAGTTTATCTTTAAAATTCTTTATCGCTTAGAGGATTTAGTCTGTAGGCAAATCTAAAAGTCTCAGTTGTTCTGCTGAACCCTTGTTTCAAAGTCTTTGCTTCCAATGTAATATTCTCTTGGAAGTGAAGTTTGTTTCCTGGTGCTTTGTTAACTATCAGGAGAAAATAAAATGTGATTTATCTGGAAGAAAAAAATATGTGTAGGATAGAGCTAGGAAAAATCTCTGCGGATCTAGTTCAAACTTGTGCACCGCAACGAGAGGATATCAGATGCAGGTTTTTTGTAAAGAAATAGTTGAAACAGTATTTAAGAGAGACACTTGCTTTAGGTTTGCAGAACGGCCTTGTGAATCCCCTGGGCTCACCTTCATTGCCTTACTCAGAGCCTGGGGCTGCAATTACGTCTGAGCAATGTGTTACGGCGTGGGAAGAGTGGGGGCACCAGCAGCGGGTGACGAAAGTGGGCGTAAATGAATCTAGATATTTTCATTACATTTTGGTAGCAAGCTGGGAACAAAGAGGAGGAAAAAAAATCTTGTAAGAGATATAAACATGACATTCAGTGCCTGGCAAGGCAGAGAAAAAGCCTTAGAAGCTTTCACTGAGAGCAGAATATCTCAGGGTTAGGCCCATGATGAAGCTATGGGGAGCCCATCAAACAACAGTGATTATCCTGTTTTGAAATAGGGCTAAATGTCATATGCAAGAGACAGATTTTATTTTTCTTCCTCAGAGACTCCCAGTGAGCTGCCTACTTTATCCTGGGCTAACTTCCAGGTGGCATTTCTGCTAGAGCTCGGAATGTTCTTTGGTTGTGTTTGGAAAGCTGTGTACTTTTAATCATGTATCAGTTTAAAGAAGTTGCTTTCTTTTATTCAAGCACAATCAGAGCTCAAGGTTAAGTGACATCCATCAGCTTTAATTTTTTTTCTGCTCTTCTTTCCATGGTTTGCCTGCTGAGATATTCCAAACCTTTACTGAAGTAATGGAAGTGACTTTTCCTTGTATTTCACAATATTGCCACTCACATGAAGCTTTACATTCTGTCCAAGCTGTGATCAAGATAACCATTCCATAAATGAGTTCTCTGTCATTATCATTATCTATGGCAGTCACACATGATGATGAGCTGTGAGATAAGCTGGAGTGGCAGACACCTCCTACAGACTCCAATGGTTTTTCCTGTGAGGTCCTTTGTACCCTGCTGACGTCTCAATCTGTTTCTCCCCAAGGGTCATAAAATCAATTTGTTGCCAGGAACCTTGTCAGCCTTGTTCTACTACTTGACTTTCAGATTTACTGTGACAACTTTTTTTAGATGAAATGGCTCGACCACAACCTCTTTTGATTCTGGGATTTGGTCAAACCACAAACAGACTGCGTTTGGAAGATTAAAATGCCCAGAATGGTGCTCTGTTGATTAGAGGGCTTTTGGGTGCAGAATCAATTGACACAAAGCAGCTGAATGAAGACCCTAGTACCAAGGGTAAGGGGTGGAATCTTACCCTTTGTCTGGGATGTCTTCAGGAATCCTGACAACATGCTCTGTTATGCAAGGAAACAAATGACATGTTCTCTGTGCACAGAAAGCTCTGCCTACCTTACTGACGCCCCTGGGATTCAGCTTTTGAAGGATACAGGGGACTGCAATAGGTCTTGCAGTGCATGGGAGGCAAAATGGATCAGTTCCCCAGGAGACAGTTTAGGGACAGATCTCCCAGCAGAATATTTTCATTCTTAGGGGTTTGGCCACTGCAGGACTATAAAAAGCATCAGGTGTCCTACCAGTCCAAGTACTGCTCTGGTCATTTCTGTCTAGACCGACAGCTGGTACCATTCAGTATAGTTCCCAAAACCTATGTAACCTCTAAGTAACTACTTGTCAGTACTTGTTTTATATATATGTATTTGTATATATGTATGTGTGTGTATATATATACATATATATATATATAAACTTTTTATAAATTTACTTTCTGAGTTTTCTCCCCTCCTGTTCAGGAGCTATCTCCTGCTAAGAACAAATTTTTCACTGGGATCATATGCTATGCAAAAGCTATCTTGAATGAGAAGCTCAAAGGCTTTTGACATGCTGTGATAATCCTGTCCTCATACCACTTGAGTTTATTTTCTCTTTCTGGGGCTGTAAGTTAAACTGCACATTCTCAGTATACTGAGAAATCACCAGCATCCAATAATGCTAAACGTGAGACGTTTTTACTTGCATTCAATAGTATATTATCAGATTCTTGATCTTTTTAGTTATGAAAAAATAAAGCTCTCATGCAGAATGGTTTCAGAAAAGAAAATGTTCTACCTTTTTTGATGTGTTTCAGAAACACAGAATATAATTTTACGTATATATAAAAGTATGTATGCGTACCTTTATGTATGTGTATTTATGCATGTTCTTACGTTTTTACCTTCTTGATCTCTTAAGATAAAATAATAATTTAAAAAAGCATAAGCAAGGCAGAAACAGAAGAACATGGTTTAAAAGGTCTCTTAAAAGAAAAAAAGACATTTGGAAACAACAGGAAGAAAGCCATAGAAAATTTACTCCCATTGTGATAAGACTTGTCATGGTCTTTGAGTTTACTTTGTATCTTCCTGACATTCTAATGTGAACTTTTGTTTTGAAGCAGGCAAAATAAAATAACTCTTAAAATGTTGGTCATGTAAGACTTTGTAATTTATGCAGATGTTGACTAAGATCTCCATCTTCTGAGCAACAGAAATAAAGCTATTATTTTAAGACAGAAAAAAGCATTTGTTTTCTATGAATCTGTAGTTTTTTTAAACACAAATGTAGAGACTGGAAGATAGCAGTTCGCTTTCACACTCACCTAATTGGAAGTCTATGCTTTCAATTATTCATCAGTCTCAAACACCCAAATGGTAATCTGTGCTTCTTTCAGTGTTATGAAAACAAGCTTGCTTCTTTGAGCAATACAGATCAATAAGTGTGATGAAGATACAGTCATCCTGAGAACTGAGGCAGGTGAGAGAGTAGGTCTGTAAGGGAAGATAAGGAAGAAGCTGCAGAAGAGTGTTGGTACAAATGTAAAATGTGAATCTTATTTATTTGGGGATCTGCTGACTTATTTGCTGCCTTAAGTGTATGTTGTCACAAGCTTACAAAAATATTCTCTGCTTACAAACAGCCCTTCTCTGACAGAGCCTCTCTCTCCTTGCTCACGCTGAAATACACATCCTCTCAGAACAGTCCCTCTCAGCCCAATGTCCCAGATACTGCTCTGTGCACATCCAAAGATGTGTGTACTTCTGGTCCATCAACCTGCAGAAGCAGAACCCACAGACCCAGCTCATAGGAGAGCTGGGTTCAGACACAGATCCCACTGAGATCTTGAATACCTCTAGCCATGAGCAGCTCAAGAGTTGCCTTCGGACCAAATCCACCCTGGGACTTCAGCATGTCCAGGGGTCTTTATTGTTGTGGTATCAAAAAGGATGATTTGTTATTAGATGAACTTCATATATGTCACATATTTAGAAGTAGTATCTCTCCCTGCATCTGCTTGGGCTTTCAAATGTGTTACCAGATCTTGTTTCCAACACTGGAGAGACCACATTATATTTTCTCTCCACATCTTTATACTTTAATTCTGTGTTCTGCAGAAAGGAGACATTACCACCTCCCTTGTACTACTCTGTCAGCTGGTAGAACAAGAATATATTTTTTTAAAATACATGTAGTGTGCTGTAGTTCCAGCCTTAGCCAGGGATTCCAGGAAAGGCTTTGCATGCATAAAGAAAAGGTGCAAAGAAAAAGGTGGCTAGAAAAGGTGGCTAGTAGCTTCCCAAAATAGAAACAATTGAGTCACCGCCTAACATGACAACCTTGTCTTAAGATGGATATCAATTTACAAAAAGATGCTAATCACATAACAATTTGTGACAGTCTAAGTTTGCTTCAGAGTGAGGCTGCCAAAAGGAAAGTGATAGCAAGGCAGACTGACAAAGTTGTAATTTCCAGTCTCTTTAGATTTATCTGTGCTTCAATGCACCTGGGCCAGAAAAAGTACAATCTTGTCATGCATGCAGGTGGTATTGAGATTCCAAACCAGGAGTGGGAGAGGAGGAAGGTGCAGACAAGTTCAGGGTATAAAGCTACTGAAAATCTGAGCTGTAGGATGGGACTTGTGATTTGAGACAGAAAAGAGTTGAAAACTTGTTTGATGAAAAACAACATCACCAAGTAGAGGGAGAGCTCACTCCCTGCCAGATTTATATACAGAACTCCCACTGATATGAATGCAGTCTGATCACAGAATAATATGCTTGGGAAAAAAAATCAGAAGAAGGTCATTGCTTAGCAAATACCTATAAAATGAATTTAGATGCTGTCCTACTGTGATTCATCTAAGGTTTGATCTAAAGTTCATCGAAGTCCAAGGGAGTCTCTTTACTGACTTCAATGGACTTTCAAATTAGACACTAGGAAGGATGTTCATTTATTCTGAAAATGATGCTTTTCTGTTATTTTCTTAAAATGTAAAAAACAAAGAAAGCTTTGACAATACATTTATAAGACCACCATTTAATCTGTGATACACAGTATTTACGTCTATGATGGAAAATAACAGTTACAGAATACTCTAGAATCCTAGTATAGAAGCCCAGTCTTTCTGTGGATTAATTTCTAAGTTGGAGCCACCAGTCTCTGCCAAGAAAATCTCATGTTGTAAACACTGACTTTAATCCATATTCAGAAACAGAGAAGCGTCTTAAAGAAACTGCTTTTTAATGCTGTCTTGGATCCAGGGATAGATAAAATTTAATGCTTACAATTTGTGTAATGTTTTGACTATGAATATGTAATTTGTCTTCCTCTCTTTGTTCAGAAATTGTGATGAAATAATGTTTTGTGTGGGTCAGCTTCTCATGGAGTGACACCTTCTTAAAAAAAGCAACGGACTCAGTATTTCTTACCGTATATTTTTACTGTGACCCAGGATTTTTTTTGTAAGAGATGTGGGGGTGAGTTGCACTTTGAGATGCTGTAGTAAAATCCTTCTGACTTCCTTTTGCAATTAAGAAGCCCCAGTGGGACTTCCTTTTCCAGGTTAACAGCAGCTTTTTCTGTGAACGTGAAGCTTCACTGTTTGACAGTAGCTTCAAAAAAACCCCTCTTTGAGGTATATTTTTCCTCCTTCTGTTACAATGAAATGCTTTATTCTGTACATTAACAAAATATGCCAGAGCACATGATGTGAAAGAAACTTTTTAGACTGAGAAATATACTGCTGATATATTCCTCCTAGAGCATAACAAGATATTGAATATATCAGTGAACTTGAGATTTTCACCAGTGTTTGAGAGCAGGGTGAAGAAAAGTCCACTTAATTTTGTGCTGTTACAACTTGTAGGGAAAGCAACACGATTCTGTTTATACCAGTAACCAAAACCAGCAAGGGAACCATTCTCTGGCCCTGGTGACATGTGGCAAAGCTCAGCTCATGTTCATTTGATTAAACTTGCCTCCTGCCCCAAAATGAGCCTCATTCATACCTCTGCTTGGGAGCAACCCCTTTTTGAGGCTGTCTCTTCAGCTGTTATGCTGGTGGGTTTTGTCCCAGACCAAAGCCTTGCCAGGTATCATACATAAGGTTGTGGGCATTGACAGCCTCATTCTTGATCTATGCCCTGACCCTGTTTTATTTCTTCATATAGGATCAGCCAGAGATGATAACAAAAAGAATCAGACTGTTCCACTATAACCAGTGGTGGCCTGCATTTCCCACGGCATCTATTTATCTACGTAAACATGGATCTTGAAACAGGACTTTATTTTTTAAAGAAAATTGTCCTTTTCTAGGATGAATGCCAGGTGGTTTGTTTTAAAGGATGATGAATTATAGGGCTTATAGAAATTCATTGTGCTAGCATTACCTTCTAATACTGTTATGTAGGTTGAAACAGATTTTTTTAGAGCTAGAATATCACAGAAGCCAACAGTGAATTATTGTCTACATAGCTATATATGGTAGCACTATAAAGTTCGGGGAGATTTTAATTTTATTTCCTTTTTACTGAGTCATATGAGTCATAGTGTCACTTAGACTTAGCTGAAATATATTGTTCTTCAAATTTGCATGAAAAAGAAGAGCAAAAAGGCACTATTTTTACTTCCAAAAACCCTTCACTGACCACAGTCTATATTTTTTCTGAGAGGCATGGCCTCTGGGGTTTTTTAGGCAGTGTCTCTTTTACTTCTTAGTTAGGAGATCTGAAGTGATCTAAACAATGTGAGTTTATAAATAATTTTGATCCAATCCAAACGGCATTTTAAGGAAGCAAATTTACTATACTGGTAAAAACACTACTATTTCCTTGAATAAAAGTTTTATTTTCACTGTTACTAAATCTGCTTAGGAAACACAGAATGAATTTGATGTATAATGGAACAGAGCAGGAACATGTCCACACCTGTTAATGCATTTTTTTATTCTAGCACATATAAAATAAAATGAAAGAATATGGTTTGTACACTATGGGAAGACAGAAGTGCTTTTCTTTTCTATTAACTACTAAGAAACTCTTTATCAAGACCTGAATTAAACTCTTCTGCTACATTAAGTTGCTTCCTCCACCTCTAAAACACTTTTTAAAATTAGAAGGTCCATATCGGAATGGGTCACTATGAGCTATTAAGAATAAATTAATGGATAAGATTATATCAACTGCCTTGGCAAATCTCAGTAATTAAAAAAAGACTTACATTGTCTGGTTAACTGGATTATAGTGGTTTTCAGGAGCTGTGTAAGTGCTAAAACTGGGGTACAGAAATTGCATTTCTATAGCCACATGCAGGTGTTTAGTAATGAAACTGAGATTTTAGTTGGCGTTCTGGAATATTTCAGACTGGTTGAGGTGGTCAGTGCAGTACTAATGCTTTTAAGGTGACTTTCTAGTTGAATCAATATAACTCAGATCCATGTTGAATGCAGCTCTGAAGATGGAATCCCATCTTGAAAAGCAAAGTAGGTAATATGCACTGCATGTCCTGAGCCCCTGATCGCCTCAGGCACTCCAAGAAGACTGAAAACTTTTTCTCTTCCCCAAACTTAAAATTCAGTTGAAGAAAAGCAAATGGAGAGCTGGTAATTATGACTGCTTTTTATTCATCTGTACGGACTGCCTTTATCCGTATCTTCAGGGCAACAAGAATGAATGAAGAACTAGAAAGTGAGACTATTTATTTACTTATTTCTGTGTGTGTTTGTTCTCATGTTAGCAGAACACATTCCAGTGCCAGACACTGCACACTACAGTAGTAAGGACAGATTTCCACAAAATTTGAAGTGCTGAGAGCAACTTTTACATGCCAGCAGTATCCTTATTCTCATTTTTCAAGTTCTGAATGACTTTTTCTTTAGAAAGGGCATCCTCCATAGAACACGAATGGCCTTTGAATGCCAGCTCAGTTTTATCTGAGTGAAACTAGACTTTAGTTCCCTACCATAGAAAGAAGTCAAAGCAGGGAAGATAAACAAGGTTTTGAAGTGTGTCTTGTGTTTGTGAAGAAACTATAGGAACCACATTGATGATTTTTAGGCTCAGAAACAGGGCCAGTAAATCTGTCTTTTGTTTATTAGGAATGAACCACTGTAGGATTCCTGGAAAGAAAACAAAGAAATGTGCTCTGTGTTTAGTCAGGGTACAAATCCTCAAGTCTGTTGCATAAAGGCCACTTAGCATGCACTTTGACTGCTAGTGCTGTTGAGTCACCCTTGCCTGGATGCCAAGATGTTTTCAGCAGAGGAAAGCAGACTCATGGAGCCAGTAAAGCAGCTCAGCAGCCTGATGAAAATGGTTCAGAAAACTGTGACTCAAGACAGGGCACCTTAAGTTTGGTCACAGATTTATTATTTCGTGTCAATTAGCAGGGGTTTTTTTCCTGTCAGCCTCGTTTGACCATCACCACTGGGACAGCACTGAGAGAGGTTTTACAAAGCTCACCTTGACAGATTTACCATCACTGCTATGTATCACAGAAATCAGTGACAGCAAGCTAATGACACACTGAACTGCAGAAAGTTGCTATCTTCCCATCTGAAGAAAAAAAAACAAAACATTTCCTCAGCTGGTAGGCCATCTCAACTGTTAATTACTGGCAAAAATGTTTCCTGTCAGATGTTACCTACACAACTATAGAGCACAAATCAGTCTTTACCTTTGCCAGGGCAATCAAAAGGCAGCTGATCTAGAACTTATCAAAAAGTGTAAAACACAATTTGCTGCTCTTTTACCTTGTCGAATACCTCAATCTCTGCTTTCCTTTCTCCTCATTATCCAAATTATATGGTAAATCAAAAAGAAAGAGGTCAACTCAATTAAATTAAATCTCAAAGCAAGTAAGAGAGGGCAAAAACTGCATGTCAGTTTGACTGTCAGAGCTGACACTGTTGCTTGTCCCAGGAGAACTCAATGTTTTGAAAGAGTTCATGGCAGTAAAATACCAGAAATAATTTATTTAATTAAACAAATATAAATGTAAACAGTTTAAAATCAAGGTTACTTTGATTCTGCTTTGGGTATGGTGGCGTGCTTTTTCCTCTGAATTGGGATTTTGAGCCAGCTGAGATTCTCAGAGAAGAGTGAATTTTCTGGTGCAGGTGAAAAGCACAGCCAAATTTGCCACCCTGTCAGGTGGGACTGATGGAAAAAGCAGGAACCTTTCAGCCTTTGCTTGTGCAGAAAACTCTGAATGCATAGCATTTACAGCAGTTTAATGCCAGAATTTTTAGCTGACCATGAAGATCTCAGGAAGCTTACCTCCTCCACAAAACTATTAGGGCAACCTGTGGTGTTACTAGATTGCTCTGACAATTTTAGAAATACTTACGTATCTTTGAACTATGCATAATATGTATATTTCATGCATTTATGCTGCTACGTGAGCATATTAAAATTCATAACCTTAGCAATAACACAAATCAATCTAAATGTTTTTGTGTTAACACACCTGAAAAGCAACAATCAGTACCAATGTGTGAGGGATTTCTGAACCTATCAGCCCCTCAGAAACTTTGGACTGAAGGTGGAGATTGCTCTAACTATGTAGGTTTTAGCTGCATGCCATCTGTTTAAATTCTGGAGATGAATACGTGTAGTTAAACATTCCTGGACTTTGCAAACCTTAGACATAGTACACTCACAAATCAGGATATGGATTCCCACATGGCCAAATTCTTAGAAATGCTGACAGTTTCACAGAACATAATAAAGCTCTGCAAAATGTGCCATTTGTTGTGTTTGTGACATTTTTTGAGTATGATTTGCAAACATCTACCCTTGATATGAAGATGGATTATGCACTTAGACTGCACACACATTTTTTTCCCCATAAGTATTTTCAAGAATTTCTTATTTAAGTGCTCTCAGAGTCTGGTAAAATTTAATACAGTGTTTTGTGTGTGTTCCATGTCAGTAGAAAACGCAGGCTTCTAGGGCTTTAGAATCACAGATTTTCAGCTTTATCTGGCACTGTGGAAATGTAGCTCCACCACACTGAAGACAATCTTCCATCATATGGAACCAGAATTAGTTTCATCTGACATTGTGCTGTTTAATTTTTGCAGCATGCACAAATGTGATGCCTGTATGTGTCATGACACATAGCATTGAAGAGGCAGAAAATATGCACATGCTTCTGTTGTGGAAATTTATGCATGCAGCTTTTCTCTGGCATTGTGGATGGAATTTGGCTCTGGATTAAAACATGTAGATGGAGGTGCCCATATGCGAGAGTTCCAGCTCATGTGGTGACAGAGAGCTCAGTTGAATCACACACACTGTGCTGCCTGGTGCCATCCCTGTGGAGCTGGGATATGCCCACCTGGCATTGCACAAGTAAGCCAAGATCACCCACAGATTTGCTACCCCTGTGCAGTGTGAGGGACATGTGAGAGTGTCTCATATGTCCCCATATAACCACCCTTAGGTGGCATCTATGTTCAGAGGCCTAGATCTCCACTGACTGCAGTGGGAGCTTATGTGACCACTTACCATGAGGTCAACTTGCATTTGGTTACTGTCTTTCACATATCTCGACCTTGAAATAAACTGCACCCGCAGTATTTTGAGACAATGTAGATGAAAAAGGGGAATATGCAGAATATTCACGTTCAGAACTGTTGTGGCATGTCTCAGCATAGTGTGATTTTTTACATTCACTAGTGGTTTTGGTAAAAATTTTTCCTTAACCCTTTAAAAAGATTTGCTTCTTACTGAACTTCATCAGTTTATGCATCACATGCATATAATAAGATCAAATTTCAGCTAAAATGCTGGGGAAAAAAGTGATGAAAAACAGATCTTATTTTCTGTCGTTGTTTATTCTGTCAGTATATTTAGGACTGCACTTCAAAATGGATTCCTGTGAGGACAAAATCATAGACATTTTCAGTGGTACACATATTGCTGTCACCAAATGTCATTCTTTCTATAATGACAATTTGGTTAATTTTAAAATGATGTTATGTAAGTGAATATTCAGTAAAAATTACAATTAACCTGAAAAGGCAGGAATCAGAAAATATAAATATGTACATTAGAAAGATTTCTTCTTTATGCTCATTGTCAGCTACTGTCTTTCTGCTGCCATATTAGCTCTTTGCCAGTTGCAGGAAGGTGCTTCCTCAAAATAACATTTTAAATAAGATGTCATTGCTTTTAAGTATTGCAGCTGCTGGGCTTTGCCAGACGTTCTCAAAATATTATGCTCTTTTTTATTGTTTAGATATATTAAATGTTTCTCTAGTGATCTCTAATGAGTTTTTCTGAGATAAAGATCCTGTGAAGGCAGATGACCAGTTCATCAGGAATAATACTATCTTGTAGTTCCATATTTCCAATTCAAATATAAAATCTGTATGCAAGTTAAATGTTCACCACTAAGCAAAACCTGTACTTTCTAAAATATCCACTAAGCCTTAAAAATACAGCTTTATACAAACTCCACATCTACACCAGACAATTAGCCCGCTTTAAGAGAAAACTAGAAGAGAAAAATGTGTTTCAAATATGTGCCAAACTTAAAATAATGGCCAAGCCTAAATATTTTGTATTTCCATGTGTCAGACATTTATGATTATAATCAAAGCAATTAAGAAGCTTCCTGAGTGACAAAGAAGGAATTAGACTTACATTTGACTTTGTCTTTCAAAATGGTGGCAAAGTGATCTCAAAAACTCCCTTGAACTTCCGTGTCTTCTGTTGCAGAGCAGAAAGATCTGGTTGCATGAGAATCAAATGCCAGCTCTGCTGTCAGGGATAAATATCATAGTTGAACCTGTAATGTACCATACACATTTGTTATAGAGAAGAAATCAACACTAAATCAGACTCCCATTAGAGACAAAGAAATGCAGCAGATAGATGGATAACTTGAATCAATACAGGGGATGTAAGTGTTTTACTAAATAGCAGGATTCACTAGCATGAGTGAAACACTTCAGCATGTAGTACCCACTGTTGCTGTAGGCTCACAAAGAAAACTTCCACTGGTGTTTATGAGAGCTTTTTCTGAGTAAGGATGAGGTCACAAAAAGTAACTCCACTGAGTACATTTAAATGAGAAAATTCAAACCGTTACGTTGGTGATGGGGTGAAATCTAACCATTTTAATAACCATCTAATATTCTCTATTTGAGAATAGAGGTCCAGAATGTCATATAATAGAAATTTGTTGTCTAAGTAAATAATATGGATAAAGTGTCAAGGCCTCAAATGCACCATGGGGTTGTAATCATTCTGTAATATCTTTCTGCTTAATCCTCTTCTGCATCTTCTGCCCTCCTCATCCCAGGGCTTAGGCTGCCTGTGCACAAGATCTGCTCTGATCTGGCACAGTTGTGCCACCCTGGAGCTGACTTCCCTTAAAACAGCTCTGTTGTGAGAAGGACCCCGAAGAACCATCACTCATGCCTCAATCCCTGTACCCTCTGCCCACATGTTTTGCTGCCTGTGGGTGCTGGCTGCTTGTGGACACACTGTCCCCAGCCTTGTGCCTGTCTGTCTGGCTGTGTTACTGCCAGCATGTCTGGTTGTCTCTGGGCTGGTGCAGCCTCACTCCACTTTGGGGCTTCAGTCAGGGTGGGACCAGACCTGGTGCTGGGGAGGGTACTGCTCTCCTTGCCTTGTTGACACTGTGGCTATTTGGCACCCTGTCCTTTGCAGGGCAGTTCACCTCTTAATCCTCCCGAACATGAAGATCACAGGATGTATTTTCAGTTATCTTGATCATGGGGAGTGCTCTTGCTTATCAGATGCTCAGAAAATGAACGTTTGATCAATATTATAGATATCACGGGGCATTGGCCAATAGGTTCACAATGTTTCTTGTCTCATTACAGGCAGTGCTTGATTATTGGTGTCAATAATCCTTGCCTGCATTTATTCTTATTAATTAGACAATACAGGCCTAAATAGTTCTACGTGATGACCTCCTCTCTAGAAGAAATGTTCTGCAATGTCAAAAATAATCCATTAAAAATTTCAGAAAAACAAGTTTTACTGAGTTCTCTGAAGCTGTCAGTGTCATTGCAATGGAGCAGGAAGGAACTTTACTTTTAAAGTCAAGTAAAGCTATAGTAATGATAGGAGAGGGAGTGAAGTGAAGTGAGTGAAGTGATGCTGCTCCTCTACTTAGCACCGGTGTCATAGTTTTAGCTAATAACTAAGCAACAGATGTTCTCTTTTATTCTCCCACTATCCTCCCAGGGGAAGATAAAAATGGCAATAAGACCTTAAGGTTGAAAAGAACTAGAATAGGTTTAATGAAGTAAGAATAATAATAATGGTGGTGAATTACAAATATATACAAAATATTAATATAGAACCTCACACTCCTCAGTTGGTAGTTAATTCCTGACCACAAAATTCCCAAACTGGACTCAGCAGCAGATGGAGGTGCCTGAGTTCAGAGTTGTACTCCTCCATCTTTCATCATCACCCACCAAGTGTGTCCAGGCCCTTGAGCGAAAGCAACCCCATGAATGGGTTTGCCTTTGCACAAGGCAGGATGAACCCAAACTGTTTTCCCCAGCAGATTCTTTTCATGCATCTGCTGTGTGTAGAAGATCTGACTGAGCAGGACCAGCTCGATTGATGGAACCTCTGGTGTTAACTAACCATGTAGCTTTTGCCAAGTGCTTGTCCCAGTTTTTAAAAGTTCCATCACCTATTGCCTTTAAGGTAGTTTTTAATAGTCCATTGCACCTTTCAGTTTCACCTGAGGCTGGTGCATGATAGGGGATATGGTATATCCACTCAATACCATGTTCTTTGTCCCAGTTATTTATAAGATTGTTTTTGAAATGAGTTCCATTGTCTGACTCAATTCTTTCTGGTGTACCATGTCTCCATAAGACTTGTTTCTCTAGGCCCAGAATGGTGTTCCGGGCTGTGGCATGAGGCACAGGATATGTTTCCAGCCATCCTGTACTTGCTGCCACCATTGTAAGCACGTAGTGCTTACCCTGGCGGGTTTGAGGCAATGTGATGTAGTCAATTTGCCAGGCCTCCCCATACCTATATTTTGACCATCTCCCTTCATACCACAGAGCTTTCAACCTTTTAGCTTGCTTAATTGCAGCGCATATGTCACAATCGTGGATAACCTGTGCAATAGCCTCCAAAGTTAAATCCACCCCTCGGTCACGAGCCCATTGATATGTTCCATCCCTGCCTTGATGACCTGAAGCGTTGTGGGCCCATCTAGCTAAAAACAGTTCACCTTTATGGTCCCAGTCCAGGTCTATTTGGAACACTTGAGCAGCCTCATCTGCTCATTGGTTGTTTCGATGTTCCTCAGTAGCTGAATATGAAGGTACGTGGGCATCTAGGTGACACACTTTTACACCAAGTTTCTCTAACCTAGCAGCAATGTCTTTCCACAGTTCAGCAGCCCAGATAGGTTTATCTCTACGTTGCCAGTTGTTTTGCTTCCACTGCTTTAACCAGCCTCCTCTCCCTGCTTCCCCACATACACTCAGCATCCTTGGTATGAAGCAATCTAAATGTGTGAGGATTTCCTGGGCAAGCTGAACATACCACTTCACACAATGATATACACTAACTTTGGAGGAAAAAGGGAGCCATGCTTTGTCCTGGGCTGCAGATTTCAGCTGTGAAAATAAAAAATGTGTTATCTTGGTCTCGCCTTTGGCCTTGTGAACATTTTACAGATGTAAGGCATTTTACACTTGTAAGAGGTGACTGAGGAAAGGGAGTGTAAATGCAAAAATGAAATGGAACAAATTTCCAGGGGAATAAAACTGCTAAAATGCATTGTATTCTGGTTGTATTATAACTTTTTTTAAAAATCTGTATTAACAAGATTATGCAAAAGCAAAATAAGCCCTGTCAATTATCCTACAGTGCATATGTTGGCAACACTGAAAAGTAGACAAAAAAATCCATAAAGTACTTTGAATAGCATCCTGTGGGATTACAAAGTCCTATCCTTGCCTGGCAAACTTGATACAACTTTAATAGTGTTCCCATGGCTACCACCGTGTTGTGTTTGATAATAAACCTGAGGAAAAAAAAAAAGAGGAGGGAATCCTGGAATATCATACCTCTGCATATGACTGGGAAATGGAATTTTACTGATTAGCATACTCAGCTTTATTCACTGTCTCTAGTGTGACAGTATTTTCTTTCCTTTGATGTTCTTTAATGCTGCTGAAGTACTACCTCACTGTTCACTGCAATGTTCCCACCCCCTTGAAAAGCAATGCCTCCAGCTGCTGCTCTCTTACCCAGCACAAAGTGCAATACATTCTTCAGTTTCTTGTATTAACTGGGGAAATATTCAAGCTTCCTGATATTCTCATTATACAGGGAAAAAATACTGAATACTTCGAGAAAACCTTAGAACTGTGTTTGTATTCTATTTACCATTTTATTTTCTTATCTTTATTTTCCAAGATCCAGCAATATGTTTGATTTAACACAAGGCAAAGGAAAAATATTCTGTCCTAGGGAAATGAAATGTGTATAAATACTAGGCATGTATTAATTTGGCCGCTATTGTACAGAGCTCACTGCTAGCAAAGAGAAATAAGTTGTAAAGGCTTGCATCAGTCCTCATGTCTCCCAGGGTCTTTCTTGGAAGCACTGACATATAACAGAAGCAAAGCACATTAAATGGATGTGGATGCACAGGCATACTAACTATTTCAGAAAGGTCAAGATTCACAACAAAGGGCACATGGAGAACAAAATCTACAATCAGTTGTGTTACTTTATATATAGGTAGAGAACTGGAATCAGTGAGAGCAGTGGCACAGTACTCAGCAGGCCTAAAGAGAATATGAAATGAGGAGCAGGAGAAAGTAGGAGTGAAGGAAACAGAAATAGCCAGCTACAGATATTTTACAGCATCCAAGAGCAAGGTACAAGGTGAAAGAACACAGTGACAATTTAAGTAAGAGGTTACTACACCAGGAGGGTTTTGGTAGAAAACATCAGAAGATGAGAGATCTCATTCATGAGTCCTGCTGGAAAACTAGAAGGGGAAAATGAGGGCTTGAAATGAGTTCTGAATTTTTGAAGTCCCATCTGTAAATGGGGGATATAAAGTAGAGTGAAGAATGAATGCAGGGAAGAGAGGGAGATCTCTCTTGTCAAGATGGAAGTGGAACAATGTTGTAGCTGTTCTATAAATATATATATACATGCATATATTTACAGGAACTCAAGCACTAGAAAGGTGAAGATAGAGAGACTCATTGGTTTTTTGAATGATATCAGCCACAATCAGGAATAATATATAACAAAATATATAGAAAGGAAAGAGAAATAAAATGAATCAAAGTAGAGTCCCTTGGGTCTTCAGTGTCAAGTGCAAGGGAGGGAAGAAAACAATTGTAAAATACAGTTGAAGGGCATCTAGAGAGGAGCTAGCAAACCAATGTGCCATGCAGGATTAAGGCAGGGAAAATGATAGGATTTGCTGAATGTAGCCAATAGACTGAGATGGATCAGAGTAGAAAGGAGGTCTAGAGAGAGAAGAGGTCACAGATGACCTTGGTGCGGGCTGTTTCATTGGAGTGGATGTGGCAGAGGGGATGTGAGGGGAGGCGGAATGGGGACGGAGCCAGAGCAACCTGTTGTGTTAAAGGAGAGTAGAGATATTTGGCAGAAAATAAAAGCCCTTGCAATCCTGCTGACCCTCAGATGTTAGAGGAGCTGGGGGTGGTTGGCCTTAGATTCTGAGTGATAGCCAATTCACCTTTAGTAGTCTGGAAAACAAGGGTCTGGATGCACTACTAACACCACACTAGCAAATAAATTATCATGGACACATGCCAGAGTTCAGTCATGCTGAATGAAGTTTCTTACCACCAGATTAATGAAGAGTGTGATTTATTAAAGCAGCAACATACAAGTTCTTTTGAATTGCTGGCAATAAATTGACTGTCTGCAAAAGAAGCACGTGTGACATACCCAGTCTATGAGTACTCTATTGAGGTTTTCTGGGGGTGCCAACCTGGGGAAGAGAAAGGGACAGGGGCACTCAAGTGTTAGAATCTTACCCAAAGACATCTCAATGAGGGGGAAGAGAGGTTCAGCCCATCTACTAGTCCCAGGGATCGGGGTTGTCCCTACAATGGTATCTTCCCTGCAAGAGTGTGTTCCCTGACATCCTTTCCCACGTTGGCTATTTTTATACTATTTTACTTGACAGGTGGAGATTGGGTGGCTCTAGTCAAGCCTATCTTTATTGTGATTGGTACAAAGCTTTCTACTTCACTTCTCATTTAAAGGTATAAGTTAGAGAAAATTGAGAGTGCAGGCTCAGTGTTGGGTGGTTGCACCTTGGAGGTGGGTAACTTTAGAGGCAGAGGTGTGTTTTTTCTTGTATTACAATGAGATTATAACGGACGAAGTTCACCTCAAGGACAGCATTTGTCAAATGGTGGCAGATTGTTGGCCCAGGGTATCAAAAGTGCAGCTAGTGGATATTGTTGCCACAGGCATGGAGGCAGCATTTCCACTCCACTCCGGTCCACCCTCCATGCAATTTCTCTTGGAGTAAGCACACTGTGTAACCCTGATGATGCCAGCAGGCAGTCATGGTACACTGTACTTTTACTTAAAGAGTACAAATGTAGTCTGGGTCATTTTTAGCAATTATTGCAATTCCACACAGCCAAGGCATGCAGTCTGTGAAGGGGCTGTGACAGCCAGGAGGAAGCAGCAGCTGCTGATGACAAGGGGTGTCACAGCAGGAACAGAATCATGCAATGGCATATTTAAAGACAAAGAGAAAAGAAGAACAAAAAATGAAGGCTGGCTTGCATTAAAAATGATGAGTGACTGTAACTTAGAAGAAACCTTGAGTGTGGAAGTGATCAGAAGGAGCAGAATGGTAACAGAGGGAGCAGAGCTGAAAATTATTCTCATTCCAGAGGCTCTGGCAGAGTACAGAAAAAATGTGCTGTATGTCTAGGCAGGGAGGTAGTATACCAGCTTGATAGAACCCGAATGATATCCAGTCAAAGTTTAATCCTGCATGCTGTGTTGTGTTACTTTAAGATATAATAGAGTTTAACAGGAAAAAAAAAAAAAAAAAAAAAAAAAAAAGTTTAGAATATTTTGCTGTCATTTATGAGGAAAAATGTCCATTAGTTCATCTAGTCTGCCCTACAAGACATTGCTAATTTAGAGACCATTAAAATTCAGTTAGGTATCTCTGCAAAGAGCACAGTACAAAAAGACCAAGGCATCTGGAGAAAGTCACGTATGGAGAACGCACCAAGAAATGCTTGTCTCCATCACAAAGCTTTTCAAGTTTGTGTTTCCTGTCGCAAATCCAGATGAAAAAGAAGTGTTACTGAGTTTCTTTCTGATAGAAGAAAGAGGAAAACTCACCTCTGAACTACACTGTATTCACTCCCCACCCACACGGAAGATTTAGATCTGTATTTGTGTAAACAAAAAATTTCTAACATTCTGTTGGAGCTGATTTCAGTCATCTAAAAGACCAAAAAACGAAGGCATATATCATCTACTAGAAGATGACATGTAAAATTATTCATTATTTTTTGTAGTTTTTTGAATAGGTTTAAAGTCTGGCCTTCAGGTAAGGTATCTAGCTAGCTGTTGGACTAGCTTCCAAGTCTGTGTTTCCTCTGTCACAAAAAGGTACTGAGGACACAAGCTGCAATTCCTTGTGACCCTGTACTGCTCTCAGGATAGAAATGTAGTTACTGACTTCACAGAAAGAGGACAAGGCCCTAACTAGTTATCAACAGACGCAGTAATGGAAAGTAACATATTTGACCAGAGTAAGTCTTGCTCAGTTTTTCTATGGCCTTTTTTCTGTTGAATTAATAAATTTAAAATCTGATGCTTTTACAGCAAACTTTTACAAAGCATTTTTTCTACCTAATGCCTTAGGTTTACAATATTGCCTTGCAACTACTTTAATACTGTTTTTTAATTGAGGTGTGGAAATCAGCGTGCCCTTACTGTCCAAGAAATGCACCCCTTGTTTCCGGAGCCTGTCCAGCAATCAGATGCTCTCCAATTGTGGAAACTTTAATTAGAATAATGGTTAACTGCATAGACTTACTGTCCAGCCATTTGTCATTCCAAAATTATAACAAAATCAGCAACTTATATTGGTTTAAAAGTTCTTATCACCAGTTAGAATTTCTTACTTGTTTATAAAGTCTTCTACTAATTATAATATTGATTATGTTGCCACAAATTTCCCTAGAGATTATACCTACAAGATTTAGAGTGCTGAAATGAGAAAACAGAAGAAAACAAAGGCAATGCAAGGACTACACATCATCTTGTCTTCTGCCTAGAAGTACTGGAAACCTATTTGTACTATGCCTTATGTGGTACTCTGCATGAGGTTTAATATTTTAGTAAATCAGAAAGTCAGAAGTGATAAACCATTTTCACACTGTAAGTAAATATATCAGAATTATTACTGTACCTGAAATAAAGATTACTTTTTGCATTCATATTGCCACTCTGAGGCACCAAGTGGGGTAAGGGTGGGGGTGGCTGTGTGGTGTTTCTCCCTCACGTGAATTGGAGCACATTTCACAATAAACAGTGGAAGTGATGAGAGGACTCTGCTCCCTCTCCCATAAATCCATTTCTGATTAAAAGATATTTTATTTCCCTGTGTATGGATGTGTTATAAAACAGCTTCAATTTGGGATTTTAATTGGTGCAGTTCAGACCTGCATATAAATGATGAGGAATTCATCTTCTCATCTTTTCTCTGAAAAGGAAAACGTCTTAATTCTACCGAAGACTGCAAGCATCCCATAGGAGGCAAAACATTGCAAGTAGCAAAAAGATTATAGCCATGCTTAGACTGAGTTTCTAGCAAATCTTCCCTGGCTCAACAGCATGGAAATGATTTACATCTAAAGAAAGAAGGAACTTTCCAAATGGAATATAAACCAAATATTTGACTCTTGCTGCAGATCATAATGGAAACCACCTCTTTGCTCCAATTGTTCAAGGAATGGAAATATAGCAGCCATTTCTTGAAGCTTTAACAAGTGTCTAATTAATTTGCTCCATAGATCCCCAAAAAGAGTCAATTCACTTTTCTGCATGCCTGCTGCAGAAGGAATGATCTGTGAGAGCTACACCTAGAAAGAGTTATTAGTAGAGTGAGCCAAAATGGGGAACAATGGTGCAATAAACACAGGTGAGTGACTGGAGATGGACTTGAAAGTCAAAACCAGATCAATTCTTTTGTGGATACACTCATATGTCCCTCTTAATGGAAATTACACATATGGTACATCAACAAGAAATCATAACCTGAAGTTCATATTTTTCTGTGATAAGATTATCCTTATTTAAAGATGATAATGCTGCAATGGTAGACACCAATCATGACTTGCAATTCAAGAAGAGGAATGTGGATTTAGAAACAAAAAGTACCACCTGAAGTAATTAATTATTTTTTATTTTAAATTATTATGAAAATAGGATCTTTCTTAACTGTTTAGGTGGAAAAGTCATGCTAGTATGCATTTAGAGATTGAATGGGAGTTAAAAAACAAGTAATGTTAAACTAGTGGATACTCAATTTAGATCTTAATGGTAAAGTGTTGAAAAACAAGTGTTATTTACAAGTTATTAGGATCCAAAATCAGTGCAACTAAGTACACAGTTGTAATGAAATATAAGTTGTATCCACAGAAGCTTTGGGGCTAAAGATAAAATATTGTTATTTGTGGTTATGAAACATGTAGGGCAAGGCTGGTGCAGAACAATTGGTCCAGATGGAACAGCAGATGAGAAATGCCACATGAGTGAAAGAGAGAATGTGGCTGGAGCTGGGAATGCAAAGGCCTGATTTAAAGCTCATGAGATCCATGCAATATTCCCTCACTTTGCTCAGCAGGGATTTATATATTTACTGCCATATCATGACAAATTATGAAAAGCTAGACACTCTGTTTATCACTCTGGTATCTTACTAGAAATATTATTTCCAACAACAATTCCTCGTTAAGAATGAATTCTGTAAATATGTCCATCCTCTATGTTCAAATCAATGTTAACACACACTTTATTGATGTTATATAGCAGTGATTAATCAGGGTCTTATGCAGTACATACAAAATTTATTGTTATGGAATTACTTTTAGCAAGTAAACTTGCATCCTTATTAGAAAATGAAATATTTGCTAAATTATGTTTTCTATTGAAAACTACCCCATTGCTGGCAGCCCTTTTATTAGTTAACTCTTTATTAACTTAAACGCATATCAGATTTACTATCATATCTTAGATTCGTGTAATTAACTACTGTTCCATTACACAAGTCATTGCAGTCACCTCATGAACATTAGTGAAAAATATTTCAGGGTTTTTTCATATACTAAATATTTTTTATTAAACTGGACTATTACAAAGAAACAGATCTCAGCCAGCTCTCCTAAGACTCCTGGATGTAAGAACTCTAGGCCTTCTAGTTAAAAAAATATTTAATTCTAGAAGACATTGTACAACACCTTCTGAAGTTATCTGTGCAGAGCAAAATGCCACACTGTAAATGTGTGATAGAAGTATTTTCTTTTTTTTTCCAGCACCCAAACCCATCATTAATATTTTTATTATCTCTATGTTATACCTGCCACATGGCACTTGATTTTGTTTTTTCCCTTATTTCCTACAAATTCTTCCCAATAATTTCAGGTTTTGTTTTCAAAATGTATTCTTCAGATAGACTGATTTATATGATTACTCTTTCTTGCTTGTTAAATGTTTTTTCCTTATTGCTCATTTATTTATTTATTTACTTAGATGTAGGGAAATTGAACCTTTATTAATAACCTTTGAGGTTTTGTCTTCACTTTGATAAAAAAATTGCTATTTTTTTACTCCTGTTTTTTCCTAACTCTCCCTCAGTCAATTTCATTTATAATTTTCCTTATTAATAATTTTCCTTATTTTTTTATTTTCCCTCTTAAACTAGCTGGACAACCTAATGCATCACCAATGAAGAATAGATATTGTCTAATTTCTGTGTTTGCATAAGCCTGAATTATAATTTTCCAATCTGTAGTTCAAACTTATAGCCTCACTACTTTTGCTTCAATACTACAGTATTGACACATCTCAAAAGACCGTACAGCCAACTAAATTTTCAGTGGTGGTTGTGGAATTAGATGGGTCTGCACAAGATCTTTAACAGAATAAAATCTTGAAAGGAAAAAAAAGCACAGGATTAAAATGTGACCAGCAAACTGATCATTTTATATCTGCAAATGAGAACTAATTTATTTTAGGAAGAGACTTCAATATCACTTTTTATGTCTAATGAGATGTTATTAGACTTCTAACAGTGAAAACCTGGTTCTTTCACTCCCACGCCACCGCCCTTCTGTCACTAATTATAAGCAAATGTGATGATTTTGAATCAAGCAGCTTAGGAAATTTCTGATAGAACATGCTTTGCAAGTCTGGCATTCAAATATTCAGTCAGTGACACAGGCATCAGAAGAGACATCATAAACTTCTACCAGAAATCTGTGTATGTCTCTTTTATAGAGAAGATAAAGTACCTGGCTTATCAGCTACCGAGACTGCATGCAAATTTTTCCACTGAAATAGAATCAAATCCAACATTAAAAAAGACAAAAGATTATTTCTTCCCCACTCCTTCCTTCCTTATTACTGTTTTGGCAGGTGGGTTGGACTAGATGATATTCCAGAGGTCCCTTCCAATTCCTAACATTCTATGATTCTATGATTAATGACTCACTGAGTCTGGTGGTTTCTTTGATGTATTTTTTTCAGGTGAAACACATCCTTTTCTAGAGACCAGACCATTTCTAAGGTCCTAACAGCTGTGTTAGGTGAATACTCACCATTCAGTAATGGTGAATCATGATGGTGAATGGTGAATCACCATTCATTATGGTGAATACCCACCATGCAGTGGGCATAAAAGAGAGGCAAAACCAAATCTGCTTGCTAAGGTCATGCTTGCAGCAATAATTCTAGCAGCCCTAGAGCTCACTTCAAGGTGTTACAATGACCATGTTATCTCAGTGGGATATTGCCACTAATGTCCAAGCCTTCCTGAGATCCCTATTGCTTTTGAGGACCTGCTGCACTCAGGTTTGATTCAAATCAACTGCTTCCCTCAGCAAAAAATGTTAAATTAGAGCTTTTTACATGGGTGTGTGGTGAGAGGACAAGAGGAAATAGTTTAAAACTTCATGAGGGGAGATTTAGGTGAGACATTAGGAAGAATTTCTGTCCTGTGAGGGTGGTGAGACATTGGCACAGGTTGCCCAAGGACATTGTGGCTGCCCCCTCCCTGCAGGTGGTCAAGGCCAGGCTGAATGGGGCCTTGAGCAACCTGGTCTAGTGGAAGGGGGGGTTGGAACCAGATGATCTTTATGGTCTCTTCCAACCCCAGCCATTCTATAAGAAAAAAAAAAATTCCTTGCAGAGAAGATAAATATACCTATCCACTAATGCAGGCTAAATCTTCATCCCAGAAAGATCCAGATGGGCTTTCAGGATCTCCATGGTCAACCTCTGGCTTGTTCTTCTTATTTGCAAATTAGAACTGGAGAGCAAAAGAAAAAATGTGGACAGTTTCTATAATCTGACTGGAAAAAAAAAAAAAAAAAAAGAGAGGAGACAAGTTATAGATTGGTTGAGATAAAGGACTACCAATGAAATCAGGTAGTTTAATTTTAGAGAAAGTTCATGAACCTAAATGGTGGCCTGGTTCTCTATAAGGCTCTTAAGTTGGCAAAGTCTTGAAAGGAAATAAAAGGAGGAGGAGGTAGATTAATAAGGTTGACCAGCAGATTGATCATTTTAAATCTGGTAATCCAGCACAAATGTCATTTTAGGCATGAGATACACAAAATCAAAAACCTCATATAAATGGAATTCTTGCCTGCTTATGAAAGATGCGAAGTGTATTACTGCAATTCAATAAAGTCTGTTCCTCTGCACCTGTTATAAAATAAGCCATATACTCAGGAGGAAAGATAGGTTCTTAATGCCAGCAAAGCATGAAAAATGTGTGTTCCAGTGCAGAGACAGTTTACAAATTAAAAAAACCCAGAAAAATTAAGTAAAGGATGATGCATAAGTTAACAGTGCCTGAAGGCAGCCTTAGCTTTAATGCCAACAAAACATGCAGGTTTTATATAGTTAATCACTCCAGTATTCAATAAAAAATGAGATTACTGTTATAACATCAAACATATTCTTAAGGAAACACAGTCAGCAATAAGTCATATGAACTTTGTACTGAAGAGTAGAGAGTAAATGTATTAACCATTTAAATAATGCATGTGTTCTCAGGGATTTGAAACTTTAATATGAGTTGTGAGGTAGCACTGGAAAGTACTAATGGTTTGAATACTGTAGAAGAGGACACTTTTGACATGAGTTCACTGAAATATACATGCTTATATTATTTTAAATATTCTGGAATGAAAAACATTATTCTTCCTTAAAATACCCTTTTTTTTTTTCTAGTGAACAAATATTTGTGATTTTTCTGTCTTACCTTCACCTTTATTTAATGCCAAAATAGAATAAAGTGTTGGAGTTTACATACCTCCATTTAACCACCTCAAATTTTACTTATTTTTTGCATGCTTAGGGAAAAAATGGAAGATCAAAATTCCTTTAATACATTCTTTGTAGTTCTCCTTTCCCATTTAAAATGCACCATGTCCCTAAACAGAACAATTTCTCTGGAATTTCATAATTAAATATTTTCTAAAAAATAGTATTTTAAGGTAGATTTAAAAAATTCAGTAATTTCAAAAAGGATTTGTCACAGAGGAAAATGTTGATTACCATTATTAGCATTTGTTTTGTTGTTCATTTTATTATTCTAACTAGTGTATGCTTTAATATTAATGAAGACCCCTTCTTTCTAGCAAAAGTCTTAGCATTAAATAGAGCCTTACATTTTTTATCTTGTAATCACTTTCATTGCTATTCTAAGGCTTGGCTTGATTTAGGAAGTTGATTTAGGAAGTGAAAAAGAAAAAGCAAAATTAAAAATACCAGGCTTATGCTCTCCTCCTTGTTCGAATGGTTTGAATTTAACTATTAAATTGAATACCTCTGAATAATTGAAGATTACGATCTTCACAATTATTCACACAAATGGCTCATTTTATTTTAATATTTCAGCACTACTTAATTTCTTATGGTGGAAGAAAAGAGGATTTTAGATGGTAACATGAGGGAAAAGTCAGGCAAGAAATGATTTCTTGATTTTATTTTCATCTTTATGTAAAAACCTGCCAAGTGATGCCCTCCTGGGGCAGACTCCAAGACGAGCTGTATCTCACTTCCCTATTGCCTCTCTTATTGGAATCCGAGTGGTTTTTTACATTGGGCTTTCTGGAATGGGTACAAATACAAACACTTCCCTTGGAAGACTTTTATAACATCTGGAAACAGTAGATTCTGTAGGAAAAAAAATAATAAAAAAAGCTGAGCCCTTTTTAGAAGTGAAAAATGCGACAGGTGACATTAGAAATGGAGTGGGTGAGACTTTCACCTAGAAAGGGTATATATAACCAGCCTGTCTAAAGAAGAAGAGGAAGGTTTTAAGAGGCAGAGACTGGGGGGAGGGGACATAGCATAAGGCCTGACATATCTGATTTTAATGCAATGACTGCATCTGATATTGTTAGTCCTGTGTGAAGGGGAATAAGTGCTTGAGAAAGGGAGTGAGGAGCCAGACCTCCACAGCTAGGAAGAAATATGATATTTAGGGTGGGAGTCTGGGCTCAGCTCTGCTTTTACTCAGGGTCTGTGGTATGCATTGGAATAGGAGGAAGCCTTTTGTCTTTCTTTTTTTTCTAGTAAGATCTACTCTTCACATGGCCAAGCAGGGAAGCAGAGTGAAACCAAGGTGCTTTCTGGTCACTGGGAACACAGTGCAATTGCAGTATCAGCTTGAGACAGACTTCTGAAAAATCTCAGGGGATCTCACTGCATGTGGCTTTCAGAAGCTTGTAGGATGGACCCCAGATGTCCACCTTACTCAAAGAGCACAAGAGCAGGTGGGACATGTGACAGATAGCCTGACCTATTGCCTAAGAACCTGGACAATTTCAGGTCATCTCTCAAGATGATTTTCACTCAAGGATAACCTGAGCCTCGTGAACAGAAAGACAGTTCTGGGTTTGAATACGCACTTGAAACATGACACAGTTGTGCCTGTTGAAAATGTACAGAGAAAATGGAATACCTGTATAGAAGCAGGTGTGGAAAGGTAAGTATGTTGTGGTGCTGTTGTTGAGAAATAGCAGGGTCTTTTCTTTAGTGAAACTCTTCCGTTGTAATGTGCATGGAGTTCTGAAGCCACTGCAAAATGAATTACACTTGGCTGTGCAGGGACTTAATAAGTGTGCCTTGTGTTGCATGTATGTTGTATCTGTTTGAAAATGAAAAAAGAATCAGCTAGGATCAAGACCAGATCAATACATAAGCATTAAAAGTCATAGGCACATGATACACATGTCTGAGGAGAATGGAATTCCTGTCTCCTGGTGGCTTTGTGTTATCATCACTCTCTGAACTTAGAGCTGGGGTCCAGCTTTACTCTCCTTTACAAAGGAATTCCTTTCATTGCTCAGGATAGGAATAGAAGTTTCCTGAAACTGGAAACAGAACAAAAATTGGCCCATACCCAGAGCTCTGATAACTACTCCCATGGCAATTTCACACATTTCACACAGCGATTATTTTAGTATGAAATACAGAAACATTCTTGGCAGCAAAAAGCAGAATAAATGTGAAGTGGCTGAGCCACATGTTACAGAAAATATAAAAGGTACCACAACATGAAAATTGCCCAAACCACAAGCTACAGACTTCTACTCATTTTGCCTAAATTAAATTCAAATTATTTTTTTTAATCAAGATTTTCCTTAAAAATGAGTATTGAGTCTTTCCATCAGTCGGCACTATTTATACCACAAAGATTTAGACTTTGTTGTAAGAACCCACAGGTGCCTAAGCCACACAGAGCTCAGGTGGGTTTTGAGCTGGTCTCTGTTTCTCTGCATAAACAGTCCACTGATGAGGTTATTATGTGAAAAGCAGCCACCTAAAAATGTTTTTAGGGACCTTGATTCTGTAGATGTGTGTTAGACATACTGAGAGGTCATTTATCAGATCAAAATCCTTAGGGGACTTCAGCAAAAACTAATTTGGTAAGATTCATCTAATCTATTTTATATGTCTACGGCTCAGACAGCCACTTGGGCACAACTAGGGTGTGATTCATCTTCTGAAATAGACATTGAAAACATATCACTTGAATCCTGCAGCAAAAATGCCTTTTTCTTTCCATTGGTACTGAAGAGATTATAAAATTTGTCCTATTATGAAGCATTCTCCCCACTGGTTTGCACCATGTACAGAGTTGTTTGTACATTGAACACATATAAACTTAGAGGTGACTTACCCCTGATTTGACCAGATCAGGTGGGAGTCAAGTCCTGAGTGGCTCAGAATTGGAGTGATTTCAGGCACTTCCAGGACCAGTTTGAAGGGCTTATTGCTTTTTCAAACAGGCAAAGAACACAGGTGGTAAATTTAAGCACTACTGTTAGGAAGCAGTGGAGCAGTTTTCAGATCAGCATTTGGGCCCTTGACTAAACTAAATTTTCTGGTTTCAGCATACAACCCTTTTATTGGATTCACATTTTCATGTAAATTATGGGATTTTCACTTTAGAAACTGTGTGTAAACTTCAGTACTAACCTCTGCTCAGAAAAATTTGTGAAAATTTTGTTAAATTATCTGTCAGACTCTGTATGTACTTCTCTTGCCTGAGATGATCATGAGTTAACCATGGCCAAGTAGTGCTTGTTCCTCCATATTCTTTCCACAAGAGTCAGATTCAGCTGGTGCTAGGTTATCACCTGTGGCTTAGACGCAGAGCTTGCCAGAGGTCAAATATGATTAATTTTGAAAATGAAAACCCCACCCCCTCTTATTTTCATAACTGCCAAAACACATTCGACAAAAACAAAAGTCAGAAATAGATATAACTTCAATTTATATTATAGTCTAAAGATGCACAGCAAAAATTTGCATTTATATGCAGATATCACAAATAAGTCAGAATCATTCATACTCTAATATCCTATAGATAATTGACTGTGCCTTTGTGTCTTGTTTCTTGCTAATTTTCTTTGTCTTGCTTTTCAGACTAATCTGAATGCATCTTGTGTGACTTGAATAGATGAGACTGAACTGTGCTCCCACATACTGACATTCTTCCTTATCACTAGGCACAAGGATGTATTAGCTTCTTTCTGTTCTGAAAGCTACACAAAAGGTTGCTTGGTTTCTCACTGAGTCTGTAGCACCATGAATTCCACCTGTGAACTCCTGCTCACATTAGATTTCTGTGCTCTATGACAGTTTTCCAGACAGTATGATTGAAAACACAATGTTAAGCATCTTCCACATCTTAGGGCCAAATCACCAGTTGCTTCCCCACAGGCTGCTGTTTGCAAGACTGCTATCTGCTCCTTGCTTTAAAAGGCTCTGGTTGGTACTGTCCAGATTGTGAAATCATTCCTTCTCGAATTGTTTGATCAGTGTCCTGTCTTTGTGTTAAAAATTACTAGTCTGTCATCTGTGTTTAAGCAGAGGACCTGTTTCTCCTTCCAAATGAAACTTTTTATAACTAAGTATAATTCTATTTTAAACAAAGGATAATTAAAAACAGTCATTCGCTTTTACAATTTGCATTGTTAAACGCATTTAGAGTAACAGGAGCAGAAGCCCTCTGGTTTGTTTGTCAAACCTTCAATGTTTTAGATGGGCAACAGAAGTAAAATAAAAAAAATTAGACTATATTAACTGGAAAAAATAAATATAAATACCAGTGATTGTAAGTAAAGGCCAGCTTCATCTGTTAGGGGCCCTGCTAGCAAAGTCAGTTACCAAGAAGCTGTGAGGCTTTTGAAGCAACCACATCAATTACACTGTCACCAGTCTTTTCAATCTCTCCAATAAAAGTTATTCTGAATTATGGGGTACTTATGCCGTTATTAGAAAGTGTATATAAATTCTGTTATATAAAAATCTTAAAAATTAAAATTTATTTATAAAAATAATAAAAATTATGCCTAGATCCTGTTATAGAGAGTGCCACAGAAATTTGATATAAAGCAACAAAATTCAACAGGCAGTAGCATCGAGCAGATCCATACAGGCAAAGGATTGATCTCTATGCCTGGATTCAGGTTGCCAATGTCTCAATTGCCATTAGCCTGCTTTTTGTAAAAAGGTGATTTTACTTTCTTCTGGATCTATGAATACGAAAACATGTCATTTTGGTGATCAGCATTGTTTTCAAGCCCTGCTGCAGTGTCTAAGTATGTTTCAGAAACAATTTCATCTTGACTCCACTGTCCCCCCATGTAACTAGGATAATCTCATCTCCTCCTTACTTTAAAATAACTAAATACACCTAAAAGCAAGTGCTCTCAAGGGCTTTGACAAGACACCATAAACACACAGAGATGAGGTACTAATAAATACTATGTAATGGCCTGGCTTTAATCACTGTGATGTCTGTTTTAGTTCAGGGCCTTGTACTTCTGTCTTCAGTGTCCCCATCTAACTGGGTTGAGGGCTACCCAGTGTTTCATTGCCTGATTTTGATCCAAAATTTATTCTGGTTTAAGAAAATCTTATCATCAACACCAACATAAACTCCTCTTAGCTTTAACTTATTTATGTTAATATTTTCTGAAGAATTTACCATTTTGTCTTAAGAACTTAGGCCAGCTCTTCTGATTTCTGGTTGCTTTTAAATCCAGGCTGCTTAGAGACTGGGTATCAGCATCAGAGGATATTTCTATTTTGAGCATCCCCTGAGACCTTTGAAGGTCCCCTCCACTACAGTTAAGTGAAGACTGCTCAAAGGCTCAGCACTCCTGAGGAAAAATGCAGAGAAAATGAAGGGCAATTCTGCTGATGAGGTGCATTTCAAATAAGAACAGCACTAAGCTGCAGCCCTAATGACTTGCTGCAGATCTAATTGATGTTAGTACACAGCAAGGTAATGAAGGAAAATAGATGAATATTTGACAATTACGATTTTAAAAAGTGATAATAACAAAAATGCTCTGCTTGTATTATTAACACATGGAATAATGAAATGGACAGTAATTATGACAAGCAAAACATTTACTATGAGAGAAATTGGTATTATGTGACTGAGTGGCACTAAGTATTCTTTTTCAACACTGTTGAGCTAGATGAAAACTGTGGAAATGTTTTATGTAAAACATAGTAGTAAAAGGATAATTGAAGATAGTGGAATAAAAAAGAGGCTTAATACATTGGATTTATTTTCATTTTAGTTCATACATAGTCATGTGAATATTATCTGTTGAGATTTCATAATATTTTTCTCTATTGCAGTAAAGCTGGTTGCCTTGACAATTAAACATATTTGGAAAATGATTAATATTAAAAGCAAAATCTTTTTACATTCCAGCTGTGTTTTTTTGGGTTTTTTGTTGTTGTTGTTGTTGTGGGTTTTTTTGGGGTTTTTTTGGTTGTTTTTTTAGAATAATTGAATATTCTTTTCAGAATCTCCTGACTCTCACTTACCAGAAACGATGCATTTCTTTAACTTTATCCATATTAGAGCTTCAACAACAAATTAGTGCCTCAGAGCAGGGCACAGAGGGAAATGGTTCATGCAGTGTATGTGCACATCTGACTGTGTTATTAATTGATCTAAATTCTTCTTTACTAATGAGCTCTTCAGCCAATCCTCTTCCTATCCCAAAGGAAAATAAAAACCCTTTAAAAAAACCTATGAAATAAAGCAAATTAGTTTCCTTGTGCCAAAATAGAAGTGAATACTCAATATAATTTCACATATAACAGTCCACTGACAAAGTGTTTCACACTAATAAAACCTGGTTTTGGTTCTTTACAATAGAAATATTTTTATTTCTTCAAATGAGAGCTTGCACTGTAAAAATACTACTATAGATGGTAAGGAAAAGCGTTCTTTTGTACTAAAGAAACCATTTCTAACACTTCTCTTAAGTTTTCTAAAAATAATGTAAACTGCTTCACCACTACCACCAGAGTCAACCTATTAAATGAAGAGCAACATTGTCCCCTAGTGGTAGAAGAAATACTTTATCCCAGTCAAAACGAAGGTTGATTCCTGCATTGAAGTATGCAGTGCTGAGGATTTCCAGAGAACAAAACACTCTCCAGTAAATATGGGTAATGCTAAACCCCCCCAGAGCTCAAGTATACTGGTTTTCCCAAGAAAGGGAATTTATTTTTAATAACAAAGCAGTAGAATTTTATAGAATATTCAAATCTCACAGAAAAATAATTTTATTTAGTCTGGTCGTCAAATAGAAAAAAATCTTTGTATGATGACCAAGTTGTGGCATATACATAGATGCACACACACGTCCACATGTATGTATGTTAGATACAGTGGCTTTGTGGGTAAAATACAGTCTGCAAAGCAATTAAGAGAGAAGGTAGGGAAACCATAGAGTTTGCTTGATCTGACATGGGATGGTGATGCCAACTCTTTGTTTTTAAGTAGGGCCAAAACTTAAATACACACCAGTGTTTGACTGATGTAATGCCATGACATATAAACTTGAGAAGTAATGCCTGGGAGGAGTCCCCACAAACTGTCCTGATGGGAGAGTGACTTACCTTCACACACCAGTGCACAGAACCTGGGCAAAGCTGAATAGTCTTCCAAGCCTCCTCACTGTCTTTAAGTGATGTGAAGCAATATAGCTGAGAACAATAAAATAAGCTCCACTGAGAAATGTCAAATATTGCTACTTAATTTGGCTGCCTAAACAGAAAAACTGACCCAACAAACTCAGAGCCAGAACCAGCCCTTGCTCTGGAGCCAGATGTCCTCAGGTTGCCAAGAGCCCAAGCTAGAAGGCTGTTCAAACCAGGGTCCATCAAACCCTTGTAAAAGAAAAATATGCGTGGAGAAATCTCCTTGTTCAAGAAATTGACATTTCCTGATTAAATCGGTTTCTGCTTGAAAAATCCCTGCCAGCTCTAGTGATGAAGTTGTCAATGTCTGACAGACTTTCATAGATTTTACTGGGACATGTTGTCTCCTTCTGCTATCACTAAACTTGTTCCTTTTCCTCCCCTCCCTCTGCACTTTGTCATTCCAAGTAATGCTTTCTCAAAATAAGTTCTATTGAAAGAGAATAAAGAAATGAGAAACTACAAGAAGTTATGAGATTGGCAATATTTGCATATTTCACACTTCACACTGTACCACTACTCATTTTTCTGCAACTTCTCATCTTCTATGTGGCTTACTTCTATTGCCATTTGCTTGAAGCTAGACCTATGTCTTACTTTGTATTGGACACAGAAGAGGAAAAGAATGGAGACAGCAATTCTCTTTGGGCTTCCCAAGAGTCATAATGGACTGGGACAAGACCAGGAGTTAAATGGCAGAGTAACAAACAAGGAACATGTCTAAAAGGAGTTTAAATAATAAAGCAAACTCTGCAGCATACTGTTTTCAGCCACATAAAGTCATTTCCCTTCTCCTGCTTTTAACCAAGAGGTGAATCAATAATGCGTTCTCCCAGGAGGTAATAAATGACAGTGAACACTCCCATGAGGAAAGTTTAATTCTACATTTTGAGTGAGTACACAAAACAAGAAACTCAAGAATTTAGAAGATTGTCACTGCCAGCAACATCTGGCTTGGGAACTGGGGGCCCTTAAAGGAGCATTAGGTTGATAAATCATCTTTTGCTGAGTCCCACCAGAGCCAGATTTTTCATGGGTGCTGAGGGGCTCACCTTTGAGACTAAAGCTAGGCACAGAACCCAAAGTCCAAAACCATGTTGTATATAAGCTGGCCAAGGCTGGGAATTGCCCTAACTTTCTCTGTAGGAAAAAATCTGGTTGCCATATTTGTTTAACACTGGTCATAAAATTTTTGTAGACTGGGCTGTCCAGGGTGAAGTCTCTTATGTGCTTGAATGCACTCTGATATGTATTTGGGGTTTTCCCCAAGCATGCTAACCATATCACATTAAAAGAATTTTCAAAAAGAGGTAGTTTTCATTAATTAATCTAGATTCTATCTGAGGGCTTACTAGTGTTACCTTTTCTTCAGTAAAATGTATGCTTTTTTATGTTTCTTTTTCTAGTTTCATCCCTTCACTAGTTAGAATCAGAATTTAGTATTTGTAAGATATTTTTTTCTATGGAAACACTGAGATATTTAATTTCATATCATAAATAAAAGTGTCAGAACAGTTCTTAGAGTGTTTATGTATATATTGTACTGATACCTAAATATTACTCGTGAGTCTTTTCTAAAGAAAGTAATAAGTTACACTTCTTATTAAGTGTAACTGGGACTTTGAATTAGAGTTTTTGCTGTGTTAGGTAAGGCAAATAGTTTCATATATTTTTTCCAAAAGTGGTAGGTATATGGTGAGCAGATGGTAAATTACAATTTGCAGCAAAGTTCCTAATGCTAAATTAGAATTTTTAAGGAGAGACACCAGTTGCATAATTCATATTTATGATGCATCATAAAATGAAACTCGATTTGTGTAGTCTTAAGTACATCCTGTAAACAGTATCACATAAAGAACTTTTCTAAACAGAACAAAAGAGCAAATGTCTTGCAGAACACTAAAGCAGGCTACACTAAAAAAAAAAAAAAAAAAAAAAAAACAAAAAAGAAAGGACTTAAGGAGAGTGGAGGGTGAGTGAAATGGTAAAACTGATGGCAGAAAGAAATGATACAAGGATTGCACAAAATAGACAGGTAGTTAAAAAACTAAATTCATGTGAAGGGGGATAGTAACACATCCCAGAAACAGTAAATTTTGAGTGGTGCACAAAAGAGTCTTGTTACTACCTGTAACTGAAAGTAGAAATCTACAAATAGAAATTTCAAGTCAGTCTTTGTTCTAGAAATTTCAGATTAAATTGTTTATAAAAGATTTAGATACACTGAACATTGCCTCTGCTGTCAAATAAGAAATACTCGTACATGTATCCAATTTCATAAAATTGCATTATTTCTTTAAAAAAAAACAACAAACAAAAACAAAACCAAAAAAACAAAAAACAAACCATATGCTTATATAAACTTTCCTGCTTGCATTTAGCCTGTGCAAGTCCTTTTGGACTAATTACTTACCACTAGATGACTGGCATAGGAATCTTTCCATACTGATGCTGGACTAATGTTTTAATTCTGCATGGTTATACTGCAGATAGAACTCTCTAATAATTACAAAACTCACTGAAAATATTCTTAGCACGCTTCAGAAATAAAGTAATTTTACAAGAGTTTCTGCCAGCTTAATTGATAAAAATTTGGGGAAAGAATTCTTAGGCTGCCTGGAAGCTAATTAATGGTTTTGTCTTTTTTTTTTTTTTTTTTTTTTTTTTTTTTTTTTTTTTTTTTTTTTTTTTTTTTTTGGGACTGGAAATTTCTAGCTGTTCCATTTACTCACTAAGCATAGCAAGGAATCTTATGTTTGCACTTAAATATTATATCTTGGCAAGTTCTGACTGTGGTTAAAGGGCTGTTAGCCTTTTCATTATGAACCCAATTAAAACGTTCTAGTCTTTATAAGTTTAAATAATATTAAGGATATTACTTAAGCATAGTTTTGTGTTCATCATTGAGCTAATTTGAAATCTAACCAGCCATTGCATTTGTTCTTTCCCTCTAAAGATTTTCTCAATTTTCTTAATTATGTATATTCCCTTGTTTTGCATTCTGGAGATTGTCTGTGGTTTGGATACTAGTAGTTGTGTATGGACTTGTTACGTGCTCTGAAGTTTATTTTTTTACTGTCTTGCAGGGAAGGGAATAATACTTCAAGAACCATCCTTCAGTACAGCACATCTGCCCCCACTCTGAAACTCAGTCTGGTCCTGAGAATAGTTAGGCCCCACCAGGAAACTGTTAGAGTAATTGCCAATAAAACTTGCTAGAATAATTTTCTAAGAGTGTTGACAAATGAGTTCAAGTGACACAGTTGCATCCATTTAAGATATTCTTTCCTAGAGGTGTTTTTTTGTCTCTCAACCACAGCGTTGCAAATGGAATTTACTCTGTACTCCAGCCTTAGTCTTTCTGAATCCTTTGCCTTTGGTTTTATCCGAAACATCTTCCTTCCAGTTTAAACATCACTGAATCTTTTCAACAAGACCTTTATTTAAGCCCAAAGCCTCAGGTGGCAGAAGAACCAAGAAGTTAGGCTTGGCTAGGTTAGGTTAGGTTAGATTAGGCCAGGTTAGGCTTGGGTTGTATTGGATTGGGCTAAGGAGCTTGTATTCAAGGGCAGAAATAGAATTTACATATTTCAGTGTGCAAATTTTAAATGAGAATTGAACGCTGTGTGATTTGTCTGGGTTTTGATGGTGGAGAGGGCAGGCAGGAGAGTTTTCCCAGGTGAGATGCAGGACAGCAATGCTTACACAGAGAACTGTGCAGTTCTGCCTGGATTCTGGGAGGCAGTTCTTCACCATCCTTGAAATTACAAATCAAAGTTAAATCTGGGAAAGACACACTCTATCATAAATTTATTCTCAGAGAACTGTTTTCTGCTTGGACCTGTATTCTGTATAAAAAAGACCCTTAAAAATCTATTATTTGTTTTTCTTCCAAGCATTTTGTGCCGATGCAATTTGCAAATCTGACTTGTGGAACAGTTTTAGGTATTAAAATATTGTTGTCCTGCACTTTGTGGACTAAACGTTTGTGAAGTGATGTATTAAACAACCTGAGTCTTTTAAAGGCCTTCTATAAAAATCAACTAATTAAATAAGTTTTATTATACAGAAAAAGGTAAGAACAGAAAACATTACATGGAAATGTAATGGAAGTAGGAAATTACATGGAAATTACAGGAGGTAGGATCATCCCAACCCTGTGAAAGCTTCCAGGTTACAAACTTTTAGGCATACAAATGTGGTTTATATTTCTATCCAGCTGATGCAGAATTCATGCTTCTGGAAATAGAAAGAAATCAGGCCGAAGGAATCATGACTCTCCCATTTATTACTTACAGTTTCCAGCTGCAGTATCACATGTGAACCTCTTCTCAACTTTGAATAAATTAGTAATGTTACCTCATAGCAGACTAATCAACCCCTATTTTTGCAACAGAATATCGCAGATTTGTTTTCACACTGGATTATTTTAGGGGAGCAGCTGTTATTTAAGTGTTATTTTTTGTATGATTTCCTTTGTGAGAGCACTTTTCTTGCACAAGACTTTACTGTTTCTTTCTTGACCTACATCAACATGAGACTATAAAATTAAAATAAAGAAAATAGATTCCCTTGTTGAATTTCCATGTTAAATACAATACATTTAATTCCTCCCTTGTTATGTTTTCTCTCTATAACTTGTGTTAAATAAGATGAAACAACTTACTCCTTATTAAAGGTTTTTAAAAATAATTTTTCCCCTCTTATGAATAAAACACTTTATTGATATTGTGTTCAGTAAAAAAATTATTCAGATATTCAAATTAAAATATTTTCAGATAGAATATGATTCTGCTGGTTAATTTCTGATTACAGTCATGCTAACCTTTTGCAGAAAAGAAGAACAAAAGTATCAACAAAATGCATCCACAAAAATCAGACCATTCAGTAATAAAACAGGGACACAGGGAAAACTGTGGTCAGAAAATTTCTCTGTCTACTTTTCCTGGCAAGACCTCCCATATATAACCATCAGAGAGCATTTAATCTTAATCACTGAGTGTTTGACAAGGTAATTTGTGTCTTATAACATTAAATGTAGTTGAAAGAGTAGTTTGCAGGTTGAATTGTCCCTAGAAAGAGAGCCTGGAGACAGAAAAACCCCAAAGAGAATAATAAAAGGAAACACTTCACGGAGAACCTAGTGTGTCTGGGAAAAAAAAACAAAACACCAAACACTCAGCAAGTTCTATACAGCAGTAGGGAAAATATGGGTATGTCTTAACATGAAGGAAGGAGGGGTTCCACTGTACCTGCCTCCCCAGTTAAGATTCCAAAATGTAATGAAAAAAAATCCCTTGAGAAGGGTTCATGGTGGTCTCTCTGTATCTAAGCTGCTTGTATTTCATTTTATTATTTTCATTTTATCAGCACTAAAGTTCTTAGCATTTCCAATGAACGTATTTATTCAAGGGAATTATGGACCAGGATAACAATTCTGTATAAAGAATATTTCTTTAATTTTAATTAAATTATTATTGTTATTTAAATGAAATAATAATTTAACTAAAAATAATGATTGGAAGTAGTTATGTGTCAAGGAGATATGGTTCTTCTAGCAAACACTGCATGATGTTATTTGGGTTAGGAAGAATGGCAGAGGGCAGATGGGGAAAAGAAAAGTAGTTTGTTAAGTTCAGAAAAAATCAACTGAGTTTTCGTTGGGTGCTTTCAAAGCCAACAGGAACAATGTGTCACTGAGCTGAGGAAATCTGTCTAGAAATGTAATTAACATTTGAATAATGTTCTGGTAAAAACTACAAAAAAATCATCAGATAATTCATAATCAATTTCTGAATGTTTCACACGGGTGTTTTGCAAAGAAGACTCCATTTGGAGGCATTATGTTCAGTTCTGTCAGTAACAATAACTTTACCATTTCCTACGTCATCTCCATTAACCAAAGTAGGAAAACTCCACTCAGACTGCAGTGGCATTGTTTGGGTTTGGTATTTTTAACATTACTAGAAAAAGTACAAAAGGGAGAGGAGTGAATTAGCACTGATGAAAAATTGCATTTATACCATTTAGAGGTTAGGAAATACTCTCCATTCTGTTTCTGTGAGACCCCACCTGGAGTACTGCGTCCAGTTGTGGAGCCCCTATTACAAGAAAGACATGGATGTGCTGGAGTGTGTCCAGAGATGGGCCAGGAGGATAATCAGAGGGCTGGAGCACTTCTCCTATGAAGATAGACTGAGAGTTGGGGTTATTCAATCTGGAGAAGAGAAGGCTCTGAGAAGACCTTATTGTAGCCTTCCAGTACCTGATGGGGGCTACAGAAAGCTGCTGAGGGACTTTTAGGATGTCAGGTGGTGATAGGACTAGGGGGAATGGATTCAAATAGAGAAGGGTAGATTTAGATTGGAAGTTAGTAAGAAGTTCTTTGCCATGGGGGTGGTGACACTGGAACAGGTTGCCCAGAGAGGTGGTGGAAGCCCCATCCCTGGAAGTTTTTAAGGCCAGGCTGGACAGGGCTCTGAGGAACCTGCTCTAGTGGGAGGTGTCCCTGCCCATGAAAGGGGAGTTGGAACTGGATGATCTCTAAGGTCCCTTACAACCCTGAAAATTCTGTGATTCTATGATTTTATTATTCCAACTATGTTGGGTAAGCACAAGGAGAATGGGGAAGGAAAGTAATAGAGCAAAATCAGTATACTGGAAATTACAGTTAATTGCTGAATGAAATAATGTGGTACTTTTTCCTGGGTTCCTTTGAAAAAGATGTCCTGAACATAGCAAGCCTGCTTAGCAGCACACTGCACTCCTGGCTTTGCAAAAATGAAGTGGCACTGTGAGATGAAATCTCATCTTCTCCTTTCAACCTTCCCCTATGTTCCCCCATCTATTTCTTCTCCCAACACTCTTTTTCCCTTCTCTGGAAGTAGTGCTGTTTTCTTTCAATAGTACTGATCTAGTTTTAACAACATAAGCTCCTGACCACAGCCACCTTAGAGCTTTTAGATACCAGAAACTGATGTACCAGTTCACCAGATGGGAGAGTGGTAGTGTGTATTCCTGTAATAATAATAATAATAATAATAATAAAGTAAAATTTGGCACTGATGCATTTACTTTGCCTTCATCACTTTCTTTAGTATTCATCATGCTTTCTTCTTGAAAGCAAAAGGCTATAAAAGTCTGTTTTCCTCAGCTCGCTTTGTTTTCTTCCCTAAAGGGACAGAATAATTATTCTCTTTAAATTATCTCAAAGATAATAAAATAGGATATCCTGTAAAAATATCTCAGCTGGTGAAGGAAATTTCAAGTTGCAGTCTTTACTACAATGAATAAATTGTTAAACCTGTATTTGTCTGCTTTGCTTGTTTGGGGTTTTTTGTTTGTTTTTTCGAGTATTTCCTAAATGGTAGTGGACATAACAAAACTATACAAGTCCATGTATCTATATTGAATCCTGATTCTTGTTCAGTTGTTATGTAGAGAGGAGACTGTCTTTATTCCATGAAATTTATAATAGATATCACCTATAAGCAATCATTTGAAGGGGACTTTTTTCTTCCTCAGTTAGTTGTTATTTAAATAGATAATTTGATCTATCAGCTTTTGAGTGTAAATTGACTAAAATTCCAGTTTCCTAGCAGTAGCAAGAAAACCCCTTTGATTCAACAGTTGTCTTCCACTTCTTATGGGTAAATTGAACAAAGAGACCAGTGAAGTACTGGAGATAGTAACCTGTTTAAAGTCTTCCATTGAGGAAGAGAAATTCATTAAAGTCACGAAGGGATAATTTGAATTCTTAGGCCTCAGTGCTGGTTATTATTTGTGGTTTTTTAAAATACTGATTTAAAATTGATTCACCTAATTATTCCTTCTGCAAAGATAATTTCCAGGCATACTCTTGTTTGTTTGTCATCTCTTTTTTTATCTTGCCATATGACCTCTTGGTCTCCATGTAGGGTTTTCTACCAGAGTGCTAATCCTCTCTTTTCCTACAGACAGTAGAAAAAGAAAAAGCACACTGGGAGAAGGTTTGGTCTCACCTCTAAAAAACATCTCTCTTGGAACAGGCTGAATTGGAAAAGCTAAAGTCACTGTGTGAAGACACAGTTGAGAGGGAAGCCTAGATGATTATCACCTGGATGTGGTGCTTGGGGACATGGTTTAGGGGTAGCTCATCAGGAATAGGGTAATAGGGTTAGGACAAGTTTGGACTCAATGACCTTGATGGGCCCTTCCAGCCTGAATAATTTTATGATTTTATGCTTTGTTAGGAAAGTCAGCTTTCAAATGGGTGAAGCTGAAGGTAAGTGAATCACATTCTTAATGATCTGCTACAGAGGTAGCTTGATCAGAGTTACTTATTCCTGAAAACACCAAAAATTGTTTGGGTTGTCAACTGGGAGCTTCTTGGTTATTACTTTTAGTAGTCATAACTAGTTTGGAACCTTTATGTATCTACATCCACTAACAGCTACCTATGGATGCTCTGGCATTGTAAATCCCAAAGGGCGTAACATCAGATTTAGGAGGAAATATGAAATAAATATTTGTTTGAAATATATTAGAATTTTTTTTCCCAAATCCCCACAGAAATCAAAATTCTTATCTAATACCTCTCCTTACTTTACAGTCTCCTTATTTGAGTATCATAATCTAAGTTAACCCTGCAAACAAGCTCTTTTTTGGTTCAATTTTCTTTCTGTTTGTTTTTGCTGAACCAGCTTATAATGTGCCCAAGACAGATCAGACATGAGAGAGAAGAAAAAATGTAAAGCCTGAAATGAACAGGGGAAAAAAAAAAAAAAGAGTCAGGATGTGGGATATGAGCTGCCTGTCTTTTTCAGTACCAGTGGCCCATTAGGTCATCTCTTCTAAATCTTGTAGCCTCATTTACTTAGAGGAAGAAATTCTACGTCAATGTGCAGTAATATTGCCACTGTTTTATTTTCTGTTAATGGTTTTTAATTGTATCTTGTCATAAACTAAGTCTCTAGATTTCTTATTTCTGTCTAAAAACAAGATTCAGATTTTTTAATTCTCAGCACAAGATACTTGTAATCAATCCTTTTTAAACAGACACTATTCGAAGAGTAATTTCAAAAATGTATGCACTGAAAGAGTATTTTATTGATTGGATCCTAGATCAAGAGAAAAATTAAATATGCCACTGCTGCTTGTGTGTAACTGGTGTGCCATTTTCAATAACAAATCCTTAGACAGAAACTTGTGCTTGACATTAACATCCTTAGAAAAACTGATTTAAAATAAATACTTTTTATGAACATCCTTGTTTGAAGAATATTTTTCACTGACAAAGTGATATTTCATTTTCACGTAGTTTAAAGAACAGTCCCTCCTCCTTCTTTTTCAAACCTTTCCCCTAGACTTCTCCTGAACTGGAAACCTTCCATGGTGAGTTAATTCTCAGAGTGTCTATGGTCCAGCTCTGGCTTCAAGAAACAGGAGATAACAAACAGCATCATACAATCAGTTTACAGATCTGTAGAGGGTGTTACAATCAGTTTGAGATAAGAATTATAAAAAGCTTGTGCATGTGTACAAGAGGCACATCCCTTGCATCATTTTTGCAGGTGTATCCATCAGTCTTGATCTTCCATTACACAGATTGGAGACCTTCTGGAGTAGCTCGTGGCTCCTTTCTTGGCATGCCTAGAAAGAAGAGAGCAGTGCAAAGAAGTGTTGGGTGCACATCCAGCTCTTGACAATGAGCAGTTATTGAGTGTCCCTGGGGACAGAGGTGTTCCCAGCTGGAGGAGAAGAAAAAAGGTGAGTAAAGGAATGTATATGAAACCAAATCACTCATATATTGTTAACTGTCAGTTGTGGTAGTTGATATGTAGGTCTCTAATCATGACCATAAATTTAAGTATAAATATGAAAATGCATTTTTCTTATGCTCATAAACTTTGTCCTGCAGAATTGCCAGCTGAGAAAAAAATCTCTGATTCTCTAAGTGGAAAGAGGCATAGCCAGCTCTGCAGTGCTTTGTAGGACTCCATATAATCGCTCACACTGAAAAAGAATGTGAACAAGCTGAAAATTTTTTTAATAAACACTGAAAATTTCCTACCAGTAGTGAGTTCTATTTGATTAAAAATCACCATGCTTCACATCTACTGAGATGCAGATATTCACAATCAGATAGGGCACTTATGAACTTCTATGAAAATGATTTAGCCCTTGAAATGTATAAATGTGGAACCCAGATAGTTAAGTTTTTTGACAGAAATTTTGACAGAAATTTTGCAGCTTTCTTTCTGGAAATTGTTGTGACTCTTGGTGTTTGTTTGATTTTTCTTATGATTAGGATTTCTCTTCAGGAAAAGTAATACAGCTTAGTCAAGCTGTCTACAGTGCTGTCCATGCACTGCTAAGTGACCTTATTTCCACGTTTGTATTTATTACAAATACAGTCAGTTCCTTGGTGTCTAAGTTAATAACACCCTATAGAAAAAAATAGCCACTTAACTTCCTTGTATTGAATTAAATTGTAAGCAAAAGTAGTGGGAAAATATGCAATGACTTTGGGGTACCCAGCAATGACTGTGGTGTGCAGCAGATGCCTGCTTCTCCTGTGCCTGTGTGCTCTCATTTTTAATTATAAACATCCATCTGCAGTTCATGTATCTCTACCAGTGAGAACAACTGTGAGGGTGAGGCTCACACTACAGGCTTTGTGTCCTTTTTTAAGATCAGTAAAGCCTCTCTCTAGATAGCTGTTGTTATAAGCAAGATAACCAAGGTAACAGATTGTCCTTTCTTTTTAAAAGTATATATCAGAAGTATCCAGTGGCTCTATTATGCTGATTCAGATTATCATTATTGTGAAGAGGCTGAATACTCCTCTTGCTTCAAGTTGTGAAGCATCACAAGTTTCTCCATAAGGTATACATTATAACCTTCTATACTTCTCTTTCTTTCTTAGTACTGACTGACACGACATTGTGTTTTCTAAAGTAAATTTATCCACCACCTAGATCCACTTTATATACATAGAAATATTTCTAATTAAATGTAACTATTTGATTTGGGTTCATTGAAGAACAGTTTTCTGCTTGACTACTGCTTTCCACCTTTTTATATTTAAACAAATATCATTGCAGGTAATAAAGTGAGGGTGCCAAAGATTTTTATCTGGCTAATGATTTCTGATAGTTTGGGAAAAGGTTCATTCAGACCCTGAGGATTAGAAAAGTACATTTCTGCAGAGGAACTGTGTGATCAATTGAAAAAATGGATCTCTAATTCTGAAGCTCTCTTCCTTCCTACAACATAAAACCACCCTTTTTTGCAACAGAAATTTCTTGTTATTATTTACTATTCAATTGAACAAAAAGTAAATCTTGTCTTTCTGTTGTGATTTGGATTATATATGATAATTTGCATTTTATTTCATTTTTCAGTGACAACTATTGAGTCTTCTGAGAGTGGGACACTTTTAACAAGAGAGTTTTTTTCCTTATTGGCAGGTTGGTTCCACAGACATGCTTATTCACAAACCTATTGATTGGTAATCAGTGATTAGTAGAAATAAATTAATCTGAACAGAGACTGAAACAACATGATGCTTTGATAAACAACCAAGTCTGGAATATAAAAATGAAACCCATTTCCAGCCACTGGAAGTCACTCTGTGAAATTGTTTTAAATATAAATAAATATTGGGGAAATTTAAATGTTACTCAAGTGGTACTCTTTGTTTTACTTAGGAAAGTGTTGAAAAGATGGTAGTGTGGAGAGGAAGAAATGCATTAGATAAATATATCGTTAATAATGGCCACCAACCTGAAGTAGAAATCTAAGTTCACAATTAATGATCTTTGGAATGTTAGTGCTTTTCTTATTGCATTTCAAACTTTAATAATGGAAACTCCATTAACCTCTCTGTTAGACAGACATGGAACTCCTAAAACCAAAGATGCTGTCAGCATATGATTTCTATCACTGTGCCTGATGTATTTGCAAGCATAAAGGGAAGCTTTGGACCAGTACTGTCAAATTATCCACAATATCTTGAGGGAATTATTTATTAAAAGATGGGGAAAAACAAGTTAAGGGGTACTTTCACATGATGCTGAAAGAGGAGTTTCAAAAAAATATTTTTTGCTTTAACAGTGTAAATTGTTGATGGAATTGCCCTTTCTTTTAATTTTATTTCATCGGGTGATCCATGAATCCTTGATTCATTAAATTTATTAAATTTTAAGACGAAGATATTTTGAGGGGAAAGTGCTTGACATATTAATGTAAGAATTTGCTTAAGAATGACCTTACCAGAATGTATATAGGAGAATAAAGTAATTATTGTCACAAATAAATGTGGAGAGTTCAATAAATATTTTTTTTTAATTTCAGTTTAAGCATGAATTATGAACACTCTAAAAAAAGAAAAAAAAAAAATCCAAACCCACACAAAAACACCGAAAAACCCGAACAACTATAGCAACTTTAGGCATACTGAAGTCTTTCTCAGTAAGTTTAAAATGCATTCATCTGTCCCTTGACACTTTTTCTCGGTAGCTGGGAAAAGTAGAACATAATGTTAATATTCCCTAGGAACAGAAGAACTTCAAAAATAAGAGACAAAGAAAGCAAAAATATTTGCAAAGCAAGATCTGGGTCATGAAAATCTTTTAGAAGCAAGAGGGACATAATAATGAAAGGAATAGTCATCGAAATCAGGACTAGATTCACCAGTAAGAATATCTAGACTGGCTACTCGTATCTACCATCTGTGACTTCTTGAGAGTGAGAATTTTCCTTTGTTTCTTTTTTGAAATGTAATTCTATTACACGGAATTGGTGACAACAGTCACTCTCTTCTATGACCTCACCATACCTCATCTCATATCTTGCATAAATTGTTTTTCATAGTGCTTGCAATAATCCCCTTGTGGTTCTTTATTTTTTCATTAGTGGGGCATCCCTCTGTTGTTTTTTGTGAAGATTCCTACTGTGGCTTCAATTTTCTTCAGAAATGTTTCAATTAAGCATTTTTCTAATGCAATTCACCCTTGCCTTCTTCACGTCTAAAGGGCTTCTTACTTCAGTGACTAACTCACCAAAGTTTCTGACTATTTTTTCTGAATTTCTGATTGTTAAGACTGAAATCATAAGCTTCCTTTTTTTCCTTACCTATTTGTAACCTTAGAGAAGTAAACCACAATGGAAATGCTGTTTTACTAGTTGGACAGAGGCAATTTGGCAGCAGTAAAAAAAGGTGCCAGTTTTTTTTCTTTACCTGTGAAAACAGACAAGTTGATGGCATGAAAAAACCACAAACCACCAGAATAGAGTATGAATTGAAAAGCAGTCAGGAAAGAGTAAGGTGGAGGATTGGAGAGCTGTAGGTAATGAGAAATAAATGTGAAAAGCTGATGAAAAAAGGGAAGACTGAAGAGTCAAGGAGCAATAGCAAGGAGAACAGCAGAAGCCATAGGAGCTTCTTTCCCTTGAGAACTGCCTGCTGTAGGGCTCATAGTGCAGCTAGGGGCTACTCCAGCTCTCTTTTTTATGACTACTCTTTTTTATCATAAAGCTCTTTCAGTGATACCTCCTAGGAGTATCTGTTGGCTTTAAAAAATAATTGACAATTTATGAAAAGTTTTATCAGTACAAAGCAACTTCTGATAGCATGTGAACTCACAGCAAAAAGTCAAATTTTTGTTTTTCCTTTCTGCTGAGGAAAGGAGAGATCACAAGGAGTTCAGCTGTTATCCAGAATGTGTCCTATTTCCTTTACCTAAATTTTAGAATGAAAATGTCATCCCTTCCCTTTAAAAAACAAAGTTTTCTGTGGATTTTTTTTTTAAATTTTGCTTAATCAAACAGAAAATCCCCTGCTTTAGGAAGTATTTAGAAGGTTGCAGGTGTCCAGAAGGGTGATACTATCTAGATGGGTGATATGAATACTTTCAGATTTCTGAATGACCAGCACCAGTCTTTTAGTCTGACAGTGGTATAAACTGATCAAAGAATCAAACGTGCCCTGGTGCAAAGCTGTTGATTGGAGATACATGGATTACCAAGTCTGTAATCTGCATCAGTGAGGAACAACGTTATTTTCTGATATTATGCCAGTGTTAGTCTTTGAGGCATGGACGAGCCCTGTTCACCACTATTCCATTCTGGGAATAGAGTAATTAGGATTACCTCCTTTCAGTTGTAAGGTAGTTGACAGGCAGGAAAGCTGATAGGAAAACATGGTTAAAACTGGGCAGCTGGAAACACATATTGGAGTTTTTCAGTCAGAAGATGCTGTTTTGCCAGAATTCATTTTTGAGAAATGTAACAGCCTTCCCTATTTTGTTTTCTAATAGGAAAAAGACTCAAATCAAGTGTTCTCATTTGATTACTTGAATTCTTATCTTCCAGTTGTTATTGCTGATGCTTTTAATACAGAACTTTGATTTTATGGGAGTGGTGGGAACACTGTGTCTTTCTTCCTCATGGGGCATAGGCTCACAAGGGTCCCTGGGAAGGAGAAGGATGTAGGAAGTACACAGAGTACAGGGAGGGGACAAGAACAGGTGCTATCAAATCACCTGGAAATTGGGAGCAGGTGATTATGGATGGCAAGGGGAAGGCTGTGAGAGAAACTCTTACCATTGCAGTTTGTAGAGATGATAGTCATTAGCATGGAGAGATTTGAGGAGGTCTTTGAAAAAGAGGTAAGGGGAGGGAATAAATAGGAGAAAGAACTGAAAGAAATTCTTTGGTTTGCAATGGCCTTAGTTTAAGTTTATTTGGTTTACTAACAGTTGGGAAGCACCCAACTCAATATATTCCTCACTTGAAAGTAAGACATGAAAAATAGAAACAAATAAAATAAAATGACACATCATGTTGATCATAGTGTGGCTGAGAATCACATCCTGTGCTATGTATTTTATGGACCCTGCCCTCATTCTCATGTACAATTTTCATTACTTTCATGCAGACTCATTCACAGCAGTGTACAAAAATGAAACTAAACTATTGCTTCATCCATGAAGTAATTATAATCACAAGAATAAAATGTGTGTTTTATGGAAATATAAAGCAAATATATCAAAGAAATATTTTCTTTAAACCAAGAAAGGCCTCTCATCTGTGTCATAAGAACTAAAACATGGATATGGTGCATGCATAAGACATAGCTAAAGGCAACCGAACAATTTTACTTTGGGTTTTTACTTTTGAAGTCTTAGAATTTTTGAGCTTTAGCTCACTTTTTTTTTTTTTGTTCTCATGATAGTTCCTATGAGCAAGTTGCCTTAATAGAATGATCACCAAAGCAACCTTCAGACATGTGACAAACAATATTCTTCCTTTCCCCAGCACTGGCACTTGGCGCAGTGTGCATGTTGATTGTGTTAAATAACCTTGTGACATTAGAAACTGATACATGCAATGCTTACACACCAGGGCAGCTCAGGATGTTAAATATCACTTAAGGAAAAAGGCTATTTACACACGTGCTGACACTTCATTTTCAGGCAGGAGCTTCTCGGCTGATCTGTTCGCAGCAGCCTCAAACTCCAGTCTTCCCACTGTGAAATTTTAGACAGCTCATCTGCTGAGCCCTTGCCAGTCCTATTAATATTTATACATTCCATGCACATTCCAGTCAGCATGTAAGTTGCAGATCTCTCTGATTTAGAACCTATTAAGATTCATGACCCCTTCAGCTATTTAATATATGGTCCTGAAGCCTTTGCAATCGGCTTTCACTTGAAGAAGAAAAGGACAAATCATTACTGTTCAAATATTGTCCTGCATTGTGTCCATTTTAGTCCATCAAAGAGTACTTAGGAGCTTCAATGCATTCATTTATCTCAGAAGAACAGGTTATTATAGTTGGCATTATTTCCTTGGAAGAAGAGAGAATAGGAATGTTAGTTACTCAGTTGCATTTAATTTTGGATTAATGACTTTTTTTAGATGTAGCTGTTTCTATGCATAAGAAACAAAATCTAATTCATTTTTTTTGCTTTCATATCTGAACATCAATTTGCATAAGCTGTGAAAGGGTATGCTGATGTGTTGCCAAGGACATCCATGGAAAAAGGAGAGTCTGTTTTCTGTAATGTAATGGTGACTATACCTAAAGAGGAAATCATCATCCTCTACCTCTTAAGGTTTATATGTCTCTTCTTAGAACAAGTGTGGTGATACATCACAGAATTCTTCTCCAGGACCTGTAAGAAATCTGAAAGTTAGGTTTTTATTAAATTCATAAAATTTTTTCTTCTGTAACAGATAGCTCATGAGTGATTTCAGGTGTCTACAGCTCTCAATGAGTGCAATGAATTGTAGGAATTCAGCCTTTTGAGAACTGGGTCTGAAGTTTGTCCAGGAATTCATATCAGTCTGTAGCAGAAAGCAAAGAGGAGGAAAAAAAAAGAGTAAGTTGGAGAAGTTTTGGGAAACTTGGATTTTAAAACAGAACTTGTAATTATGATCTTAAATCCCCACTAAGAGTTGAGCTTTTGTTTTTGGACTGCAGTTTCTTTCATCTTGGAATGTAAATGCTGTAATTGTACAATTAATGTAGTCATCGGAATGCTGTGCAGCTTTCATTGGGAGCAGCAAGTATTATATATTGATATTTAAAACTTAAAATCACTTGTTTAAAAATTAATCACCTGTTTTTAAAAAATTCAGAGGTTTTGGGGAAATTTTTGCCTGAAAAAAATAAAGAAAATAATGACGTATGGTACTGGCATTCTTGTGCAGAAAAATTAAATTATTATTTCTTTTAAATGTGCTGACAATGCGAGTTGTTTTGTTAGGAGTTTTTGCTGATCTTTATTTTTCTGCTAGCAGAAGGAAACTATGTTCAGAAATACAATTCTTTCAGTAAAACCTGAACTGTGCTAATAGAAAGTGATGTTTCCAGATCTTGTATATAGACTAAAGGTCTGAAAATGTAATGATGCATGATATTTTAAAATGGCATTAAATCCTGTGATTAGAGATTCTTTTCCTGGGCAATTTGGGTATATACCCGATGAAAACTCATGGAAATCTTTGCTATTGACTTCAACAGAAAGAAGATATATAACATTTATAGCACAGACAACCCATCACGTATATTTGGTGCTGTTTCTTGTATTTTTTCACCTCTAGAAACACTCAAGTAAAAAGGTGATCTTTTAAATTATTTGCTCTCAGCTTCTGCCTTCCTACAGGAGACCATAAAGTTTCTGCCTGCAGTATTGTTGCTTTCTGAGTGATGAAATGATGTGTTTGGTAATGGCTTAAGTCATGGTTTCTCTAAAAGTTCAATTGAAAACAAATTTGTAAACAGTTTAGACTCACCAATATGTTTTTATAGGATACATTAAGGAGCTATTGGCCTGTTTGTGTGAAACAGGCCAATTGTTTTCTCATGGCTTGCAATGTACAACACTCTGACTTTGGATCATGTGCCTCTTCAGCATCCTTACATCTTCCACCACTTCACACTTTGGACAAAGATTCCATTCTACAAACTGACTGAATTATGACTTGAGTGAGCAACACAGCTGGAAACCTTTTATCAGCAGTGGGAAGATCAGGTTCAAACTAAAGCTGTGCTGAAAATAGAATAGCCATTTTGCTGGAAATTTTGAAATTATGAAATTATTCTTACCTTGCTTCAGAATGGCAAGCTGGAAGTGTGAATTTTTCATCAGATTGTCAAAAGCTGAAACACTGAAAAATTCATCTTCAGAAAATAAGATAATTTGAGGCAGGCTTTTTGGACTGGGATTCTGGCTCTCAAGGAAAAATCTGGCAAAGTCTGGAATATTCTAATCCCCTCATCATATTTAAGGGAAAAGCATTTAATCTGAAAACTTCAAATAAAGGTACCTGTTAACCCAGTACTACCTGTGATAAAGAAAGGAAAATTAAAGTGACAAATTTGGTTAAGCTTTCTTAATTTCAGAAGCATATGTGTACATGCATACAGTGATGTTGGGAGGGAACTGGGGAAGAATTAAAAATAGAGGATGCTGAGAGGTTGATGATACGATAACTTAGTACTCTGGGTGCCAGAATATCCTCTGTGGGTGCCAGAACCTATCTCCAATTGATCTACTGCAGGGAGATTGTAAAGGAGATGATTGTACCCTCTTTGTGGCTGTATGTTGAGGGAAAAAAAGGTATTTTGTCAAATTCTTACTAAGTATGGTAGTAGCTGTAAAAATCTGAAAATTAAAATGGAAATCAAGGGTCTGAAGAGGATTATGCTGAGTTTATGTATGGGATGAGAGATGGTCTAATCTCTGGGACTGGACTGGAAACCAGTGATGTCCAGTTCTTTCCAGATCCCCATTGTCTTCCAAGGAGCAGTGACAGCCTTTTAGGCAAAACAAGACTGCTGATAACATGCTTGTCTTTGTTGGTGACTTTTAATCTCACCTTCAGAAGCCGTCCTTTAAAACCTCTTGAATCTGTGACCCTCCATTTCAAAGTACTGCTGCAAGCAGCACTGTCCTTCAGAAACTGGCATGCTTGAGTGTTTCTAACTTCAATTTCTTTTTTTGTGTGAGGCAGCCTACCTGTCTGGATAGGAGCAATGAAATCTTGTGGCAAAGACTCTAGCCTTTTATCAGCATCAGCAAAGCCACATCTCAAGAGCTCAGCCAGAGCTGTCAAGCCATCTGCTGTATTTACACTATAATAAAATGATTTCTGAAACATTTTTGCTAACAAAGTACAGTCAGTAAATGAAAATAAATCATTAGTTGATGGGATATTCTGATTACCAGCCTTAATGTGGAGTAAACAGCCTTTTTTGATGCCCTTTGGATGGATGTCAGACAAACGGAAGTTTCTACTCTGTATCAGGCAGATCTGATGGTATTCCTACCAATGAGAATTACACATTCCTGGCAAGGTGAAAATCCTTCCACCCAGGACTGGTCTGGCACCCTGGTGCTTCTGAACCACTGTGCAATGGGCAGCTGGCAGCTGTGCCCCTTCTTATGATTATGCACAAGACACTCTGCTATCTCAAACTAATTTACAGTGCAATATGGGGGAGCCCAGCACAACTTCTTCTAGAGACCTAAGGGGCATGAAATAAGGGCCTTAATCAATGGAAGGTTGTGAAACCTGCCCCTCCCCTAGACACCTCCTCCCTGCAGTGCAATGTTTAATTCACAGACAGCAGAGCACAGCTGCAGCCCTGCACAGTGTTAACAATGCACAAAATCTCTCGGTGAGGAGATCTGTAAGAATCAGATTCACTCCATCTCTTTGGAATGCTGATTCCACAGCCCCTTCTTTCAATTTGCTTTACCTCCTGCTATAGCCCTGACAGCATCTGACCTGCCTTCCACTGCAGCCAAGCCCATTCTTTGGTAACAAGCCTGAATAGTACTTCTCAAGGAGGTTTGTAGTGCATTGCTAACTATTTTGGTTGCATGCCATAGCAGGTCAGCATTGTAATTATGCAAATTTGCTGTAATTGTTGCCATAATTAGCATGGTTTGTTTTAAGGTCTAAATTAGTTCCAAGTCTATTCTGAAGACACTATGGAGGAAGAGGAAAGAGTGAAAATAGCACACACACGGAGTGTATGCTGTTGTCGTAGAAAAACTCTTATTTCATGGTAATCCACATGGTAATTGAGCTAGGAAATGCTTGTAAGGATATGCAGCTAATATTCAACAAGTGGTAATAAGATGAATTTACATTACTGCAGCACAAACTGTTCAAATTAAATTCTCTGGGTGTCTCAAGGACATACTCACTCTGTGAGACAAATGTCTAAATATAATTTTCCAAAAGGTGTTGATAGAGAAGCTTTTTTTCTGTTAGATTTCTTGAGGAAAGCACACATTTGGAATGGGTCCATTTAGCTGTACATTGACCCCATACACCTATTTAGGATTTTAAGGCCCCCAGACAGAAAACCCTATAGATGATAAAGCATCTGGAGATATACCATTAGAAAATCATTACTGGAAGCTCCAACTTACCCGTTTCACAGGTGTATAACAGTTAATTTCAGTGGCATTTTAAATAGTGGCAGGTTTCATACTTAACTTGCCCTTCATAGGAACACTTGTCTTGATAACAGTTTCCCCTAATTCATAGTTTGAATATTAGCATAATACAAATGTAATTAATCCCTAAACATTTTCAGTCCTCAAGTCTGTATTTCCTAGCAAACACATTTATGTGAGCAAATCACTGAAGATGCTGTTATAGTAAGCACATGGGTACGAGACATGCTTAGATTATCTGAAAGAGTTCATGGTATATCTTGCCACATAGCAAAATATCCTCAACTTTGGTTTTTGACCTTCTTTTCCTGAAGAATCCCTTGAAATTCTGGAAATCCAAGAAAGCCAAGTTAGGTTCTGCTGAAGAGCTTTGTTCAAACCCTTATGTCAATACAGGGGGAAATTTGGGTGGGTTGGAGTCAGCATTGGCCAGGCAAAAGTTACTCCAGGCTTGGTCTTCCCTGGGAGCAAGAGTTAAAACAGGACTCTGAGATATTTCAGTTGCTAAGATGACTTCAATCTCCCTTTTTAGAAAAAAGTAAAACAACCCTCTCCCCACCCCCCAAAAAAAGAGAACTAAAAAACCCACCACCACCAAACAAACCAGCTGATCTGCAGATCTGATCAGCTGCAGAAAAATTTTAATATTTTTCCTTCTTTTAGTTTCCAAACATGCCCTTGAATGTGTTGCAGTTTTTGGTCCTGTCAGTTTTTCTGAGCACATGAGAAGTGTGCTAAATCCTGACCTAATATGCACAGGAGACAGTAACAGGTTTCAGGAGAGATTTTTAGTACAAAGTTCCAAATATGAAAAATACTCTTCTTATTTTCTTCAGAAATGACTGCCTCTAGTTATAAAGTGAAAAATAAATAATATAGGAGAAATTTCAGCTGTTACATATGAGGAAAGGGGGGAGAGAAATATCATATTTGTATGTATTCCCATTACTCTACTTAGGGTACCTGATTTAAGGACTGGATCCCTGGGGTCCTATCCCATTCTAGTTGGGAAAGGAATACAGAAAGGGAATTATGTGCTCAGAGTTGCTGTTATGGCCCGAGGTAACTTTAAAATTTATTTTTGTTTTGTATCCGCGAAACAAAGTCCAAGCAGGGGTCGGTAGAAAGGTCGGGTGCAAGCAGACTTTTATTTGACAATTGACCCAGGCAAAAATATAGAGCCAGGCAAAAGGGAGAGAGGAAAAGAAGAAAGAATGAGAGAGAAAAGTGGAAAAAAAGGATAAGGAAATGGGAAGAAAGAATGAGAAAGAGAGTCACCACCAAGGGTGCAGCTGTCCAGCGAGTTTCTTCAAGATGGCGCTGATCCTGGACAGGGTCCCATGCAAAATGGCCGTGGGTCAAGAGATGACAAAAGAGCCACAGCATGGACAGCCATATATACCCCTGAGTTCCTTTTGTTCTGAAGGGGCAGCTGTCAGTCAGGTCCCAGAGCAGCCAGGGGCATTGGCATCAGAGCCATTGCAGACAGGCTGCCTGCAGGGGAGGAGCTTCTACAGAAGGGTGCAGTCCCCCCCCCAATCATCAGTTCTTATCTCCTTCCAGGTGTCACTCCCCACTCCCTTCCAGCCCCCTCAGCCAGGTACATCAGCATCAGTACAATCAAGGTGGCTTCCTCCACCCTGGCCAGGGTGATCGTGCCTGGAGGGACGTCCCAGCATTGCAGGCCCTCAGAAAAGGGGAGCAGTCTCCACCCAGTGGTTCTTATCTTGTCCTGAGGTGTCACCCCCTGCTCAGCTCTGGCCAGGCCAGGTCCTCCACCCTAGCCAGGGCTATTCACTTTAAAATTGCTCTTTTGATTGCAAATCAGTGAAGTCAGACTCTCACAGTTGCCCTCTAGAGGGTCTAATTTTTATTTGGTTTTTGTAGGAAAGATGGAAGATTAGCTACCTAATTTAGACATCCAAGTTATAGATAATAAAATTATCACTTTAAAATCACTCTTCTAGTGCATACAAGTGAGAATAAGCTGGTACCTGGACATGCTACATACTGGGCTGCAGGTTAATATCAAGTTTGCCAAACAAGTTGGACAAATCTTCTTCCTACTCTCTTGTACAATCACCATTGTATGCACCATAGTGTGTCTCCTTCTGCATAATGGTGTTGATCTGAACTTTGTGCTGATGGTCACTTCTGTCAGCAAGAAAACCCTAGTGCATATGAAGTACAGAATATATAGTTGAAATACTAAGGAATTATTTCAACTCTGGTTGTAATCACTCTAAAGTTTAGAATAAGATGTTAGCTATATTATCTCCTATTTTTCTTTCCCTTTATTCCCTGCCACTACTTTTACTTCTTTGCCTGCATCATAGGGGTCTTCTATTTATAAATGTATATGCAGAATTAAACACTAATGAAAACATAAATTGGTTGAGCAGTGATGTTACAAATTAATTCAAAATATTTACAGGTAGAAACATTTTTCTTTTATAAAGAGAAGAAAATCAGTAAAGTCATTTTGACATGTGAAATGCATATCAGCTGTCCTGCTGTATTACATTTGCCACCAAAATCAAATGATGTATTAGATTATTTATCCTTTTTAATTCTTTTAATTGTTCATGAACTGCTTGTCACTTTCACAGATTCTTTATTATTTTCCTCTCAATAATTTTTAATTGGAATTTTTCAGTGTTGGCTTAGCAAAGATGGAATAGCTATTTAATAAATTGTTTTTGAAGAGCTAAATAAATACTTTTGATAATCAGAATTTTAGTTGCACCTTGTAAAATCAACTTTTCTACTATTAAAGATAACACAGGTATTGCACATTTCTTATATTTACCTTTACTAAAACAGCCACAAAATGCACTTTAGCAAGGTAACAGACACAGGGAGTTACTGGCAGAGCTTGTGATACGAATGTTCTTGTTTTAAAGATTAAGCAATTTGTAGAAATCACAAGGATGAGCATTGTAATGAGTTTCCTTCTGGAACACCAGAGGATCTTCTTTGCACTCTTGCCAGTATCCAGGCTTAATAAGGTAGAAAGGCAAATGACATCTAAAACAGTTAAAAGGAAAATAGACAGGATAAATGAAAATATTGGTCAGACAAGCGATAACAATTTCAGTATCTTATCAAATGAACTTAACTTCTGTATGATAGTGAGAATTAGCAAAAATTTCTATGCTATCATTCATAGACCCCTGTTATTTTTTTGTTGTAAATTCATTAGCTATGTCTGTACTAGTAAACAAAACAGGGATAAACCAAGCACTGGAGTCCTGATGTCTTGCTTCCCACATTAACTGATTATTTACACGTTCTTGGTATGGTTTTGTCCATGTCAATGAGCCTGCTCCCAGACAAGGCTGCAGTACATCTTGGGACAGCACATATCAAAACACTTCCCCCAGCAGAAAATTCAGACACACATCATATGTGCTGAGGCTTGAAAGTGTTTAAGTGAACGATTGCTACATACACCATCCCCCCTGCCTTCAGGAATAGGGAGCACTTTATTTAGTGGTATTGTAATAATCAGTAAGACAAAGATCCTTCTGAGAATATCGTGAAATCTGAAGTTATGATTCTAGTGTAGTGGAAAATGGAGCTGCATTACTGAATCGTCACCCAGACTGTGCAACTGAGACTGTTTTGTTCATGGGTGCTAACTCCACTGCTGGGATTCTCTCTCTCTATTCCCCTCCTGTGCCACACAGCATGACAGGAACAAAACCTTGTATTATATCATTCTAAAATTTCATGTGGGCCCTTAATCAATTCCATTTACTTAATGAGCAAAATAACTACATATAGAGCAAAATGAAGGTGACTTACCTGTGCAACCCTTAAACACGTCCTTCTGTAAATCTCAGAATGTGATTTATCCATATCAGTTATTCAAAGTAATCTGATATCCAGGATAATTATTATGATAATTACGGTGTCTTACTCCTTGCAGGCATATATATGAGTTATCTTTCACTTGGTCCCAGGAAACATTATAAATACACACTGAAGGACAGAGTTTAACTGTGAATTCTAATGACCCATGCAAAGTAAGGTTATGCATGAAATTCTATGAAGACATAGGTTTCACCCATTAATTCCACTTACTGCATCATAATAGTTACATTGTCATTAACTAACAAATACTACATTGTGTATGGGAGTGTTGCTTTTCCTGTTTAAGTGGAAGTTGGTCAACCACACTCTAGCTACAGTCAAAGGTACATGATGGACACCCGTCCTATTCGTATGTATGTGTGTGTGGCCACGCACGATCCCAACAACTCAACAAACTATTGAAGAGGCAAAGTGGGATAGGCTTTCACTGATTTATGGATGGCTTTTAGAACTTGTCAGATTTGTCGAGCATTAGTAGGACACTCTACTTACTTGAGTGATTGAGTGCTACATGTTTGGAAGTAATCTCTGTCTTAATCCAGCTAACTCTGAGCCCCTGTTCATTGATAGAAGGCAGTGGTGTAGACAGGTAAGCTTCTGTAGCTTGTACTTTTCTTGAATTCATTAGTTTAGTGAGAAATCTGGTAATTATTTTGAATCCTATTATGTTCTGATAGAAAGAGAGGAGATTTGCAACTGAATGATTTAAATCACATTTATGCTCAAGTTTCCTGGAAAATTGAAAGTCCTTGAAATAGAGAAAGAAGTCATTACTAAAAAGTGAGTTTTGGCAGGAATCTTTAAACGATAAAGGCTGTATCCTTCCCTTCGATGCACATGTGAGACTTCCACTGTACTCAACTGGAACAGTATTTATACCTTCAGGATCAGGATTTGTACATAATCCTCTGAATTTTAAGGTCTCACTCCATTATATCAAGTAAGGGAGAGGGGATTAGTTGGCTGTATCTGAGAGCTTTACTTTTTTTATGGGATTTGTAAACCTAATAGGGAAGTAAGTGAAAATTTAAGAATGCATCACTCATAGAGATATGCATTTTAAAGTATGTCTTTTACAAAACTTGACTTTTGTATCAGGAATCTTCTCACAGTCTTACTACTATTCTTTATCAACCAGTGGATAAAGAAAAAAATATTAGAATTTCCAACAAAGTTAATCACCTTTCTTTGGATTGAAGATACTTAGACAGTGTTCACAAAATGCACATGGGTACATTTTTCTCTCAGGTATATGCAGAACAGAGTCTATCCATTATGAATTGTATGTTGTTTAAATGTTGCTCTTCAGGTCTTTGATGAGCATCATGATAGCTGCAACATTTTATTGTTCATCTGTAATAATTGGTTTGAATATAGGTTTTTTTATAACTGTCAAATACATAGGAATTGATAACACTACAGAAGTACTTATGGTGATGCTGTGCTAGATCCTTACCACATATTATCAATTGTAAGAGACATCTCATTCAAGTAAAAGTAAAACCTTTGGTACTAGTCAGTTGATGTATCTTTCACTTCTTTCAGAAGAATCTATTGATTCAAACGTGTTTATTCATGCACAAGCAACATGAGAATTCAAAATTTTCAGTTCTTCAATCAAAGGGTTAATGGGTTGAAAACACATATGATTTGCAAAGTTACCTGGTCACAGACTATTTGGGTAAAAGAAATAACAAATAACAAAGAAAGTGAAAGATTGAGCACGGAGACAGGCAATAATGAGCAGGTGGTATTGGAGACAGTAGCAAAAACCAGAACTGTGTGGCCATTGAAGGAACTTTTCAGGCACAGACTTGCAAAGGGTCAAACTGAGCTTTGTCACTGGAAATAAGAGGTCTAGATTATAATCGTGAGTATTTGGTTCATCAGCAAGTACTTGTGTGGATATGTAAACCTTGCAATGAGATGTTTAGGAGAAGCACCAAAGGCAGGGAAACGAAAAGATCAGTGCAGATCATGGAGGAGCAAACATTGGAAAATGGAGGAGATGGGGAAGTAAAAGGGGCCAGAGAGTTATTAGTTGGCTGACACAATTTTATAACTGAGCCCTGCACATAACTGCTAAAGCCTGTCCTATCTTGCCACTAAATCCTATTCTTGATTATTTTTTTCTATATAATTAGGTCTTTATTCTGTGTGTGATTGCTGAATCACACTGAAGTCTAAGTGCCAGCAACTGGAGAAAAGGTCTCAACACCCATAGGTCTTGGTGACAGCAAACAGAGGGACGAGCATGCAGGACAGGGATGGCTCCCATCAACCAGAGACTAGTGGTGTGTTTTCTCTAGTGAATTACACAAGCATTCCTGCATTGAATTCAATAGAATTCTTTCAGGTAGGTGTGTGTAATTCACCGACTTTGAGCTTTTGAGCTTTTAGGTCATGAGTAGGTGGAGACCTGCATCAGGAAAGATACCTCAAATACTCTCTTCAGTTTTGGGCCCCTCACCACAAGAACATTGAGGTGCTGGAGTATGTCCAAAGAAGGGCAGTGATGCTCATGAAGGGTCCAGAAAACAAGACTTATTAGGAGTGTCTGAGAGAACTGGGATCATTTAACCCAAAGAAGAGGAGGTTGAGGGGAGACATTATTGCTCTCTACAGCTGCCTGAAATGAGGCTGCAGGGAGGTGGGAATCCGTCTCTTCTCCTGTCTAGCAAAAAATATAACAAGAGGAAATGCCCTCAAGTTGTGCCAGAGGAGGTTTAAATTAGATATCAGGAAAATTTTCTTTACTGGAGAGCTCAAGCACTGGAACAGGCTGCCCAGGGAAGTGGTCTTAGTCACCATCCCTAAAGGCATTGAAATTCTATGTAGATGGGGTGTTTATGGACATGGTTTAATGGTGAGCTTGACAGTGCTGAGTTCATGGTTGGACTTCATGACTTTCACGATGGGATTGCTGGTGAGATGAGTATGTGAAAACACGTGTGTCTGCAGGCAAACTGGAATATCTGTCAAGCAGGGGGAGATTTCTGCACAGGGAGAGGGGGGCAAGAGTCTGGGCACAGGCATTACACAGAATTAGAGATTGAGTTGATGCTCAAGGAATCCATCACTGTGGGTATGGCTGTGAATCTGAAGTGTGAGGGCAGAGGTTGTTTTCAGCAGCAAACTTCATTCCTGCTCATCCAGAGGAGATGAACAGGAGATGAACATGGATCTCTGCATTTCTGTTTCATATGAGCTTTCATGTTGTTATATATTCTTGCTGCTAAAGTCAATGACAGGTTGCCTGACCATTTACATTGGTGTGTGTGTGTGTCCCTGCCACCATCTGGAACTGCACATGGGCACAGCAGCAGCAGCTGTGATCCTGGAGCTGGGATGAAGAAGCCCCTGGGCACTGAGTCTATACCTGGGTGGGCTACAGAGGCCAGGAGGGAACAACCTCCATGTCATGGAGTCTGCTGGATTCAGTGGCTACCTTCACATCCTTAGCACTCAACACCTTCATCAGCTATTGTCAGTTCTGCCTTGTGTATCATACTCAAGTTTAATATAGCTGGCTAAAAAAAAAATTATTATTTTTATTGTTACAAATGGAGCTAGAAAAGTTGTTTCAAACAAAACTGGCATTTTTCAGTTTCAGGGCATCTATTTTTCATTTCGAATTCTGGAGGCTTTGATGGATGCATGTCTTTTATTATGCCATCTGATAGAAAAAATGAAGGAAGGAAAGAGAAAGTAAACAAAAAAACTTATTTGACCTCTTTCCAATAGAAAAACTCTCAGAAAGTGGTGATAGTTACCATCTGTCAAAAAGCAGAAAAAGCCAAAAAGGAAGAAAAATGGATGATTTCATAGATTAAGCTACAATAAAGAAAAATATTAATACTTAATGGCTAAGTGGAAATTTTCTGCTAAAAATAAAACCATCTTTTTGCAAGAAAAAATATCCAGTCAGATTAAATCATAAATAAGACAATATTAGCCTTTGCAGAATCTACTAGTTACGATTTGCGGGTGTTGAAAGAAAGCTTTACTCAAGGAGAAGACATTTTATGCTTGTAATGATTTTGCTTTTTCTCTAAGCAACTACTGACAGCAAAGATCAAAGATGGAATATGGATTTAGATGAATTCTTGTTTTAGTCTTACATTATTTAAATTTTATAGTCTTTGCACTCTTTAGTTAAACAGCTATTGGGTTTCCTTTAGAATTATAACATCAAGTTTCTTGGATTGAAACCAGAAAGTAGTGTTGTTGGCACAGGAATGCCTCTTTGAATGCCTCTTTCTTACCATGTTAGTTTGTAAAATGCCTTCTGAGTTATTCACATTGATGTCCACTTCTACCTCAAATCCAGGGGAAAAAAAAAAAAAAAAAAAAAAAAAAAAAAGAAATAAAAATTCCCATGTAAATTAATTAGCATTGTTGAGTTTCTCATCAAAACTCAGAGGGGTCAGGTCCAGATCTAAGAAATACATTTGAACTCCTAGTACCTCTTTAATTCTTTAATTACTGGTTTAGACAGGTAGGAAGCTAAATATGTGCTAGAACAAGAAAACATCAACAGAATCTGAGACTCATTTATTCAATCTAACACAGGTTCACCCTCTATAAAGCCAAAATAGTTATCTGATGAAATTGTGGTTAAATTAGGATGCTTCCAGTTGCCTAGGCAGTCACAGCTGCCCTGAAAATGCTCTTGGAAATAATGAAAATTGATGGCCTTACACCTCCCAGTGATCTTTGCAGCAAGGCAAAACCCACTCTTCTGGTCCACTCAAAGGTAACTCTATATGCACTCATCTCAAAAGGTTCCTAATAAAAGCCAAGGAGCTGGCTTTATAGGTTACTCAATGTTATTAGCAATGTGTTTCACATTACCCATTCTGAATTCACTGAGTAGCAGTCATTCTTCCTTTGTACAGCCCCCAGCACAACTGAATTTGAAGTCTCTGCATGATAATGATGTAAAAGCTGAGGTTCTGGGTCTCAGTGTAAACTGAGAATACTGCATGGTACTCTGAATTGCCTGAGTGTACAGGCAATACTCCGCTCTTGCTCTCAGCCAGGTTCATCTAAATTTACACAAAAGGTGGCGAAATGGTGGGGTAACAAGAAAAGGGAAGAAATTTCAACCTTAACTCCTTACGCTGCTCCTTATGGTGTCAGATCACATGCTGACAGTGATGCCCTGGTTCAGAAAAGCTGTGCCACTGTGTTTTCAAATTCCAAAATTGCTTGCCACTTTTCACTGAGCCCTCTCAGCAAGACAAATTTTCTCTCTTCACTTTCTTCCTTTTTTTATCCCAGTCAAACTGATTCTGCACTTTTTGCTGAAGGGATGAAGGCATGATGTGAGGAGCTAGATGAGGAGAAAAGAGGCTTCAGCTCAGCCCAGGGGGCTCCTGACAGCACTTCCCAATTCTTATTATCAGGGAGAGAGTTTCAGATTTAGCAAGATGATAAGCACAGGCCAGACTCTGTCTTTTTACATCACTGTGAAGCTACTGCAAGTTCATTACGAAGATTACATTTACGCCTGTGGAAATTAAATACTTTCTGCCTTGTCCCTCTGGTGCTTTCTGTTTCTCCTAGCCTTAGGGCACTCTATTGAACAACCTCCAAGCACCCTCAACCGTGCTCCTGCCAGCATGTCACTTCCACAGCTGTTAGGTAGTCAAAAAGAAGCCTTCTGGGCATGTCTTTTCTACACACCTCAAAACAAACTACAGTCAACTTTGTCGAAAAAACAGTTCAGTGGGTGGGAAAATGTCCATGAATAGCAAATGCCACAAGATTTTCGAGGTAGCATTTATAGCTGAAATAAGATTGCAGCAGGTACTTTGATTCTTTGAATGCCATCTGACAACTTTTCTTAATATATTTCTTGTCTGTAGGTAAGACGTGGCATGCACTGCCGTTATAAACAAATTATGATCATTTCTGCTGCACCTGTAACAGCTGAAATGTATGCCATTGATTTTTTCCCTCTCTTTTTAGCTATGTGTATCGATGGCTTATCTCCTTGACTGTCTTTGTTAGGGCAACTCCTAAGCCAAAAGCTACCCAAGTCTTGAGCAAAGGATTAGAAGTTAGTTTTGAACTCTGTGTATTGACTTGCTTACCAGTGTGAAATTATAGCTCTGAAAATGGTGATGCCATTGCTCAAAAATTGATTCCTTAGCTAAATATATTTTTTTTTAATCTTCCAGGAAAAAAAAACCAAACAACACTAAAGCATTGCTCACTAAGATGCACTACAAACAGTGGGTTTGAAGAGACAATGGCCAAACTTTATGCCTAAGTATAAGGAGAGCCTGGTTAAGCAATTATTTCTTTTTTTCCTAAGGCTGAAGAAGAGATATAAGTTTCAGTTCAGCTAACAATCACACTTCAAGAGTTTATACCTGTGCATAGTAGTTTGTATATGAGCATCACAAAAAAAGTTTCATTGCTACTCTGAGGATGCAGTGCATTTTGCTGCAAAAATAGTGATGTCTTTCATCTTTTTAAACTGAAAGCATAACCTCCTTGGGCAAGACAGGACCCAGGAAGTGGTTCTGGTCCTTGCAGAAAGGAGCAATGCTCACAGCATATTTGTTAGAGCAAGCTAACAGCAAATCCAAGTGAACTGGAGCATTTCATGATGCTGTTTGGAAAACAGGAAGACTTTATCATATTTTCTGATGGAGAATTCCCAGAAATACTATGCATAACTATAGTTAGTGGGCATTATTCTGCCTAAGTGTGGGAAAGAAGCTACAGGATCTAGAACTAGTGACCAATCATTTAAACAAGATAAATACAGTTCAAGTTACAGGTAATTGCCTTCTATATGACTGCAGTCACTAGGACTATTTTTACAAAAAATAGGACTATTTTTACAATACAAAATCCACAACAGGCTGTTTTTTCATGTAGTTCTCAGCTGTTAGATCATCAGAATTTTTCTGTATAGTACAAATGATTAGCATTTTCTTTTTACTTTAAGTAAAAATAAAAATACATGTACTATAAATGCATTCCAAAGTGACATTACACCATTGTGGTGTTTGGAATGGTTAGTCTCAGTTTATCATAAGATGATTATTTTTTAGCTGTGTGATTTTTACTTTCTTTTTTTATCAAAGGACAATTTGATGGGTTAGGCTTTATATATCCTCTTTTCTTTCTGAAAAGAATCAGGAAACATAGCATTTAGTTTTGAAAGCAACTAAAATAGAAGTATTTTGTGGCAGATGGGGTTTTTATGAGCTGTTTGTCACTATATACCAGCCTTGTTAAGGAGCTATCGTTTTCTGCTTCATTACACTAAGATAGCTCTGTTTAGGTTTCCACTCAGCTGTGAAATGACTTTAAAACTTCTATAAGGAATAGAGATGGGATTTGTATAAAAAAAGATTGCTAACACAGTATAAGGAATAGAAGTAAAATGGTCAAACACACTGTTTTTTGGAAGCAGAGGGGAATATAGACATGTTGTGTTGCATATTTAAGCTTAAGCTGCTGGTTTAAGATGAAAAGACGCTCCAGAGTATTGTTACTGTCTTCAACTAAAATGGTAATGTTCAAGGAAGTCTACATATAAGGACTGAAAAGACATTACTTATGTGAAAAAATAGAACAATATTGGCTACTTTATCCTATTATAAGGCAGATAAAATGCAAATGAAAGAATTAGATGCACACAGACACCAATATAAAAATAGTGGGCCAGATACTTGTCTCCTGCACACCAGGCCTGGGCAGGTTTATGCTATACTCATGCATTTCTTGAGTGTAAGCTCTGACTCTTTAAACCTTTGCATCTTGACCTGGGTGATTCAAATTCAATACAGTTTCCTGGGAGCTCTGAGTTCCTTTGAGAAAGGAGGGATCTGAAGCTCTCCTTTTCCTGTCCTGAGCAGTGCCCATGGCATGATCTACCCATCCAAATCAATCTTTGGCCCAGACAACAGTCAAAGCTTTTACATGTTTACCAGCTCAAATGTAAGCACATAGCATTTACTGGTCTTACTCATGCAAGTTAACACATTAGACTAAGTATTTCTGTGCTTTTCATTCATGTTTTTTTCCTTATCATACCAAGACTCTCTTAATTCAGTTGTCAACTCTTTCTGATTACAATGTTGTTTATTAATTCATATTTAATTAATTATATGCTTAATTTTGGAAAATGCTGGCTTTCAATAAAATTTGTTAAATCTTTCCTTGAATAAAACTTGTCTGTTCTGCCCTGAAATGACGTCCAACTAACTGATAAAATAAACTTCAACGGTCGCCAAACTTCCTAGCCACTAGGAAACATCTGGTGCTGCTATATATCTGACACACCTTTCTGGTGTGTCTGTGCACTTTTTCATTAGTCCCCATGGAACAAGTTCTCCTGGCTGAGCTGCAATCATGTTTGCAACTGTGAATGTTAAAAAACCAGAGCTGTAACATATCATTTAAAACATTGCAAGCATTGATCCCAATGTCCATATAATCAAACTTTTCTGCATCTTACATTTTAATCTTATTCTTTCATTTACTTTTGTTGCTTTCTGCACCTTATTCTGCAGGAATAGGGTAACAGGGCTAGGACAAGGCTGGACTCAATGATCTTGAAGGTCTTTTCCAGCCTGAGCAGTTCTATGATTCTATCATTCTTACCAGATTTCACTGTGTTACCTTTGAAGCATGTCTTTGTGGTACTTTCTCCTCATAAGACTATGGCTAAGTATGCAGGGTCACCTGTCCTCTGACCAAATAAAAGAGATAGGCAATGTTAAGGGAACCTGAATCCACTGATCTGGAGTATTTCTTCTCTTGGACAGCTTGGACACAACCAGTAGCAAGGTTGTGTCCCAGAGACGCCAGTGCACACCTGTACATCCCACTCATAGACCTACACATACACACATCCTGGCCAAGACAGGCAGAGATCCATGCCCTTGCCAGCACCACATAGACACAAACAGCACTCACAAAAGCATGAGCACAGTCAGCCTAGTCCTATTTCTTCTTTCTTGCTGCCCAGGACCAAAGTTCATCAGCAAGATGTGCAAACCTCTCACTCTCTCCATCCACAAACACACAAAGCAGTGAAGAAGTTTAGGGGCAGATCTTAATAATATAAATTACAGACTGTGATGAACAGCTGGAGACCTCAAAAGACAAACATGCTGTTGACTGGATGACGTGCCACTGCCTCCTTTTTACCCTCTATCTCCATTTACTCATGCTTGCTCCTCCTGTGAGTCCCCCCTTTCTCTGCCTTTGGTAATTGCCCTTAAAACATCCCATAATCAGTTTGCTTTTTTTCGAGAGTCTTGTAGCTCTTGTTACCTCCTCCTCCTCCTCAGTTACACAGTGGTGCCTGAACATCCCCAGTGTTTTGAGCAGTTTCTCCAATGGCCCATCAGACTGGAAAACAGCAGAAACTATGTGAGTAGGAATTAATAACTTCTATTTTTGGGGGGAGAGGTTGGTTTTTCCATTTACTGTTAAACACTTCTTTTCCTCTAAAAAAAAATTATCTCCTGATCATATTTTCCCTGGAGAACTGATTATTATAAAAGTGCATTAAGCAGATATGAAATTTGCAGCTTAAATTCACCTGAAGTATGTGTGAGCCCTTGTGAGTCAGATGAATGCTCTGTGAAATGTAGGAAGTCCTGTATTTGTCATTACTGAAGCTGAATTCTTACTTTATGTGATCAGTATTATTATTTGCATTTTTTCTTGCCAGTTTTTCTATGCCAAATCTTAATTTCTGACTAATCCAAGTTTTCCAGTAAAATTATTAAATTGACATGCATCTTCCTAAGAGCTATTTTAATGTCTGACTCACACATTCTGCAACTTTATACAGCTTCTGGTAATAATACTATAAAAGCAAAGTGCAAGTGAAATTAATTTATATACAGATCATGACTAAATTATTCTTCCCAAGAAATTCTGCAGTGAATTACTTCATACTCACGCTATAGCTTTAGATCAGCTTTCTGAAGATATTTTAACACATAGGTTTGATCCCTCTGCAAGCACTTCTGTCTGTACTTACAACTTTTTGAGGACTGGAGTGATTGCTCATCTGTTTGCACCTAGAGACTGAAACACCACTGTTAAGAAGTTCTTCTGCCTTTGACTTAGTGTTACTCTTAAAATACATAGTCTATTGACTGGTTTTAAAGTAGTTGAAAATCCTTAGTATTGCCTGAGAGGAGCATTTTAATAATCTTCTAAACCTTCTCAGATCTTTTGCACAGCACACCAAGAATAATTGTATTTAGGAATGACTGGCAAAATCCAGGTCAAACCATGAGTAGTATATAAGTTTGTCTGGCATAATCACAGACTCACAAGTTTCCCTTTCTGGGACAAACTTTATTCATCTGAGGGTCCACATATATACTCTCGTATTTTCCTAGCGTCCTTCCATAACACCCTTCCAGGTTCCTCCAACCAAAGTCCAGTGTTTTTCCACTGGTTTTCAGTAATTTTCTACCATCCCTTCTGGTAAACAAGGTACTTCATTAGCACATTCTTTTCTTATCACCCACATTAACTTTGCCACCTCCCACATATGTCTAGATACGTGATTGTTATTAACCGCCTTCAAAGATACAGACAGGCTCAGAGTAACTATATCAAATCACCAAGGAGAAAGTATGGAAATGCTGAGGAACCTTCTCCAGCATCTGCTGATCACACATACCTGGAGTTCACCTTGTAATGAGAGATTTATTTCCTAGAGACCTTCATCCCCCAGTAGCCGTGGGAGAAGAGGTGAACAGAATAACATCTGAAAATGCCTTTGATGTGAACCGTTTAAAAAATAATTGATTCTTGAGCAAGGTTCTTCCTTAAGCTTACATGTCAAACACATTTACATATCCAAAGACGGTAAACAGGCAAACCAGTCTGCTGGCGCCTGGAATTTTGGGCTAGACAATAGAAAATTAACATATCTAAATCGACTGATAACCTGTCTCGGAAGAATGCTCCTCCGGAAAAAACGGTTTACCAGTAACTCGCATGAGGGGGGCAAAAAAGGGGGGGGCTCGCTCCCCTTTTTCATTATAAAAATACCCCTGAAAAGAAGCCTGCCAGAAGCCTGAAAGAAGCCTGCCTAGAGCCTGTCTTCCAGCCTGCCTGCCAGCCCACACCACGGAGAAAGCCACGCATGAACCAGCAGTAGCCACGGACCGAAATCATGGAAGTCAAAGAAGCCTGCAGAGGGGCCTGCCCTGACGGAAAAACGGAGCGGCATTTTTTTTTTTTCTTCACCCTGCTACAGCGACGCGGTAACGAACTGGCCTCTTCTTTACCGGTTCCCCTTAACCCTTAATTCTCTGTGCCTTCCCTAAAAATAAATCCTTGTAACTTTTCAACACGTGTTAGCCTGCAATTCTATGCGTTGTCTCTGAAGCAGAGGCTGAGATTTCCTTCTAAACAAAATATTAAAATAATAGCTCGGATCGCGACAGCCTTCTCTGATGGTTGTGCAGTGCACAGGATATCAGCATTCCAGGCTTTACTTCTCTGTTTAACTCTATAGGCTTTATATATATTTGAATTATAATTTCCATGAGTCCAAATATACCAAGACATTGAACAGTACTTGATCCCATAAATCACATTCTCATATGCAAATTCAGTTATTCAATGTTCTTAAGACATATATGGTCAATGACAGAAACACAGGCTACTTTAATCTTATTTTAGACTTGATTAATAATCAGATTGTAGATCTGATTTTAAAAAGATAACATGACAAAATTTTATTATAATGGAACCAAAGGATGGTAGGCAAATGAGAGAAGAAATAGAAAGAATAGGTATTCAATTAGGTGGCTTGCATTATAGTTTGAAAAATCTGCTGTGGAAAACACAGTATTGTTATTTAATTTAGGTGTCAATAACAGCTACTCAATATATGGAGATTTTTTGCTATATGCTCTGTGAGTAGCAGGTACATGAATTTTTCTGCAGAAGGAGAAAGTTCATTTTAAAACTGGATTTTTTTTTTGTGATTTGTTCAATGACTGAGTTCAGGATCTTGCATCAGCAGATGTCATACCATGGGGAGAAAAGGGGTGTAGAAAGGTGCAGAGATTCTGAAAAGGGGATCTTGAAGAAGTAGTTTCCAGCAGCATGAATATTGGAAAATCAGGTGGTAAGTTTAGGAGGCTGGCCACCTCAAACATAGACATTTGCAAGCAAAGTCACTACTCAACAATCTGAAAGAAGTTATATGGATTATCCTTAGACATACTTTTAATAATGAAAAAAACAAACAGGTATTTAGACTTCATTTTTTACATAGAGGCATTCATCATAAAACTGCCTTGTGGAACTGGTGCTATGTAAATTTATCAAAGGTTCTGTTGTCATATTGAGGAAAAAAGGCAACATAGCAAAATACTGGAAAGAGGTTTCAAGGCTACATTTTTATTTTCCCGAAGTACTAAAATTGGTTTGTGTCATACCATTCATTACTGAGACATTACAAGACCAGACAGGTGCTCTGGATTATTCTTACCCTTGGGGACTATAGCTCTATTTTTGGCATTTCTGTAGGAAAATTCTGTGGTTGGTTGAGTAAATCCCAGTGCATTTGGGGGCCACTATTTCTTATAGTCATGTGGTTAATTGAGTTTTGGCATCTTGTACCAGCATGGGAAATGCATGGGATTGATTTTTACCAATACGCTTATACTTAAAAGTACAGTTTTCTCATAATATATTAGAAAAAAAAAAAAAAAAAAAAAAAAGTTAGTTATTGAGCTCAGCTTTTTATTTTTTTACCCAGGAAACTAAAATTAGAAAAGGAAAAACAAGTGATATAAAAAGATAGAAAATTTTATTTTTAAATGCTTCCTGAGCTATTGAAATAAAAATAACTTCTAGCTTGCACACATTTAGCATTCTAAAATGGGAGTTTTATCTGATGGAAAAAGATAACTCAGTGACAGCCAAAGGCACTTTACCTCAGCTGAGGATCTGTTTTGCAATATTTTTTCTCAAATGATGTCCCTAAGCTATTAACATGACAGAAAAAAATAATCAAAATCTGTCCTTTTGCCATTGATTATGATGTGATGTGCAGAATGCTAAATAAAGGCATATTTCAAACTGAATGTAATTACCAACAGTGAAAAGGTTTGAGAATCCAATTAAGGAAACTTTAAATGAGTAAAACAGCAGTTTGAAAGTAAATAAACAGTTGGTTTGCTTGCTTACAGAGATTTTGCAGGCAGATTTTACTATAAAAAAGGCTCAAGTCCCCTAGGCTTAGTGAGAGCTGAATTCTACAATAGGCTACATTTGGCAGTAACTCTGAGAAGAGATCTATGTGTCTCCTTTTTTGGTTAAATATAGGTGTTACCTCTTCAGTGTTACTGGTGCTGGGTACAAAGGTTTCCATCATAAAGATAAAGAACTAGACAGTTAGTCTCAGGTGGCTCTACTCGATAGATTTTTATAATCTTTCTATATTTCAGATTGACAGCATTTCTTTATTTCAAAAAATGTAGAAGGACAAAACTCACAAGGAAGGAAATTAGGGTCAGCGAAACCAACCACACTTTTCAGCAAAGCAGTTTTCCTTCGTAGCCTGTGTTGTTTCACCTGTCTGTTTCCTTCTTTTTTATGATCCAAATTTCTCAAAGCCTTACTATAGCTTTTATGGGGAATAACTGAGCTTGTTTTTTTTCCTTCAAAATTATGGATTGTTCACTTGAGGTCTTATAGCTGTACAGTTTTGTGGTTACAAACAAAAATCTTCTCTTTAAATACCCTAAACTGGCTGTTCCCCCTATTCAGAGAGCATCCTAGGGCTGGAAGAGCTACGTTTTTCTTCCACAGAAGAGCATCATCAACTTCATATGAGCCAAAGAGAGATCAAAAGATGACTCTGAGAACTGGCAATTTCTGGATAGGCATATGCATTTCCAGTCATAATTTATTTTTTTATTACTTATTAGAAAAGAATTCCACAACGTGTTTATTAATTACTGGTCAGAAGCTCAACATTAACTGGCTACTGTTAGCAAGTGTAGGTGTTCATACTGAGACTGAATCTTCAATTAAAATTTTGTTTAGGTCCTGTGGAAACAGGGTCCGTTCTGTTACCTAACACACAAACACTGCTCAGGGAGCAGCTCCAAAAGGAGATTTAGGTGCCTAAAGGTTTTCCAAGAGCACAGGACTTCTGAATCTAGATGTCTTCTACACTGCCGTTCTATAATCTCCTCTCTAGTGGACACAAAGATGCCCTTTTCATCTGAAACTTTTCTACATTCTTTTTTCACTTGCCCATCATTACCTCAGGAAAACTGCCAGGTGTCTCAACATCACAGAGCTGCATAGATGCAGTTGACCACTGACCAAAGCCCATGAAGAAGCTGGTCCAATAGGTATGTACTGAGTTTTAATTCATCACAAGTAGTAGCCTTGGGGCCTTGAAGCCTGAGGAAAAGGTAGGCACCTATTCAGACTAAGTGTAAAGGGACTGAACTGATTTTCTCAAATGAGGGACTCTACTGCCATTCCAGCACCCTGAGATATTCCACCTCTCCTCTAGCTATCTCTCCAGAAGGTCATGGTTACCTCAAACACTGTGTGGCCCCAACCCTCTGCATGTCATATATGCCACAGAGACTGTCACCTCACTGTAAAAAGACTTTTAGATATGGCACTTAAGAACATTGTTTAGTGGTGGATTTGGCAGTGTTAGGTTTGCTGCTGGCCACAGACTTGGAGGTCTTTTGCAAGCTAAATGATTCCATGATGCTATGATTTGAAACCTACATTTGGACAACCAAATCCTCCCCTAAATTACCAATCTCGATGTTGAAATCTTTATTATTTTTCTAAGATGTGTCCTTCATTTTTATTATCTCTCTGCATTAATTTGGTGACCTTTTATTTTTCTCTTCTATCAATGTCTTGGATATGTTTTCAATCAGGAGATGACATATTTCGTAAAACCATCTACACTGTAGGCCTTTGAAGGAAGCCTCTGACACTCAGGGTCAGTTTCTGATGAAGAAGCAACACTGAAGCACAACATCTTCTCTACCTGGTTCAGAGGAGAGAGACTACACACCAAGTGGTGTTTAAGGAGGTAGTTACCTTGTGCTGCAGGAGATATCTTGGCAGGCAAGTGTGACTGCCCCAGTATTTTAAGAATCTTAAATAGTTATCCAAACTTCATTTGATGTAAGCAAATATAATATTCGTATATACAATGAAAGCTCCAGGTCTCACTTCACACTGTAGGGTGCACAGCTTGGGAGCCAAGCAAAGGGGCCACAAGGGTGTTTCTGTGAGGTAAAATGAGTAGACTACTCAGCATTTACTACAGGATACTGCAAACCCATTCTCTCCACTGTCTCCACAGACCTTACTGTCTGCTGCCCTGCTCTGGCTGGACAGCAACAAGGGCAACTTTCCTGCTGACATTTTCCTCTCTAATGGGTATGGGTAATGTCAGAGGCACTCATGACAACTTTGCTGTTCTTGTCCAAAAGGCAGGGACTGCTGTTCTCCCCTGAACACCAGATAAACAATCTGAGGCTCAAATTTAATTAGGGGAAAAGAAACGATTTTTGAGCACAAATAGTAAAGGGTTTAGACAAAAATAATTGACTGTTCTTCAAGCATAAGCTGTGAGTGTTGAGGATTAGTGTTGAAGAGCATTCCTTTTTTTTTCCTTTTTTCTTTTTTTTTTTTTTTCCTTTTTGATAAGGCTCCTGTTGTCAGTTTGTTTCTTATTAAATTAATACCACAGACAGTAAATCACTGCCTTGTTTCCAAATTGTGAGAGCATTAACCCCTTTTAGAATGAACCCTGTTGTAGTGTGAAAGGAAATGCAAACAAATGTATGCTTCAAAATGGTTATTTTACCCTGGAGACTTAATTTATATGAAACAGATCATTGGAATACCATAAAATTCCCATTAAAACATGAGAGTCATCAATTTTCAGTTGAGTGAAGCATTGCTTAAATTATGAGGATTTAGTTATAGTAATGATTATGAAGTTGAGATTGAAAAGTGATTCATGTTCTGAGCCTGCTTTTCTTTGTCTTCTTCCTTTTCAGTATTTCTCATTAGATTCCCTCTATATTTCCCCAGAAATCTTTCTCTTATTATGGTAACTGAATCACTCTACAACAGTGACTGCTTTGCCAGGAGCAAGTTGAATTTTGAGATAATCAAATAAAATATTTTAGAAATCTGGAGCATGGCTCTGGTCAGTGCAGTAGCTCACACTTGGCACTCAGAATTTAGGATCTCCTCAGGGATTGCTCAAGAATGGTTTATCATTCAAGAGTGCCCTTTGGAAAACACCTCCTACCTACAGACTTCCCCACCACCAGAGCATGGTGCCTTCAGCTTCTTTCTTCCCTCCAACTTTTTCTGGTCTGGAGATCAATCAGCAGCTACATTGTGGTTTCTCAGTACAAACTGTGCATTCTGTCACATTTTATTGCATTTCTCCCCTCTTCCCACTGCTTAGCACTCTTCTTCCTCTACATCTGTCTTTGTCTCCCCTTCCTGTGACCTGTAGAGGGCTCACAGCCCATTTCCCTGAGCTCACCTCCTCCACACAGAGAAGGGGGAAGGAGCTGGGTCATCAGTCACAGCTCAGCCTGCTGAGGGAAGGTTTTGGCAGTCCCCTGGTTATGGGGCAATATTCAGCTGGAAAGGGAGGGCTTGTAAGATGGAAAACAGTCCAGCATAGCTAATGGCATGGGGTGACTTACTAATGTTTTACTGTTCAGACTCCATCACCTGAGCATTGGCAAATTTGGTTTTCATCTTTAATTTTGTAGTTCATTTGGAGAACAAGTTTAATCTGTTTTCTCTAATCTGCCTGATTTTTACCATGTTCCTACTAATTAAAAAAAAAGCCTTATGTATTTAGGGAGGGATTTAAATGGATTGACTTTTGCATTTAGTGCATTAAGCTGACATATTTAAATAAAGTTGCCTAGACACCACTTTGGAGTGCACAGAAAGGTGAAACCCATGGCTTGCTTCCTCATGGCAAGGAATACAGTCAGTCACAACATTTACATTTATTTACCTTTTTTTAAGTTATAAGGTCTGGTCTTTTGCAGACTAGCATTAGGCTTGACACATCTTTACATAGCCAGTTGCCTATGTACAATTATATTTGTACATACCTGACCCAATCTGTCACCCTATTTTCCATCACGTAACAGTACAGTTCAAATCTGATTTTAATCACTCAAAATAGGTGGTCTTTCATTCCCATTTTGCTTCTGCAAACATTAGAGACCAGATTTTAAAGGGAAAGGCAGTTCCTGAACTGTCCATCAGTCAGAGAGAAAAGGACATTCAAAAACTCTTGTTCCACTCCTGAGCATTGAAGTAAACACTAAACTGATCACTTCATTAATGGTTAAATTTGAAGCTGACTGAGAGGCAGCTAGTCAATCAGTGCACATTTTGCCAGGTCAGTTTAATCTGAAAGATAACAGAAAAAAATAAACCCTTCTCAGTAGGAATTTTGTGGGGTTTTTGATTATAAGACTAGTACAGTAATAAAGACATCTTATTGGTTTTTAGTGGCATTTAATTGAAATTTTTAAAACCTTGAAATTAGAAATGGTGTATCTATTGTCCTTACAGCATAACCTTACCACTCCCAGAAAGAGATATATTTAATTATCAATATTTTCATAGTTCCTTAGTTCTTTAAATTATTGACACTACAGGTACAGCTTGAACTCCAAAAAATTAGAGGATGTAAATTGAAAGGATGGGACTTTTTTTCAGCTGGATCTGAATTTTACTGTTGCTGAAAACTGATTTTTTTTTTTTTTTTATTATTATTCTACTATCAAACCAACTGTGAAGCCTCCAAAATTAATAAGTGTAGCTGGTAAGATTCAGATAAACCTGCTGAATGAGGAAGTTACATTTAAATCAGACAAAATACTTTCCTAGGCTTGCAAGCAAAATTAAATTCAGAAGAATCCAAATCAAGTTGAGCTCCTTGAATGGCAAGTGTAATTCTGTTTTATACAAAAAAACAGATTTTTCACAGTATATGTTTGTAAAGCTTAGCAGTCTGAGTATTTAAATGTGCAAAATTTCTAACTGTGTCCATAAGGAGACACCAAGTGCACAAATACTTCATATACATCTGATCTGCAGTGAAGATAAAAGACGGAATGTTTAAAAAAAAACCTGGCAAAGGTTTTTTTTATAAAACTAGTACGTTAAGGAAAAAAATTACTCCATGTTAAGTTCCAAGAAGCAAATCTAGAGGAAAATGTAATTATTGCATTTGCTTCTGGAAGACGGACTTATTATTACTTTTCGAAATACTGATTTCCTTATTTTAAAGAATATGTTTTAACCCTTATTTTGAATAGCTTTTTCTCTTCAAATGCATCAGTCTTCTGGAGAACTTACATCCTGGTTTGAGCAAGCTAAATATGACTAATTTCTTTGATTTGGGGAAGCTGTATACAGAAGTATCAAAAATTTTAATTAATCTTTGTAAGACTAGACCTTTGCACTGTGTGGGCTGGATGGACAGCTCTAGCCCCTTCCTCTCACGTCTCACTCTCTGACAGTGCTCAAGATCTGGCCTGTAATTTTCTTATTTTATATCTTCTTCAAAGACAGTTTCAAGTTCTTGCTGTTTCTCCAGCCCCTCTTCCACATGTGAATGAAGAGAGATTAAATAACAGGCTGTCACTCCATGTAGCAGATGAGTAACTCCATCACCAGCAACTTCCCTACAGCTCCCAAGAAGCTGCACTCTGGTCCTGCTGACTGACAATTGTCCATTGGATCAGTTCTCTCAAAAAAGCATCTTCCACTGGTGTTCTCACCAGTTCCTCAGGTTCATCTCAGGCCCCAGTTTGAGAGTCTTCCCCACTCATCTCATTGATGCTAATAATTGATACAGCTTTTCCCTTGAAATGAAGTGTTTTCAAACTAATTTCACCTTCTGGTCTCACCAAAACCTTACCAGGGTGCTTGCTCCTTAGTCTATAGTTTTCTTGAAGCCTTGGCCTTAGCCAAAGACAACATCCTTTCAACTTTCATTTTTTAATTCATTTTTAACTGCAGCCTTCACTTGTAGTCTTCAGATACTGCAATGATTTTTTTGTCCTGTATTTTCTTTCTGGCAAGACTGTTGAGTGCATGTGTTGACTATGCTCATACAAGATAATGCTCATCATTTTACTTTCTCATAGTAACATCTTAGAACATGTCCCATGTATGATCCATAGCTACACCCAGGACTATTGTGTATCTTTCATTGGATTTTTATCACTTGATGCTCCAAGAAAAAATCATTGTCTCTAATTTCTTCATGACCCAGCATGACTTTTCCTCAATCTGTGTTGGTTTTGGGATTTTTTTGGATGCCTGAGTTGTACAGACTCAAAAACAAAAGTTTTAAAATATATCCAAACTATTTGGGGTATGCCTATAAAAACTTGGACATATATTGTGTGTAAAAATGTCCTTTATTTCAAGCAAATTTGTCCATGTCTACTTACAGTATGCAGTTCATGTTTGTTACCATACATTTATCTCTCTGTGCTTTTCACCAATCAGAAAATTAATCTCAGCTATGTTTTTAAAGACAGCAATTCTTTGCTTAAAAGCAATAATTCTGTTAGTCTTCCCAGCTTTTCACAGAGATCTTTGCAATCATTAATAAAATTTGTCTTTTAGATGAGCTAAAACCTTTTTATCTCCAGTGTGATGTTCATATTATTATAGCCATTGTAACTAATTTTGTTAGAGCTAAACGTGTTGTTGCATGTGAAATGATTATTTTAATCTGCAGTAATAGCCATGAAATTTAGAATATTTTGACTAAAAATACAATTGAACATAGTCTGAAGACAAATATGGCACTATCAAATTTACACTATATGTAGTTCACTCTTCAGTATTTATATTAAATATTGTCAGGGTAAGATTCAGCAGTCATATTTGCCTTTCAGGATGAAACTCAAGAGCTTAAACTGAGACAAGAATATGTAACCAAACTCAAATAAGTTTCTGCCTTTTTAAACTACCTGTCATATGCTGCAGATACTATATACTTCTGGTTGTTTAAACTCTTCAAATATGTCCTTCAATGGTTACAGAATTTCTTTTGAAGCTCCAAATTTGACCAAAAAATTAGAAAATATACTGCTACAGCTGGGATGAAGCACAGATTCCTTACTTACTTGTGCCATGTTTCGTAGACTGAGCAAGATGTATGACATTCAGTGGTTCTGTATGGGTTTGGCTTGCTTTTCTTTTCTTCTTGCAATAAGGATGTGATTTGCAGCAAGAGGCATCCTGACAAAGCTATGTTTCTAGCAAAGGTATGGAAGCAGGTATAGAATCTTGTAACAGGCCCTGGTAAAATTTAGCCTAGTCTAGCATGTACAGTCTCAGGTGTGCAAGTTGAAAAAAAAATAATTAAAAAATCCTGCAGTTGCCATGGATAGCAGGAAGGACAGATAAGATGATCAAAAGAAGAAAGTGCCTGTTTTGCCAAGAACAGACCAGATAGGTAGGCTTGTTCTGTTTCATAAAATAAGCAAAGGAGCAATATGAGTGTACCCTACAGATACTTGTATCAGTTACCCATTAGGAAAGGAGAGCAATTAAAGGTGAATAATGGAACTCAAACCAGAAGGTATTAAAAAAAAAAAAGTCAGGAATGGGTACAGTTGTGTTAGCAAATGATTCATAACTTTGAGAGAAGCAGAGTCTAGAGCACTTTTCAAAGAGCATTCTCTTGCTTCTACCTTGAAACTTGGTAAATTATTAGGAGGGATTACCTGATAGGGCACCTGACAATTCCCCCTAAAGTTGCCCTTCATTCCTGTAATCTTACATTTCTTTTTCCTTGTAGGTTATAAACTGGCTTAATATCAACTTCTCTTTCTAATGCCTAGTCCTGCTTTAATATTTAGTGATGCTTTAGGAGACAAGTATTGATGGGAGTATTTTAGATATCACCCCATAGCAATGCCATGTCCTCCATTGTTCTTGATCAAATATCTTCTTTTTGTGGAGCTGATCCTTAGAAACATTTATTATTTGTCAAGTTTGGTGGGCAGTTTGCCTATTCTCACACGATTTGAGCTGGTTTATTTATGAATGAAGCATCCTCTGCCACTTAACAAAAGTCAGCCGGTTGAAAGTATTATTGCACTGTTTGTTCTGTGGCAGACCCCTAATCAAAAATTTCTTCTACCTTATTCAAAAATTCAAAATCCTTTGCTTTGACAGACCACCCAGGATTAGACTACAATGAGATAAAGTAAAAACAAGTATTCTAGCAATGAATCTTCTGTGCCCTTTAGGCACATAATCTCTACTAATCCTCCTCCCCTCCCTGATAAAGAAAGAAGAGAGGATAAGGGAGAGAGAGCTATGGGTTGGAAACTAAACTACACAGCTTTAATGAAACAGTAATGATAGATAGGAAAAATTACTAAATACATACAAATATGCAAATATACTGGGAAAATTGATACCACGTTCCTCCCTCCTTCCCCCCAATAACTCTCACATCACCACCGAGGCCCCAGGGCAGCCCTGGGAAAGTCCAGGCTGGAACTCCTGGATTCAGGCTGGCATGGATCAGGACCACAGGCAGAGGAACGGATGGAATCCTCACAGGATGCCGAAGCAAACAGGGACAGGTGAAGAAGGGGAAACAGGAAGGGGTTTGAGCCTCGTGATTACTCAAATTTATATTGAGTATGATGTGTATGGGATGGAATACTCTGGTCAATTTTCTCATCTATTCAATTTTTTCATCTATCTTGTCCATTTCTCCCCAAAGGAGGGCTGCAGGTTTGACTTTTTTACTCCTTCCGGAAGGCAAAATGTTCTTCAGAACCGAGCAGTGTCCTTGGTTCTGCTTACCAGACTCCAGCTGTAACTATAAACATCGAGTGTTATCAGTCCTAGAAGCAGACATTGAGAATCTTGCTGTTAATTTCAGCAAGTGCAACTACTTACAAGAGATTTAGCTGAAAGCAAAAGTATAAGACAGAAAATTACCTTTATCCTGACCCAAATGAGGACAGCCTGCTTGATATGTCTGTCAAAATTTGTAATTCACAAGCTCATCTGCTTGTATGCCATAAAATACTGATGTCATGTACATTAATCTGTATATTATGAAATATAATTGAAAAAATTCTTTATTATATCACTCGAAATAAATTAAGTAGTGAATCAGCAAACAAAGAAATCTACAGGCAACTGTATCCATTTCAGTGTGCGCAATGTGCTAACAACATCTGTCTTCTTTCAACGGCCGTCCCAACCCTTGCAGAAAAATAGAAAGAATTATGATCTAAAATCATGTGTAAGCAAAAAGTAACTCAGATAAATCAAAGAGTATGCCAGGAAAAGAATAATCAAACAGCTGTACCTAAATAATCACTATATATAGAATATATTCCAAATAAATTGTTTAATCTACTGGTGAGGAAGCTTGCCTGGTTTTTTTTACCATTCATCACCTGACTTTAGGAGAAATATCTCTGATTCTTTGATAACATGTTTCTGGCAGTAATGCTCTCCAGACCTCTCTAAATAAATACCTTAATGTAACAAGGATTACCAGGAGTTACTAAACTTAATGTCAGCAGCACCACCTCTAAATGTGAGAAGTAGCATGTAAGAAGGTATTTTTATGTAAAGGAGAAAGACAGACTAGAAGATATTCATTATTTGCCTGCAATACTTTGAGGGTATTTGGAGTTCCTTTGGGACTGTAATAATATATAACTTCTGCATCTTTACCAAGGCATGTTTTTGAATGCATAGAATCCATGAATTTTTTACCTTTTTTTATTGTTCTTGACATGTTTGATGGTGTTCATCACTTTCACAATTCCACTGATACTATTTACTGCATGTCTTGACAAATTTATCTGTTTCACATACCATCTACAACTGGACAATAAGAGATGTCACTGGCTGAAGAAATAATGTTCCTTCTATAAATAATAAATATATTTCTCTTTTCTTCTCCTGCATTGTCCAAAAACTCAGTGTCTTTTCCTGCTCCATTCCCTCAGTCAGTACTGCAATAGTTCAAATCTTTATAGTGTGATGTGTCACATCCACTCTTGGGCAAGAAGAGATATTTTTGACATGTTTAAACATTGCCTGCTCAAGTAATTTTTGTATGAGTATGGGGAAAATTTACTTTAATTAACTAAAAGTTTCTATTTATTTTATACATGCCTATCTCAGGAATTTGTATAAAGTTTTAAATTGTCAATCTTTGTCATACTCATATTTGTCAGTGCATACTAAGAAGAGGATGTGCATTCTGTAACACTGAATAGGAGTATATCTCTAAATGGCAGCTGAGGAAATGTTTTTCCCTATGGTCTCTGTTTTGCAAACTCTAATTCCAGGAGGGATGTTGAGCAGCAACAGTAGGGTCTATATGGATGAATCAAAGAATATTTGCTGAGTACCCACAGCAATGACCAGCGAGATACTTTCAGCCAGTCAGTACAATTCACAATCTCTCATCCCTGTCATATTTCCCAGTTAGGTCTGGTGCTGGCCATATAGGGAAATTAAAGACTGACAAATCCTTGTCCATCATTGTACTGCACAGGTACATAGAAAAAGTGAGAGATCCCATGCATTAAGAGAGCCTTAAAAATACCAAACACTGTGATTCCCTAAACCAAATATTGGCCTGAATGCTTACCCAGAGCACTTCCATTTTAATATTTTTCTTTTATTAAACAGCCTCATATCTAGTGATACAGTCAATATTTTTAAGGTGTTTCAGGCACCAAGGATGTTTGTATGTCCTGTTTTTAAAGAAGATTTGGTTTTTTGAAATGAAACAACAAAAAAACTTCTCACGAATACATCTATGGGTGTCATGATCTAAGTGACAGGAACAAAATCACAATAAAAATTCAATCAAGAAAAATCACAATAAATTGGACAACAAAAGGAGATGAGGCTCCTTTCGCTCCTCTTTTCAGCTTTGATCATAGGTAGAAGTACAGTAAATATTAAAACCTTAAAAATACACTGTATATTACTTTATATTCTGTTTTATATATTTACTGCTTCCATCATTGACAAGCTGAAATTCTGTAAGCTGTGAGGATGTGGTGGTGAATGTGACAGCACGTGTACATCTGCTTCCACACAGTGGTTTGGATTTACTGAGGGAAACTGAATTGCTGATACTGAATATTGTGTTGTTAGCACAAGATGGCAAAATGCTTCCAGAGGGTAAGATTCATCTCTGGGGACCTGCTGCCAACCAACTCTAGTAAGTACACTTTGGTAAACCATCTCTGATGCTGGTTGCTGCTGTTCATGAAAAAGCAGCCGTAGTGGGGTGTCAGAGAGGCAGTCAGCAGCAGAGAAGAATAAAATCAAACTTCAAATGCAACTCTGTGTTCCAAGAAGTACTCTTCTGTTGAACTCTCTGGATTCCAGGCGAGGTCCTTCTTCTAGGTGAATTAAAACTTTTAATAGATCAGCGTGTCAATAGTGGTAGTTGTAAGTATCCCTTTTTAGGTGGATTGGGTGTTGGGTAGTAATAAGCTGCATTGCAATGAAAATCAGTAGACCTCAGGAGCTGAGGCTATGTCTATAAAAGTAAATTATTGAGGAACCAGATTGTCTGTACCATGAATTGTTGAAGTAGTCCCTGGAATGTAAGTTTTTTCTGGATCAACCCACATTCTTCCAAATAATAACTTTGTGTGTATGAGTAAGCAGAGACAAGGCACTATGTTCAAAAGTCAGTTTGTATCCAGTCACTCAGATTTAGATAACAAGAATATTTCATAAATTAAGTGCAGACCTCTCTGCACCAGCTGGCCTCAAAGTTAGTAATACTTACAAGAACTTTTAATTTTTAATACAGGGTTTTTTCTGAATGGAAGGGGTAGCTCTGTGGTTGCCTTATCTTCTTAATTTCTAAACACATTACAAAAAAAATATATCAAGAAGCAGAAAGTAGACTTTAGAAGATCCACCAGAGCGAGAAGTCTCTGCAAACAAGTGAAGTATCTTCAAAGATTTTGTTCCATGTTTCCAAGGCATAAGTGACAGTAAAAAGGAAAATAACCAGAAAACAGCTTCCTTTCCAGCAGTACTTGATTCTTTAGTGCTTGATAGTTGGCCTTTGATAATTTCATTTAGCTAATTCAGAAAATGTTCACTATCAAACTAAATTATTTCAAACTTGAGAACTGTATGCGAGACAAAATTTTCAGATAGACTGTACCAGAGTTCTCTAATTTACTAAGTGCTTCTTTGTGTTTTGAATTAAATACTGAACTGGCAGAGCTTTCCAGAGTTGATTCAAAAGGTGACCTAGAATTGCACAAAAGTTCCTGCCGCTTTCTCACTGTTCAACATATGAACTGGTAATGCACTGTCTTGAAGTTAATATTCTTCAAGAATGGGAAAGTAGGGATAGAGATTTTCTTGAGCAAATAGCAAGTTTGCTGAACACTGATGGTTTGGAGCATTTGAAATTGCTCATAAAATCAAGTAAAATGTCCTAATGTACTGTTTCAGATAATGAAAAACATGGGAGGAATGTAATAAAATCTATTAACACTGTGAATGTTTTCCCTGCATCTCGTTTAATTCTGCCTTACCTAAAGGTCAAAGGAAGGCTAACCCATGCAGTCTTAGGTTTCTGATTGTCCCATTCTTGTGGGGCAAGAGCAACCTACAGCCAATGAGCGTTTTGCAGGTATCGTGTGCTATTTCGATGAGCTTAGCCTACCTTATATCACATATGTGAAATGGGTTACATTAGCAGAGGGCAGTGTACACACTCAGCAGAATGACCTCCAGGGATTTCTAAGGATAACAACCCAGTTTTCACAAGAACTCAAACTGTTATCAAATATGCCTGAGTAGATACAGTAAACAAAGTATTTCTTGTGATTTTCATTTCCTATTGCAAATTGCGGCAAAATTTTCATGTCATATTCTCAGGATTGAATCACTCAGCTCATATATTGAAAGACATATAGACAAGATATAAAAATAAATCTGCATTATAGCATCCTGCTCTGAGTTATTATAGCTAGTCTGGATAAAGGAAATTGACTGATACTTTCAAGCACTCATTCAGCATACAATTTAATAGGGCATTGTGCAGTGTCTTTCTTCGTTAGAAAAGAGGAGGAAAGACAAGTTCAGACAGCAAAAGATATGACTTTCATTCTCAACTGAGGCTCAAGTAATTATGTTTACAGCATGAATTTTAAAATTTTCTTGTTATTCAAGACTTTAGTCTGCTTTTAATTAAGACTTGCACGTTGGTCAAAAAAATATAGCATATTTGCATAGAAATAGCCATGGCAAGCTGAAATCTTAATTTTAACCCATTTTAATCACTTTCCTGGACTGGTAATTACATCTAGTTGATACATTTTAAGTAATTCCTTTCAGCAATTGAATATATTCACACCAATTGAAGTTTTCCTTGGTACTGAGAGATCATAGGCATATTGTAGCTCTGGGAGTGGGCAAATCATATTTTTTATCACGATCTAATAATTAACAGAAATTCTCAGTCCGGGTTACTTTAGCTCCAACAAAACAAGCTTATAATTACTTGTAGCTCTAGTAAGGTAAATATTTGATGCTATTGTAGTGAATCAGTTTTAGTGATATACAAACCAGCCCGCGGTATATATGTATATATATAATAGCACATAATATGTTTATATATGTATATAGTATGTATGTAGTATGTATATAGTAGTATTATAGACACTAATAACAAAGGCAAGGTCAATTCTACTGCATCTGCTGTTTCTGCTTCATGCTGCAGGCAGATAACCTGGGAGAGACAGCCAGTGGAGCATCTAGCTAATGAACTCCCCTGAGACTGATGCTTTTCCTAGGCTGAAAAACAGGACATTGCTGTTAGGAAACACACTGCTGGAGAAATAGTCAAGAATATATTTTACTGCTGAAATATTCTTAAAACGTTAAAAAAAACAATGCTATACAATGCAAAGAATCTGTGACAGGTTTGAATTTAAACCTCTAATTCCTTTGCAAGTTGAATTAATGAAAAAAAATACTGGATTTATGAGTTTTGCTTGACGTTCATTTCCTCTATATTCTTAGAAACACAAAAAGATTCATTTTAAATTACAGAAAAAAATGTTTTTAATTGGTGTGAAACAACAAAAAATGATTCAGGAAATCCACTGCTTCCTAGCTGAGACTGACATTTTGGGGTCATATTTGTGGAATAACTGCCTAGCACTGTGTACCAGAGATGTATAGGGTGTTTCTGTGTTTTCTTGGTTGTTTCATTCTGGTTTTTTTGTTTTTATTTTGTTGTTTGTTCTTTTAATTATTATTGAAAGTATAATTTAGTGAGCAAACTTCACTAAGAGATGGAAAATCCAAAGAATAAGTAAGCTAAGTGAATTGCACTAGAAAATACTAAATCAACTAGTTTGGAGAAAATATTTCAGAGGATGCTTGGTGCAGGACTGGTGGGATTTAGAGACTCAAAAATACACAGAGGTTATATCTTAGTCTGTAAACTTGGCAAGGTTATATAAGTTGCAATGTTTGCATCTCACTTCAATTCCTGCTCTTTATTCTAATCTTGTAGTTAGCTGATCATTTGGCAGGATTGCTTCACAGGTTATTTTACAGCTTCACAAGCAGTCCATAGCACAGGCACAAAAGAACCAAACATATAGGAAGAACCTCATATTCACTCAATGCTTAATATGGAGGAGGAGGCAAGAAGGAAGGAAAGTATGCCAAAATGAAAGATCGCATATACTCCCAAGCATCTTCAAATTTGTTAGTACAAAAAAAAGTTGTGAGGATAGAGCTGAAAGATATCCAGCTAAAATGATGAATTAAAGGCTTTGCTGAAATATAAGTGGAAGTATTTATGGTAAGTTGGGAAATAAACATTTAAAACATTATAAAAAATTTACTGCAGAAGTTGATGTTTGTGAACAATCCATTTTATCCTCAGTATGTAGATGCTGGCCTGTAGAAAATTCCTCAGTGGCATTTGCATTCTCTTCACCTTACTTTGCTTACACAGAAAAAGCATTTAACTCCCAAGAAATTAAAAATATTTTCTCCAAAAACTAAGGAGTAATAACTCAAAAACCATGAGCAGTTTCTGGCAGCCATAGGAGGGCAAAAACTCTGATGGAGATGAAATGGAAATTAAGTCAGTACAGATGGCAGAGGTCTAGGAATGAAGAGGAGATAGGCAGAAACTTATATTTCGTGGCCCATGAAAATCATTAGTTTTGCACAATGGTAACATAGTCTTCATCAGAATTTTCCCTGAAGGCATTTGCTATTGCTTGTGTTGCCAAAGCCATGAGAGTAAGGAAGGAAACTGATGAACATTGTTGATAATATTTTACTACCCAATTTCATAATTAAATGACCAAGTTGAGGTTTCTTTTAGCATACAGATCAAGGCTAAACTCAATTTTCAAAAAAGTGGTGTTTTTTTTTTTTAAATATAATGTCATAGATCAGAGGAATAAAAAAAAAAAAAAAAAAAAAAAAAAAAAAACAAAAAAAAAAAAAAGGACAAGAGCAATATTTTGAGGAAAGGAATAAAAAAAGAGGCAGAAAGTTCTCTCAGATATGTGTGGACAGCACAGAAGTTTTGATGAGAGAGACACCAAAGCAACCCTTTCCTCTCCATGACTGTACAAGGTGCAACTTCACATCCTGGGTCTGGACTTACAATGTCCCATGTGTTTAGGATGGGCCAAATGGAAGAGCTACATGGAAAAGACAGGGGCAAACCCCACACACTCCGAAGTTCCCCACACCACACCTGTGACAGAATTCACACTGGATCTTCTTACACTGCCTCATCTTGAGCATACAGACCAAGAGACTTTCTCTGAACTAGTCTCCTCACCGATACAGTCTCCTTTCTTACAATCAAAAGAAGAGAATCAAAGAAACTAATAGAAATTAAGGTTATTCCATATTTTCTAATACTTAAAAAATGGTCTAGAAAGGTTTATTTGAACTGAAAGGCCAACTTTACCTAGTTGCTTTGAATAGGAATAAACAATTAAATAATTAAAGAATCTACTTTCTGTATATTATGTATTTGTCATTAAAAAAAAAAAGTGTTGGAGCAGTTACACTTTTCTGCACTGTCCACAAAGCTCTGCATAGTATTTTCATATTCTTTTTCATTATACATGAAATTATATAGTGGAGAAGAAAGAAAAGATTTACAAGGAGTAGTTATATTCTCAGGAGTTACAAGAGTATTATATAAAATATCAATAATTAAAATCATAACCAGCAAAAAAGCTTAAAAATGCCTCCACAGGATGGAGTTGAAGTGTTAAATGCAACTCTTAAGCATAACTGTCTGAATTTTTAATTCTAGAGACTTGCATGATAAATAAAATGAGATAAAATGTGCATTTACTAGCAGCTTTCTTAATCATCATAGTAGTTACTATTGGCCAGACAAGTACTTATGAAGTATGGCATTGCTGTCGGCAAAGCTATTTATCTGTATGACACTATATGTCACTTTTGAACTTCGACTTGACATCCATAAAATTACATTTTCATCACACTGAAAGATCAAGCTTTCTGTGCTGACTCACTTGGGTCAACATTTTGCAAATGACTGAATTTATCACTTGAACCATAAACCCTTTGTGAATAATTTTGTGCATTGATGTTTGATAGCCTAAGGCACAGATCATAACTTCTGAGCTAAAGAAAAGGTGTCAAATAAAAATGAATTTCTTTTCTGCATACCAGATCACTTGTTCCAATGGGTTTCTCATATGATGGTCATTAAAAGTCTTACAAACTGCTAAATTGGTTGAATTCCCAGACACTATAAACAACCTAATTCGCCTACGAGTTATTTTTAGTACCGTTATGATAGTTCAAGAAGTCAACTACCCCAGTAGAACAAAAGATTTAATTGGTAATAGATTTTTTTTTTTTCCTGGTGGGAAGTCTTTGGCTTGATTTCCAAGTACTGTTTACAAACTCACCACAGACATGACTCTAAGATGAGCCTGAAAAATAAAAAAAGCTGCTGTTTGTTTCAGTTGACTGGAGTGATTAGTGGTCTTCCGTCTGCCTCAGTACCTGCAGCTTAGAGATGGATGAGATGTAACACACAGCTGGATAGTGCATCTCAGAACAGTGATAGCCCATCATGCCCTACATACCTTGATTACATATATATGATACTGGCTGGAATGTTGCACAAAACTTTTATATTAAGAAGTTGTATCTAAGCAACTGCAGGTTTGGTCCTTTTTGGATATCAAAAGTTTTTCAGTAGAATGGGGTTTCACAGAAAAATGTCAGTTATCCAAGACTTCTTAAATGTCTTGCTCGAAACCAAGTTGGTTATACAAGCTCTATCACAGCCCAAGGGAGGGCAATCCTAGGCAGGATTCCTTTAAAGTTCAAACAGAATGGATGTTGGTAGAAGTTACAGGATCCCTGGGGATCTAGTTTAGTCCAAAACATCTCCATCCCTTCAGGAAAACATGTGTTGTTTTCTGGCAATGTTCTGTGAAACCAATTCTGTCGAAACCACCTCCATGAATATTTTTTAAGAGAGCTTCAAGTGTTCTTGTCACTGTATTCTGTAGGCAGTATTTTACCTGAAAAACAGCAATGACTGCCAATAATATCTCCTCTGCAGCTCTTTTCCAAAGAACAGGTGTGGATGTTATTCCATCCTCATAGTGCTTTTTATTTGTATCTAGAATGGTGCTGATAAAACAAGGATGTTTTCACTACTGCTGAGCAGTGCTCATGCAGCAGTAAGGAAGTCTCTCCCACTCCTGCCCCCAAAGGTGCAGTAAGTAAGAGGCTGTCAGAAGACACAGACAGGACACTGACCCAAAATTACTGAAGGGATATTCCATACCAAATGGCTTAAAAAAAAAAAAAAAAAAACTAAGAGAAAGAGGGCAGGAGGCCATTTGGCTTCCAAATCAACTACAATATGTACATGTACTACTACACTTGCAAGGACTGGCTGGACAGCATCTGCTAATGGAAGGTAGAGAATAAATATTTTTCTTTCATTTTCATCCATGTGATCCTTTTACTTTTCTTTACAAAACTGCCTTTATTTTGACTCATATTTTTTTCATTTTATTTTCTCCCCCCATTCTGCTGAGGAGGAGAAGTGAGACAGTGTCTGGGTGAACACGTGGTGGCCATCCAAGGCCAACCTACCACTGTTACATGTAAAATAACTTCTTTCCTGCAATCTTGAAGATCACTGACACCACATAAGAGAACATGCTATGTCTTCAGCAGGCATTTTGGACACTTTATGAAGACACGAAACTCCCATTGCCTTTGTGTTTTTACATGCCAGTGCAAGGGAAACGAACAGTGAAATTCCAGGTCCATCTGTGAAGAGAGATTTTACAATTCAATAAACTTAGTGCCTACCTTCTATAGGTGACTGAAGCAAAAATAATTGTCCATAGATTTAAAGCTAGGGATAAACTGAGTTAAAAGAACAAATCTCTTCACAGTGACTTACACAAATTGTAATTCTTACAATTACAAGGACTTACACAATTCCTTACAAGGAATTGATTTTATCTATAAGATTGGGTAACTGATGAAATAAATGTACAGAGATTTGTGTTTTGTGACTTACTACTATGTCAGAGGACACTCTTACTCAAGACTTTGGCTTTGACTCCCCTCTCTCTACACCCATGCTGCTGGATGTCAAATGCTCCCAGAGGGCAGAACTCAAGATCTGGAATCCACAGTTTCAACCAACAATGGGCTTTTCCTATGCATGAATACAAGGCATGCTACAGCTCTTTGCAGAGCTCAAAATGGGCTCAAGTTTCTCTTACAGAACCTTTTTCCCTCCCAGTCATAAGAGGAAATACAGATGCTGTCATCAACAAAGGTGTTTTATAGTCCTATCATGCTGATTAGTTGTATAGGATGATTTCTTTATCACTGACATTCCTCTATCTTCTTTGTCCTTAAAAGTTACCCACATTCCATAATACACTTGCACTGGCACGACTTTAGCCAACAGGTTGAGGAATATGAGTCTGTTGTAACTTGGGAGACCATATTGGGAATGTTATGTGCAGTTTTGGGTACCCTTGGATTTATATTAATCATAATTATATCATTAATAATAGTAATATTATCATTTTAACCATTACTTTCGACTTCGTTGTTCCTTCTGAATATCTGCTTCACTCTCTTTCTCAGATAATACAGGATCCTTCTGGTTTGTCATGTAGAGATTTAGCACATGCCATTTGCATTCTTACAGCTTCCCATCTAATTGAATTCAAAGTTGAGGATTGTATTTCTCATATAAGTGAAGCTTCCTGTAACGTCCCTCTTCATTTCTAGGAGTTATGTCAAGAAGGGCAGAACTATCATATTGTTGCTTAAAGGCTTTTTTTCCCCACTCTCTAGGGAATTCAGTTTTAACACTCACTTTTTTGCCTGATCAACTACACATCTATATATTCTTTGCAAACTCTGTGCTTTAATCTACAGTTTGAACCAAGATCATAATTTATTCACTGTGGTTTCTACACCGATTTTCACTTCAATCTTCCTCCAGTTTGCTGCAGCTTTTTAAAAGACTGATCTTCAATCTAGCTACCTTTGCATGAAAGATTGTTTCTGATGATGAAAGCACACTGGCATTGTTGACTTCTGTGCCTGATTGAAGCTAATCTGTTGCCTAGGTTATGCCATATATCATCTGTGTATGCTTTATATATGTAGTCTAGGTTATATGAGGATGATGGTTCCACCTGCTATTACCAACAGCACTCATCATCATTAAAATAAGAGAGCCTATTCAGTCTGCCAGCAGCAGTCTTTAAATTACTTTGTTTTGCAAATAAAGTATTCTCAGTCTCTTAATGCATCATTTAAGTGTTCTGTAAGCTAACAGTGCTTTGATTTATTTATTTAAGCTACATCCACAGAAAAGGTTTCACATTTTCTTTTTTTAAAAAATTGCAATCATGAGTTGCTTTGGGAGCAAGATGTTCTGTAAGATGCCTCCACAACAGTTATTCCTGTCTCTAGGTACCTAATAAGGACTATGAAATCACCAAACTGGATGTGAGCTTTATCTCCTGTTGGATGTCATCAAATTGCAGTTTTGCTCCCTGGTTACATTAATAACAGTTACATACTGTTGTAGGTTCCAGTCATGGAAACTCCTGTCTTTTATTAAGCTATTAAAGATTTATTTTTGCGTCATTTGCTCAGCCTGGAACTTGTGGATCCATTCCTTTTCCCCAGTATTTCCACATTAAAATCTTACCATAGTTGATGCTCTCTTCTCCTCTGCAGTAAATGAGATACGAAGGAATCATGTGTTGTCAGTGGGATTTTAGAAACTAGAGAAGCCTTTTCAGTGGTAAGATGAGCTGTAAACAGCAGCTGCACTTGCTATTGTGGTTTGTGAAGCCACACAACACCACTCTTGTACCTGCTAATGAAAGTCATTATCACATTGTAAATTCACTGTATCCTAACTTCCCTGGATAGATAACATCTAAACAGCCACATTTACCAACTGGTACACTTATGGCATCCCTCGATACATATCTGAGACCCTGACTCAAAGCTGAATTGAAAAGTATTAAAATACACTTGGGAGGCAAAATTATTTGAATTCAAGACATGACAAATGTCAGTGGACATTTCCACAATTCCATTACACAGCAAACTAGGTGGGATTTGGGTTGTTTATTTTAGTTTTGGGTTTTTTTGAGTTTTGTTTTATGTTTGCTTGGTTCGTTGGTTTTTGGTTTGCAAAGGGAGTTTATGTCTCCCTATGAGTGTGAATGATCAAATCCCCTGATCTGCAACCAGAAGTTCCTTGCTGGGTTCACAGCCTGTTCTCAGGCCAGATGGGCACCATGAGGAGCCTGCATCCAGCTGGAGGTGACAGGGCAGGGAGCAGGCCATGGGGATCCACACCTCTGGGATTTGAATGTGACTTGAGGAAGGGAGGGGGGGCATTTGCATGGCTCATCCATCACTGGAAGCCCTGGGGCACACTCACACCTGGAGCAGCCACCTCTCCCCCAGGATGGGTACTCGAGTGGGCAACACACATTCCTGGGAGGGAATGTGAGTGAAACCTACACTGCTGGGGGAGGTAATTGTGACTATTTATTGGGATTAGAACACTCTAGGATGTATCATAGAATCAATTGTAGAATTGTTTTGGTTGGAAAAGACCTTTGAGATCATCAAGTCTTAAAGGTCATCATTCTGATGCTCTCAGGCACATGGTGTGATCCTTAGGATATCCTACACAGTGAAAGGAGTTGGACTTGGTGATTCTGATGGGTCCATTCCAACTCAGCAAATTCTATGATTCTATAAAGTCCAGCCATCAACCCAACATGACCAGGTCCACCACTAAAGGGTATTTAGAAATTAATAGATGCATATTAACTTATTAAAGCATCTAGTAATGTGTTTTACCTCTTGTTTTGTGGTTTATCTGTTGCACGGCAAATATTGCTTATGTGGTGGACTTCTTGCTAGTTAATTACATGTTGTTAATAAATTGATAAACTGCTGTGAATCTGATTTGATTTAAGCTATGTGGACTGTGCACTTTTTTCCTGAGACAGCCACATGGTATTTGTGCAGGAGCTGCATCCTGCTCCTTAATTATTTTAAAGAAACAAATAGATCCCAGATAGGGCAGGAGCTGGGCTCTCCAATACAGCTTTCTGATCAGCTCTCATTTAAACTAAGTCCTTATAGCAAGAGTTTGTAAAACTGATGACACGTAAGTAATCACTGAGAATTCACTGTTGCTCTTCTATATCCAGAAAAGAAATGAGTGAAGCACAAGTGCAGCCTATGAAGCTGAATTAACATAATTTTGGTGTCATCACATGCTTTTACATAGAGGAAGACACTCTCAGAGAAGTAATGAGGTCAGATCAGGTCATATCTGAATATCCAATGTAATACATCTGTGTGCATTTAACTTCAAGATAACATTTGTGTTAATTCAGAAAGCTTTCTTCCCTTTACAGTGTACTTGGCTATTGTAAAAAAAAAATAACTTTTTTCACATATATATTATATATACACATATATAATTCTAGGCTGGATAAAACATTCTGCTGAATGTCATGAATAATTGTGTTTCCTGGCAGACTGAAAGAAAGCAGTACTTAATATCAGAATCATAGAATTATTTAATTTGGAGAAGACCTATAAGATCATAGAGTCCAGCTGCAAACCTGACACTGGTTATTTACTAGAGGAGGAAAGGAAATAAAATCTGGGCCTGTCTTGGGAACCAAGTCGAGAGGACAAACAGGAGTCTGGAACAGGGATTTTTTTAAGAAGGGAGTAAGTGGGAACCGAAAGTGGGATAAAAATGAAACAAGGACCACAAGTCCTTGGGAAATGAGAGTCTCTGAGTAGCTGAAGCTCTTGTGCACAAGAGAGTTAAGAGCATAAAATGTGTGCAAATGAAGATATTAATCTCAAACCAGAAATGCAGATGATAAAGAAAAATAACAGCTCGTTTAATCTGATCCTGAGTCATTTGGTTCACACCATACAGGAGTGTGAATATCACCTGTATTTGCTAGTGGAGAAACATCCAGCTCTTCAAGACAGTATTCCTCTCCCCTCCTCTGGCTACTGTTTCCAAAACTCTTGCTTTGCAAATCTTCCAGCTTTTGCTGGAGATGAAACAATACTTTAGAGAATAACCATATAATCTTCAGAGCTCCAGCCACCAAGTGCACTAGTTAAAGGAGCATCTGTGCAAAAAATAATTTGTGACCATTGTATTCAAAAGCTGCATCCTGATGTGTATAATCTGCTGAGGAAATCAAACCATAACTGAGGAATTTCATAGCCTTTGACTCCTTCACTTTCTGACCTTAATAATTTATTTTCTTGTTGGGAGTTTTCTTATCTGAAGTCAAATATGTGTTTCCCCAGAAGCCCCAAAGTGTTTACAGCATCCAAGGACAACTGCTGGTATAGGGATAATGTCATATACTGTATCACAAACCTAGAAAACAACTATATGCTGATACTCTCTTCTTTTTAAGTCTTGGCCAGCTGGCAGCTGTCAGGGCAACTTTACAGGGAAATGGATGTCTTACCAGGGACACTGTTGGCAATGCAAAAAGGAGGCAAGTGATGATACCTCAGAGAGACAAGTAACTAAATCGGGAGGTGCAAGGGAGGCAAACCATGTTAACTAATAAAAAATAAAAGGAATAAAATCCTAAACCAGTTGCAACAGGCCTTGAGGCTTAGGAGAAGGTCTTTGACCTTGATGTGGTGGAACAGCAAAGCAGGCACTTAAACACCATACAGCATCTTAAGTATCTGTTCTGGTCTTTATGCAGGTATTCATACAGTCTGACAATTTGGTTAGTATTTCAATTAATAAAACATTTTATGAAGAAACAGTTGTACCTCCAAGCTCTCATGTTTTATGTAGGTTTTCATTACTTATTAAACACTTACAGCCTTGCTTGGACTATATATGCTGAAAAAATAATTTGGTCTTTCTAAAAATGAATAGATAAAAAAAAAATCTTTGCACAAAATTTCCTGTCAGATGAAGCACAAGAACCAATCCATTACTTTAATACATTCTGAGGTAGGCTGAGTCTTCATTTTCCAAAGGTAACAGCCTTCTCAATTTAAGTGTTCCTTTCCTTAAACTTTTCCTCAAAAATTGCTTGTGCCATAAGAGAAAAAAATCCTTCAATAATTATACAAACATACTGATTCCTAGAACTATAAAGAGCTCTTTACCCACTGATAGTACTGTGCTGTTTTGCAGAAGATAAGCAGAATGACAAGTCTCTCTCTCAGGTAAGGAGATGGGCATGGTAGGCTTCCTACTCAACTCCAAAAAGCCTCCACCCAGACTCTTCCGACACCAACAGGGACAGGAAGGCTGAGTGTTTGTGACCAGCCAAAACATCACTCACAAATATGCCCAGTGCAACAGTACTGCCTCCTGGCCACTGGCATGCCAGGGAGAAGTGGGTCACCCTTTGCTCCCAGGGTTACTTCACATTGTGAAACAAAGCCCAAGGTTTATTGAACAGAAAACTCAGGAAGAGGGATAGCAGCTACAAGACACAATATAACTCTGAACCTTTAATGGTCAAGTAATTGGATCAACATTGTGTTTGTGTAGTCTGCTAGATTCAGATATGTTTATATCTATATTTAATTAAATATTTTTAATGCAAACATTGTACAGGTGTAATCTCGTTGTTACAGCTAAAATCAGAACTTCAGGAAACAGCACTTCTATTTAATGGAAGACTGCACATCAGGAAAAACATGATAATTGCCAGTATCAACATCTGGGACCTTTGAAAAACCTTCAGGACTTCACTTCCAGTTGCTACTGGGGTAGAACACACCACCACCACCTGTTTAAAATGCTTAGTTGCATTTCTGTACAGCAGATATAAAACCGTTTGAAACTTAGTAGCTTCCTAGTGAACTGCAGCTTTTTAATTGGAGAAGTTGTTTGGAAGAACCTTATGTTAGGGCTGCTAATGTTAGAGCTGCCCAACAACGCTGAGGCACACAGCTGGCATCAACCTCAGGGTCCTCTGGCACACAGCAGCCCATACACTGAGCCAGTCCCCTGGCACACAGGTAATGACTCATTATCATTAGGCACATTAACTAACGTGCTGAGCTTGCACAACTAATAGAGCCTGTGGATGGAAGACGATTAATACAAGCATCTGCTAATTAGTGATTGCATACCTGTGTGTGTACTGAAATGAGAAATACCTATGCTGGGATAAAAATTTGGGATCTTGAGAGCAGATTTCAGAGGATAAGATAAAAAGTGTGTGTGGTACAAAGGTCATCTTCTGATCTACGTATAACGTTGAAGTGATTTATCATTTTGCATATGAATCCACTTTAAATGTTCAAGAGTTGATTTCCAACAGTGAAATTCCAAGACAAAAGTGATTTTCAGAAAACACAATGTGGAAAAAAAAACGTTTGTTCTTCCACTTTTTGTAAATAAAATTGTAGGGGAAACACTGTGAAATTTAGGTCAATATTTCATCAAATGTATTAATCCATTTTGTCTAATTTTTTTTTAATTAACATGTAGTTTTTGTGCCTAGAATATGTAAGTGCACTATAGCTGATGTTGAACGGAAATGTGGTAAAATGTCATTTTAGATCTTTCTTCATTGCTTGGATTCAGGATCCATATTTCTCAATAAACACTGTTCTAATCAAAGATAACACATATTTGATTTATCTTTTTCTTTAAAATATTTATCTTCTGATTTATCTAGTACTTGGTGTTCAGAAAGAAAGTGTCCAACAGGCTGCAGTATTTAGAAATTTTTTCAGACTTCATTTAAAAAATTACCATCAACATTGCAATAAAATTTTTGATTTTGAAAATAAGGGCTCTTTTGATAGGTTCATAACAAATACACCATTAGTCTGGAAATGAAAAATAAGGAAAAGTACAGAAAACTACCATCTTTGATGCTAAACAAATAGTGGAAACTCTTAAGAAAGTGAGGAACACTAATTCAGTTTTAATATTTTAACTTTCTGTCATCTCATTTGGCAAGTTTATATAAGCATTTCATAGCTTCTTAATTGTGATCAATCCAGCTCTTACTGTGATTTTGTAATAGTCACCAACATTCCATTCCCCCACACCCATCCCCCCCGGCCCCATCCTCCAACCCAAGAGCTTGCTTTATTTCTTTTATAAATATTAATGGATACCCTATAACTTTTCAATAAAAGATTTGATCACATTTGTTTTCTCTAAGTCACAGTAGTAACCTCAGGGGTATATTTTCCTGGCAACAAGCACACAAGAAATTTAAGAACTACTTATTGTTTTGTACAGCATATTGAGAAAAGCTTTCCTTCCAGCTCAATAAAAATGATGTATAATAATATCTTACCTTGTAATTAAACTGAAGAAACAAACATAATTTTACAAATCTTACAAACCCCCATTACTGATTTTTTTCAGGTGCTTAATATGCTTTTTCATTCTCTGTTGAGTTGCTTTCTTAGTGATTACATTTTTATTAACTATCATTTCTCATTAATATGTTATGCAAAATTATGTTTTGAGCATATCAGTTTTTTTTTCTTTGATGCTTTTATTACACATTTTTCTTCCTACATACATAGGTTGAATTTTTTACACAATGATAATTCAAAATTTGAATGACTGCTAGAATGAATGAATACTAATTAAAGTTTGCCTCCCAGTTCATACACTGTCTGTATCAATATATTGCATATATATTGATATATATATCAATAGTCTGCAAAATATATTTTAAATTATATATCCAGTTTCTCTGAATGACTTTTGTACGTGATTAATTTCTAAATAATTTGTTAAAAATATTATAAACCCAGGAACTTTTGATTGGTATCACTCACGTATTTCTGTTATTTGACTCAAATGATTTTACTTCTCCATTTGGTTTTCCAATGAAAACTCACTTTTTCATAATCCAGAAAAAAAGTCCATAATTTCCTCTAAACTGGAGATAAACGTTTATCAAACAATATACTATTTATATTTATTTTATATATACTATTTATATACAATATAATATAATATACTATTATTACTTATTGAAAAAATATTTTGATGGCTTGTATCAGCTTCTTGCAAAACTTTCCCTGTGACTGTTTAAATATAAAATAGAAAAATTTGTGTCTATTGATCAGCAAAGTAGACATGCTTTCCATCACACCATGTAGTCCTGAAGCTTATTCTAATTTTCACCCAGTTCACCTTTACAACTATCTTCCCATGGAAACCAAGATACAGAAGGGAAAGAATAGTGTCAGGGCTAGACAGTGCATGAGAATTCAAGAGTTACAGGAGTCACATGAGTCACAACACTGTGCTGCTGCAAACTGATAATCCCGTTTAAGTGTTGGGTTTTTTTTTTCCCCTCTTCAATTATTGCCTGGATTTATGAATTACAATTAATACCCTAGCTGGAAGCACTTGCTTTTTCACCTTTGATAGGACTGTTACATATTTGTAATCTTGGTTTATTGTATCAGTTCACGCACTGCAAAGAAAACTCTGCATAGAAGTACTCATGGGAAAGAGGAATGCTCTGACCTTCTTACAGGGGCATATTCAGATTATTTCATCAGATATGCAGTTTTTCCATTCTTGTCTGCCTGTTAGCATTCCTGTCAATATTGCCAGATGACCCTGAACAACACCATCCCATACTCTGAACGTGTTGTTCTTCCAGCTCTTGCAAGGGGCGTTCCCCAACAGAGAGTAGCTTCCCTGATTAATTGACAGAAGTGGTAAAAATATAACCCCGGGTCATGAGATTTCTTTTTCTTCACTTCTACTTCACTAAGCTGACTGAGGAATCTTTTGAGGACCAAAAATAGAAAGCCTAATTTCAGAGTAGAGTTTATGTTCCCTTTTAAGTATGTTTAACTTTTATACCGTCAAAAACAAGCCAAATCTACTTGCTCTTGTCTTATTTTTGCCATTTTGTTGCAATATACCACCCAAGTTCTAGCTACTATGTCTTCATCTATTTTATCTGACAAGCCATATATAAAGATTCAGTTCAGTATTTATCACAGTATGTAAGTTATAAAGCCCTGGAAAATGTGGTTTCAAATATAATAGAAGTGGTGACATCCCCTAACCTATTGTGGCAGTAACAACACTGCTGTAATATAAAAGGTTACTAAGACATATTGGCAGTCAAGGCTGCTTGCTATGATTGCTCTTTTTACAGGAATGGTAATGCAGCTTGGTTCCAGATATCAAATGTTGGCAAATGAGGGTATAGCAGCCAGGAAATATTCTTCCACATGAAAAGACTACTTTTTTTTTCAGTTTTTTGTAGAATCCTAAAGTACTTGTAATGACATTTTCTGAGCGGAAAGGCCAAGTCTAGGAGAAGCTAGGAGTCCAGTCAGTGTATAGTTACTGCTCATCCTTGAAAGAAAAGTGCTACTGATAAGAACAGCTACAACATTGTCTCTGCAAAGAATAAAGACAAACAAGGGTAGAGAGTTCCAAGATTTGAGGTATCATATGTCTTTTCTCCAGAAACAGAGAAGGAACTGGTAGGATATGTAACGCTGGTATACAAAGTGGTGTCTACATAGAAAGAGGACAGTGATAAAGAGGATACTATAGTTAAAATGTCAGCACTATGTTCACTGAGAATAGAATAAGGAATGTGTAGGTGGGAAAAAGAGGAATGTAAAAATACATTATTATATTTCTAGGTAATAAAATACAATTTCAGGAATGCTTACACCTAAAGATTACCTATGGCTACATAAGTAGGCATATGACAACTGAAACTAAGATAATAATAATAAACCACTGTAATTACCCTGGTGCTGAAGGGAAAGAGAGAACATGAGAAAGAAATCTACCAAATAATCATGCCTTTCAATAAACATTTTAACAACAAAAATATGTAAAGCCTTTAAGACTATCTGCCCACTGTTAAATAAAAGAGATGTCAAGTAGACCAGAAAACTATATTCATGCTACATAGGGCTCGCTCCTGGTCACCATCTGGGTCTGTGCTAGAATCTTATGCTTCTGAATTACTGTTCACATTCCTTCTGTTTTCTTATGTTTAAAGGTTTGAAATATTTTAAGAGTTATGTTACAGCCCCTCATAGTGGTGTCCTAGCACTGTGAAACTGATAATTCCTTGTTTTTATGTGCTTTTTACATCACTACTTTATGGGTTAGGAGAATATAGAGTATAGAGGTGTTTGGGGAACTCCTGGAACAGTTTTGGAGACCTTTCCTGAGAGGGAGGGAAGCAAAGCCTCATGCATATTGATTTTGGAAATGGTCCCTGGAGGATAGAATCCCTCAAAACCTTTCCCAGCAATCTTTCAGAAAGTACTAACTGGCCTGAGTCATTACCACACTGGTTGTAAGCCAGCTATTCAGCACTGTTCATAATAACACTCCCATACTCTAGCTCATTCCTTCACCTTTTTTATCAACAGAGACATAGCTTAAGAGCCTAAAGAAGTGAGCATAATGTCAAGAATCATATTAATGGAATAATTTGTACACAATCCCTGAGTAATGATTTAAGTATTTTTCTATGTCCCAAATGTTATATTTTTTCCATAATTTTTCAAATCTAGTTTTATACAGTATCTTGCCTACTACCAAGATTAGCCAAAATTTCACAACCCAAAGTCCCATTCTGTTATTACTTCCCCTCTGAGCTACACCTATTTGTCAAGGTTCTGATCATCATCTTTCAAGACTCTAATGACTTCCATTAGTGTTGATATTATGTCCTCCAGGAAATACACAAATTGTTGAGATTGGGGGGTCCACAGTGGCAAGACTTGAGCTATGTCATTCTAAAAGTCATCCTTAAAGGTTGGACCAGATGATCCTCGAGGTCCCTTCCAACCTGGCATTCTATGACTATATGGTTCTATTATCACAGATGGGTCTGAGACATTTTCAACTTCTGTTCTTTCTTTACAATGAGCAACAGTCACTATTTCCAAGTTGAGGACACAACAGCACTGTATAAAGGGGGTTGGTTATTTGGCAAGTGATTTTATCTTCTAAAACACAACAAACATGATGAAGAATGAATGGAAGTCCACAGTGTAACACAGCTGCATAGCAGCACTTAAAAACACTTAATGTCAGGCCATCAATCCTTCTAGCATTTGCTGAGAACCTACTGAAATGAATCTACAGAGCAAAGGATATTCTCTGCAGCTCTAAAGCTCCATCAGTGCACACCAAGCTGGTGTTAGCTCAATCTTAATACTGTAAACACTTGTGAATTCATGAACTTGTGGTAGTGAATTGTAAAATAGAAGTTATGCAGAATGATATTTGTAGAACAAGACATGTTTAAAATAATTTTCAATGTCTCTTAGACATTCTACTTCTCTCTGTTTCCTCCCTAAGGACATGGCTATAAATCTCTCTTTTTTTTTTTCTGCACGACAAAACTAGTGAGGGTTTTTTTTTTTTTTTGCAAGCCAGTCACCTCACCAAAAGCAGACACAGCCAGATGGAGTTACTCGTGAAAAGAGATTTTTAAGGAGAGTTTCACAGGCTATTACTAATTGCCCTCATGAGGCCTTTATGTTCTCACCCAAGGTTCATCTTTCAGCAAAAATACCAAGAATAAACCTGTGTTGTGTGACAAAGACAAAAAAAAAAATGGACAAGTACTAGCTGGAAAAGAAAATAAGCTTTTTAAGGAGGACTGGAAAATATGTTGGACATGGAAAAAAATGGTGAAAGAAGGAACAGCAGCAGAGGCAATATTTCAGACATTTAAACTATCAAAGTTGACAGGAAAATATTAAATGTACCAGTTGACTAGAGTTTTCTACAATTTTACATGTGGCTTTATACCAATGACAATAAAAAGGCATTACCCCAAAATATCCCAAATACAGGGAGTATGGAAGAAAGGAATAGAATTTTAAATCCTTGAAGAACAGGCAGGGGCTGATGAGAGGTCTTCTCACTGCAGAACTGGGCAGTATGAAGAGTCACTGAGAAGAGGGCAGCTCCTGCCAAGTGTGCACAGCAAAGAGGACAGACAGCTGGACAACACAAAAACCAGTGGGTTCCTGGGCAAAACCTGCTTCTGGAACAAGAAATGATCTCAGAACCTAAAAAAATATTTTCAAATAATTATAAAGCCTCAAAACTGGAATTAAGTTTCACAAGAGTAAAACTGAAAAACTCTTGATTAACATGTTGCAAAACTTTAATCTGGTATTTCTCGTTCACAGTCAAGGCAAAATAGCCTTTTCCCTTAAGAAAAGCAACAAAGACATCACCAAATTGTTAACTGAAAGAGCTTCATTAGTACTCCTGTGTCCAGATAGAGCAAAGACTTAATGAGTAGAGCTCCGACAGAGTCTTTTTTTCCTAACTAGATTCACTAATCCTCTTTCACTTTAATACATAAAGATATAACGTATCTACATGTGTATGAGCATACATATCTCTATTTCTGTGTGCACACAGACACACACACACACTGTTATCACTCTAAGGACAGAAGAGGAATGGTTGGAATATCAGATACAATTTATTTATTTATTCTCTTTTATGTATGTACTAAGTTACCCAAATTAGGTTTTTTCTCACTTTTGAGATTTACATCTTTTTAAATCTTTATTCTCTTTGCCTTCTTTTTGTTTGCAATTAACACCAACATTTGTCTGTTTAACACCATAATTTTGTGTGCAATTAACACCACTCCAGACGTTTAATGCTATCCCGTTTAGATAGGAAGAATCTATTTATCTTAGCAATATAATTACTTGGCATGTACTTAAGATGAAATGATGTGCTCCTACAATTTACAGTCAAGTCCTCTAACTATTCCTGTTTAATACTGGTACCAGTGAAGTCAAAAGACCTTTAATGAAAGCAAACAGGTCCTATTATGTTCTGTTACAGATTTAAATCAAGTAGCTCTTTTGAAGGGAAGGATGTATATCTGCATAAAATCAATGTAAGAATCAAAATCCAAGCCTATAAAATGTAAACAATGTCCAAAATTGACACAATTATTTAGCACCATTGATTTCTCAGTAGAAAATCTGTGAGGTATGGATGGGAAATATTTTTTCTACAGACACAGTCTTGAAACGTTGCTTGCTGGTGTTAGCTTCTGGGGGCTTTTTGTTTGTTTTGTTTTTTTTCAACTTTGGTAGCAAGTGACACATGGCTAATGTTGAGCTCAGCATTGTGAACTATGGCCAAACTAGCCCATACCAGACCATTAGTTCATCTCATTACCCAATTAAAGCTTTAGACCTGAGAGAGACTCAACACCCTCAATTTTCTTACCTGCTTGTCAGGTAAACCAGCCAACTGAAGTAAAATAATATCACTCAGGTTTCCGTACTGCACCTCCTTTAAAGATTTCTCCAGTGACTCAGCCATTGCATTTGTTTGGTGTTGAACCATGGGCACAATACTGGTGGGTTTGGGAAAGCTGTTGGATTAGAATTTTCAACAAGCTCATCTTTATAGCACTGCATGTGCAAGGTCACCATTTCAAAGTGGTTAAGCCAAGTGTGTGGCTACCTTCTCCATCTAATGATGGACAACACTGCACAGCAAGGGCTCTGGCACATGATAAACCTGTGTGATGTGTGTCAGCTCTGAGAGGGTTGGCTCCCAAGTTACCCAAGAATTATTTTTAAAACATCCACAAAGCTTTTTCTAATTAATAAAGCATTAAAAACACTTCAGACCTTCCTTGGTTGCCCATGCACACGTCTCTAATGCCACTCCAGATGTTTAACGCTATCTCACTTAGATAGGCAGAAATATGAGTAACTTTGGGATTTGGGTTTATATATGACAACCTTTAGCATATGTCTCTCAGATACAACAAGGTATCTATCTCAAAAGGTACTAAATCCTTAATTTTAAGGATAAATTTTTAATAAATTTAAATGACTGAGGAATTAATGTCATGGCTTTATCTACCTGTAATAGAATAAGTAAATCATCCTTCTGAGTTGACTTGTTCTTTTTATTGACTGTAGCTACTTCCCTTTTTCTAGGTGGCATTCAAACATATTAGAAAGACAAGGTGATTTCCCTCAAAGTTTCCAGGATGGGGTTTGTGAAAACCTGGTTTTTTTGTTCTTTTTAAATGAATATTTATAAACCACCTTGCATTTAGATTATGTGCTTGAAACTTAGGACAAAAGATCACAAGCTCTTAAAGTGGTGGGAACATAACTATAGGGTACAGAGGGAATCCTGATGCAGTCCATCTTCCTCACGTTTTCTCTGTTTCTTTGCTAGGAGATTCTCTACTTCTAAAACAAGGAACCAGCAACCCTCTATAACATTTATGACTAAAACAGAAATGTAGGAGCTATGCATCAGTATCAGTACAGACTCAGACTTGTAGTAAGTAGACTGACCTACAAGTACTAATTCATTAAACCACACTAAAACAATATGCAGTCATCTGTCTCTTTACAAAAACATTGACTTGGATCAAACATTTTGGCACAATTTCTTAGACAAAAGCTCCCCTCCATGTTACAATGTTTTTGATTCTATTTCAATAAATATATTGAAGGGCAACTTGATATAGATATGGATTTGGTGGGTAGACCACTCAGTGAATTAGGAATCAGCTGGCTGGTCACACTCAAAGAACAGTGGCCAATAGTGGCCAACAGCCACTATTCCTTCCATTCACCATTCAGATGTAGGCTGCATTAGTCCGCAGCCATAGAAAATCACAGAACCTGATTCTCAGAAAACTGATAGCAAATATTGCTTTGTGTGAGGAAGTTCTCATGGCGAAACAAATGAGTTCTGAATCTAATTAAGAATTCCCAATTAAAAAAAAAATATTTTCAAAGGAGAGGTTAATTCTATCATAAAAGCATAGAGGAACCCTGACTATCATCATCTTCTGTTAATGAACTTTCCCAGGGAAAAACAAATGGCGCAGTTTCTAATTGTTTTGAGGGGAATACACAAGGTCCTATACTTGCCAGCAGCCAGCTCTGCTGAGCTGCACAGTATCTGTTATATGTTTCTAGCTGCCCTGAGGAATAACGTTGAACACGTATTCAGGAAGAGGCAAAGTGATGAAAAATATGTAAACTCATTCTTTAGAAATAAATGAATCTCTGCAAGAAGGATGGTTCTTATTCAAAGAAAATATGAGATCATGAGGAACTTCTTACAGTATATAGCCCTACTTGCTTCTGTCATAGTCAATAAATCATAAGAACTGATGCATAGATCCATCACTGTCCTAAACACAAGCAGGAAATACCTACCTAAACATTAATGTGCTAAAGCTTCTACAGTACTGGTGGTATATATTTACTTTATGAATGAACATTCTATATGACATCTGCAAAAGCACATGTAAAAAATCAGTTTTCTACTAACAAATAAACAAACGTTGTTTGTTTATCAGTCTTGGGGCTATAGATACTGGTATAAAGGTAGGAAGTTAAAACAGAGCTATCCATAATTCACCTGTGACAGAAACTCAGTGCTGCAAGAAAGAGGTGTCCACAGAATATTATGCTTTTATAAACTGTATAAGCAACTAAAGCTGAAGGAAGATTTTCCCTCATTACCTCAGCAGTTGTGATCTGACCTTTTGCCTGCAGTTGGCAAAAAATCCTTTGTTCTCCTTCACATACCAGGAATTAACATTTTTCTAAACTGCATGAACTCCAGCTATGTGAATGCTTAGTAGTTTGCAAATAGTTTTTCAATGTCACATTTCTATAATGCTGTTATAGAACAAAACTAATTGCTGTCTGCAGTGGATGCAGTTCTATTCACAGCAAGATAAATTGGATTTCTAAACTGTGATTTCCATTGCATTACCTCCATGCATCATGAGAGCTATCCTGATGTGCACAGTAGTGAGCCTACTTACCTATACACTGAACTACAGCTTAATGCAGAATACATCATCTTGTTTTGTTCTCAAAAAGACAGAGGGAATCCCAAAGTATAACTGTAGACTGCCATCTGTGGGAAGGGTTTAATGAAGATACTTACCTCTAATCAAGTCCTCCTTGGAGGTCTAGCAAGAATCACTTTTGCTTATGGACTTAATGACTGTTCCAGATAATCTAGTTCGATGCTGGATCCATATTTTGGCTACCAAGACAAATAAACTACCAGACTTCTTTTACTTTGGTTCTCAATTCTATTCTAACTGCAAGAGTATCCTTCACCTCAGCTTAGAACTGGTGAGATTCATTTGGAATGCTGTGTCCAGTTTTGGGCTCCCAGTACACGAGAGACAGGGATATACTGGAGCATTGTGCTGTGCTCCAGTGAAGGGCCCCAAAGATGACAACAGTTTTGAAGCATCTGTCACATGAGAGGATGTGAAAGCTGGGACTGTTCAGCCTGGAGAAGAGAAGGCTCCAAGGGGAACTTATCAGTGTTCACTCCTGGCAGAGTGAAGAAGATGTGGTCAAACTCTCCTCTCTCTCTCTTGTTTTGAGAGGTCATGGTTGCAATACACCATTTCCACAAACAGGTGACTGGTTGAACACTGCACTAAAACACACTGCAACTGATTATGTGTGGTAAGAGCCATCTCAGAGACTTTAATTTCAGTCCTGTGGTCTGAAAAATGTATGTGAACACTATAATTTAAACTGAGTTACAGTCAACATAATGTACCAATGGACTGTGCGATTCCACTTCAATTTAAAGCAAACTACTGTCATGTATAATGCAGAAATGTTACATTGAGCCCATGCATTAAGATAGAAGTGATGAAGGATAAGATGGCTCAAAGGATTATCAGCAAGGATAAGGACTCTGGATTGTCCTAGATGACACTGTACAAAATTCCACATAATTTCATATCTTGCTCTTAATGTATAAAAAATGGCTTGAAACTCTGGGGACACGGGCCAGCACCTTAAAACCACTCCTGTGTAGAGTGTAGGCAGAACTGATTATTTCTGTGTCTGGTAGGATATATACCATAAATTTTATTTTTTTTTTTGATTCAGTGTCAACAACTTTTGATTTTGTGACAGCGAAAAGCCAGTTCAACAGGAAAAGACATCAGTGAGATTTGGGCAGCTTTGAGGGATCAAGGGAGTCTCAAGGAGCAGTGGTAAGGGGCTGGGAGCTATAAGACAGAGTGCACTCAGCAAGCACATTTTTTCAGAAAGGCAATGGCTGGGAGATTCTCTGCTGCTCCAGGTGCTAGCACAAGGCTCAAGAACAGACACAGCATCCAGGACACATCCTTCATCCTGCTGTGATCTCCTTTTGATTCATCAGTCCCCCTCTCTGTCTCCACAACACAGGATTTGCTTTTCCATCCAAACATACCTCAGGGGCTTAACAAGGCAGCTGAGCTCAAACTACCTCATCTACAGGAGCTCCAAGGAGGCTGAGCTCTGCTCTTCCTGCAGCAGTGTCCTCCAGCTTGCCAGCCCTGAAAGCAGTCATGAGGAAGTGAGGGATCTCAAATGAAATCTTGCACAGCTGTACATGTAATTCCTCCTTGTAGATACAGCTTTATGTATATGGACTCTTCCAGGGTATGAAGACACAGGTTCTGAATCCCTTCATGACATGAAAAAATGAGTATAAGAGATTTTTTTGTCCTCTTTGAAAAAAATAAAAATAAAAAAAAATAAATTGTCCTGTTCTGCTCTATTTTGACCTCTTAAAAATGGTGACAGAGAAAATAATTTTGCTCACAGAGAAAAATCTTCTCTAAAGGATATGAAGATTTGGCCACCCACTCACATTTCAGAAAAACTTTCTGTGAAGCAGATATAAGTTAACACTTGACCTGTGTAAGGCCTGATACCAGACTCACTGTGCTCAGTTATTGTATCACTTTGAGTTCAGTCAAAAAAACCTTGACTTGTCTAGATCCAATTAGAATATAAAATGATAATGGAAGCAGATCTAACTCACCTCCTGAATTGTTACCTGTAGTATTTCACATAACAATTTGCATACTTGTGCCAGTTCTGTGGTGAACTTCCTTTCTTCCTTGTCTGCCTTTTTTTGCAAAAATTATTCCTAACTCATAGGAATTGCTGCAATAAAATTTGGCCTTATAATTCACAATTGAAAGGGCACAAGCGTCCACAGGGTTCATCCAGAATGTCACCTAGATTTACTTTCCCTGATTCATATGGGGAAAACACACACCTCCCTGATGTTCTTCACCATCATTTAGACTCACTTTAATGTCTTCTGTGTCAGATCAACTGTGTGCCTGACCTCTTTCCAGACAAGTATTTCTTTAAAACTGATACCAAAGGAATCACAAATGTAATTACCTTTCATCCTGGATCTGCTATTAAAATTAAATTCACTCATAAAATCACAGAATCAGCTGGGTTGGAAAGGACATCTGACATCATCAAGTCCAACCTTTGATCCACTACCACTGTGGTTACCAGACACTGAGTGCCACATCAGTCTCTTCTTAAAAACCTCCAGGGACGGAGAATCCACCACCTCCCTGGACAGCCCATTCCAATGTCTGATCACTCTCTCTGTAAAGAATTTTTTCCTAATACCTAACCTAAACCTCCCCTGGCAGAGCTTAAGCCCATGCCCTCTTGTCTTACTGGTAGCTGCCTGGGAGAAGAGACCAACCGCCCCCCTGGCTACACCCTCCTTTCAGGGAGTTGTAGAGAGTGATGAGGTCTCCCCTGAGCCTCCTCTTCTCCAGACTGAACACCCCCAGCTCTCTCAGCTCTTCCTCACAGGACTGGTGCTGGAGTCCCTTCACAGCCTCCTTGCTCTTCTCTGGACCTGCTCCAGCACCTCAATCTCCTTCCTGAACTGAGAGGCCCAGAACTGGACACAGAACTCAAGGTGTGGCCTCACCAGCACTGAGTACAGGGGAAGAATCACTTCCTTGGACCTGCTGGCCACACTGTTCCTGATCCAAGCCAGGATGCCATTGGCCTTCTTGGCCACCTGGGCACACTGCTGGCTCATGTTCAGCTTCCTGTCAATCCAGGCTCCCAGGTCCCTTTCTGTCTGGCTGCTCTCCAGCAACTCTGTGCCCAGCCTGGAGCTCCCTATGGGGTTGTTGTGGCCAAAGTACAGGACCCAGTCTGAGACAGAATTCTTGTTTAAAGGAGCAATTACCAGGAAAGAGACTCTTTCTGCTTAACAAAGAGAGCTCAATAAGTGTGATTTCACAGGTTGTTCTAGTTATTCATTACTTTAACCTGCTTCAGATCTCTGCACTTTTGACTATTTTGTTAGGCGCATGATATCATCTTCTAAGGAGCTGTGACTGTGGTATTTACAGGAGAGTTTGCTAATATCCTTGCATCTTATTGTTCTTTAAACATATTTAACACTGTCAAACCAAGAATTAATGAACTATGATTTATACAAGTCACATCAAAGGCTAAATCTTGATCCCAAATTCTCATGAAGAAATCCCACTGAAGGAAAAGGAAAGTGACTAATGAAGTCTGTAACAGAGCAGTTATAACTGATTTTTTTTTCTTCTCCAACGTCCTTGAATTCCTACAGGAAGCACTGAAAACTCAGACCTTTAGCTTGTCCACAGAACAAGGCAAGAGAGGATGACAGTGTTTCCTAACTGAGCAACAACATATGTAGACTGCTGTGAAGGTCATAAACTTGATCTGTTTTCAACTCAGAGTGAGGGGCAGTAGATGAGATTAGACTCCTTGGACACTGCTGACAACCTTAATTTTTCTTGAAATGAGGCTATAGATTTGATCACCTTCAGTGACAACAGTTATTAGATGACAGAGGTGGTCTACCATAAACAGATGAGTTCCAGAACACTTAAGGCAAATCTAACAGAGTACATCAAAAGCCACCAAAGTATAAGATTAACCCACTAGTGATGTACTTCCATTGGGAAACATAGTTTATGAATGGATGTTATGCAGTATATTTTGACAGGAGTGCAGGAATGGCTCAAAGACACACCAAGGGCAGTTCAGAATAGATATGAGGAAACATTTCTTTACTAAAAGTCAGTCAAACCCTGGAACAGGCTTCTTAAAAAGGTTGTTGATTTCCCAAGCCTGTCAGCATTCGAGACATTTCAAGAATGCCCTTAAAACCATGCTTTAACTTGTGGTCAGCCTTGAAGTGGTCTGTTGGACTAGATGATCTCTGTAGGTCCCTTCCAACTGTAACCTTTCTCTTCCCCTTTTGCTTCTCCTTCCCCTTCCCTTCATCCTGTAGTCTTAAGGTCTGGTTTCCTGACCTTTTGACAGAGGAAGTTTTTGTCTTTATTTTACCTTTTTCAACCTGTGCCACACTGGAGACTTTTCTCCCATAAAACTCTTACCTCCTTGCCCCCCCCACTCCAGATCTGATATTGCCACCGTACTTCTCCTTTCCTATGGATTCTAACAGAAGACTCGCCCTTGGGCAGCACAGGTCAATATGGGTAAGTTCAAAACAAACTGCTACATAGGACTCAGAGGGGGGGCTGAGGGAACAGGGGTGGCTCCTGTGAGAAGCTGCTGGAAGCTGCCCTGGTTCCAGTCCCTGCCCCACCTCTGCCCAAGGCTGAGCAGCTGTGGGAAGCTGTATGTGCCTCTGTCAGTAACATATTAAAGAAAGGAGAAACAAAACTGGAAAAATGTTAAAAAAAAAAAAAAAAGAACCTGGAGATCAGAGGAGAAGGGAGGGTGAGAGCAATGCCAGAGCAAAGACACCAGGGTCAATGCAGAAGGAGGGGGAAGGGTGCTCAGGCAGAGATTTCCCCTCAGCCCATGGTGAGATGGCAGCTGTGCCCCTGCAGCCCATGGAGGAGTGTGGTGGAGCAGTGTCTGAAGGACCGCGGTGGGTAAATGTGGATTCGTAGCCCCTGAAGTGCCACAGGTGGGCAGACATGAAGTGGAAGCCTGTGCAGGATCACAGAGAAGGGCAGATGTGGATCTGCAGCCATCCCAGGGGTAGCCTGTGTGAGAAGTTGCTGGAAGCTCTCTTGGTTCTTTCTGACAGTGGCCGAGAAATTCAGATGTTGCTGGTTATAGATGAAGCACTAAATTCTACTCTGTAGTGCTGTCTAAAAGCAAAGAGCATTAATTTGTGGGTAGACTTTGCCCAAAATCAGGACAAAGCATATTTATGAGAGATTAGGACTAACCAAGATGATTTAACAAACCAAAAGATGCCTCTGCTTCTCCTAGACTGTGTGGGCAAGATGCTGTGGCTATGTTAATAATATGTTTAATTAGTGCAAAGGATTACCAAGCAATGAAAATTAGCACTGACAAGAAAAAAGAGTATTTGTTCTTTCTTGCTATTAAAAGGTAACCAGGCTAATTTCTTAAGGAGTATGATCACAACCTACGTGGGTTACTCAGCTCACAGGATAGTCATGCTAATAGATGCATAGGACATTATAATACACAATCACATGGGGTCTTTGTTTTCAGGGATTTGTTTATTACAAGTTAGTTTTAGTGAAGTATATTCATAATTAGCAAAGCAAGCATATGCATGTATATATACACATATATATATTTGCAAGTTATTGCAAATTAGTTAAGCTACCAGTTTCTTAATTACTTATATGTGTGCCTATATGTATATTTATTTTTTTATATTTTTTCCAAAATATTACCAGTACAGTCCACTAAACAAAACCCAGGACTGGGGCCAATTGATGTTTTCCTGCTATAGAGATGATCTGCATCTTGGAGTATGGATTCAGCCAGGTATCCCTGACAGGTCCAAAGCAGGATCACACGGGTAGTTCTGGAAGGCAGGAACTCATTTTGGGAAGATAGTAAGTTAGTATTATATCTTTAATGTAAATGTTTAAGAGGGCATAGGAAACCAGTTCCTGGGATAGCTTTGTTCTGCAGGTTGTGGCAATTCCTTTGTTTTGTGCTTATCAAGGATGCTCCAGGCTTCCAGCTGTGCTTATCAAGGCCAACCCAGGCTCTCAGCCGTGCTTGTCAAGGATGCTCTGGCTTCTCAGGCCAGGTTCCAAGGCTAGTGGTTCCCTGTCAGTATTTTAGCAGACATCTTTTGTAGATATTTTTTCCCTATTATAACCAGGTCACTTTTAAGGCTGCTCCAACAGGGTATTTCTTCTCACTGGTCACACACAATGAGGGAAATAATGGAAACTGAGTGTACTGCTTTATCCATATGATACTTTTACTTCCTTTTCATCTTAACCATATCCTTGACAGTGAATATTTCCGTTAAGTCTCCAATTTACGATACCTGAACATTCAGAGGGCTCATGTGGAGGAAACTAAAGTGTAGAAATTTATTCTTAAAAATTGACCAACAGGCAAACCATTCACACACCATCATAAATGCCTTTTAGCTACATGTTATGAGCACTTTTCTATGAAATATGTATTCAGCTTTCAGCTCCACCTCACATTCAGTATTTATAGAGAAAATGTGTTGAAAAGCTAGTTTTGTGGTAAATTCACAATAATGTATCACATAAAATCTCTTCAAACAGATGTAGCACTGAATGGTATTGGCAGTCCCTACTGAGAGTCAACAGCACACTAATCTTCCCAGCATTTGTTTTATCACATATTTTTATTTTAATACAAGCCTGAGGCTAAAATTGGGATTTATCTCAGGTGGGTCAGACATTGCAGAAACATACACAAAATCACAATGCCTGTAATCAAAAGGTTACATCCTTAAACAATCAAACAAACAAACAAACAAAAAACAAAACAAAAAGACAAAGGGTTTCAGAAAGCTGCATAACATACATGCAAAATTACTATGATAATGACTTTTACATACAGTGTTACTTTAATTTTCTAACGTTTGGAGTAGTATAATAATCCTTTACCTATATTCTGAAGCACTTTGCTTCAAAAGTAATTTCTGTAGTTCCTTGGCATCCTTTGTGGACTAATAGCTATCACCATGATAAAAAGACTAAATTTATTTCCATCCTAGTGGAAAGGTCCAGATTTTCCTAAGCTATGATATTTGTGTCATACAAAGAGAAGAAAAAACTGGTTGCAACAAAATAAAGGAACAGGCAGGAAAGTATGATAATAAGAATCTAGGTGGGTGTGACAAGCAAAGAAAGTGGAAGGAGAAAATCTTATCTTACATCCTTTTATAAAAAGGAAACCTTAGGTTAAATGCTTTAAAACAAAAAAGAAACAAAACTTCATCAAGTTGTAAAGAGAAGGGAAAATGAAAATAATTATTATTTGGGTGAGTTTAAATTGGAATGAAAAATCTAATTGTGTTATTTGTTTTCCAATTTGTAGATATTTTTTGTTTAATGAATTAGCTTAAAATTAATTGAATATCTTATATGCTAATAACATAATGTCATGTAGTTATACAGCCAAATCTATCCTCAAAATACTGGATAGATTTTAAATTAGAACCTGAGCCAACATGAATTTCAGTAAATGGAGAATGCTCTTGTTAATCATCAAAGCACTTAACAAGGAGAATGAAATCAATGTCGGAGCATTATTTCTGTAGAAATTTATGTAGCTTTTACAATTGGTGTGTGTATCCAGATGACACAATCCAAGAATATGGCTTTCTTTTTTTTCTGGAAAGTAGTGATGAGCAAATGCAAAAAAAAACCCCAAACCACCCAAACAATAACTGTTTAAGTGGTAGGATCTAATATTAAAAAGAGCACAGAGTTGAAGTACAGAAGATGTGAAAAACAAAAATTTATTTTAAAAATATTTTTACTTTCTTTCCAACTGTGCCAAAAGGTGAAGACTGGACTTCGTAGGCCTAATAACATATTGCAGTTTACAAGGAAAAACAAAGAACATTCCATAGAAGTTGCATAGAAAGATGATAAATGTGATAATTCTTTATCAAAATGGTGGTGGGCCTATTTAAAGTTCACAAAACCAAAGCAGATTATTGCAGTTGAACAAAACATAACATGGCCCAGGGCTAAATGACAACTTTTCTGACAGCTGGATGTTTCAGAGGAAAAAAAATTCTTCCAAGGACATGACGGCACACATGCATAATGGAAGATAATAACCAACTCCTACTAGGAACAGGCTGGAAACTGGAAATCCTCCTTGATAGAAAATTCCAATTATTTTAAAAAATTTATTCTGAAACAAAAAGAAATCAAAAATACTTTATTTCCCCTTCCTCTATTGTATGGGGATTTTGAATTGTCTTTAGGAAAAAAAAGGTTAAAAAAAATTAAAAATTTTTACTTAGTATTTTCTTAATTGTTCAAAAGATGTAGTGGGTGACACAGTGACACAGACTGGTGGTTAGGAATACGATTTTTCTACAATTAGCAACAAACTGGAGGTCTTTCAGACCCTGGCTTTGGGCATTTTACTGCAGAACACCCTGGATTCAGTCAGCCCCAGGAGCCTGTCTGCAGGGAGCACAGCAGCTAGGGATTTGAGAACAGATATCTGACTGAATAACATTTGCTGGGGAAAAAATCTTTTAGTTTATTTTTAACAACACGCAGAGAATGAAATTTCCAATACCAAGTCACTCTTGATCATGATCCCTGTGCATGATTTACTTCAAAAGCTTTGTTGCAGCTTTTTCTACAAAAAATTCAGGATGATGTTCCCTTCCTAACAAGACACATTGCTCATTGGATGAACTATTGACTCCTTATTGACTCCTTATTGACTCCTTTATAGAGCCTGGGAGAGTTTTAAAATATTCTTGTCATTGTGGTCAAGGTAGAGAGGGCCTGCTATGAAAATGCACATGTTAAAATGTCTAATACAAATTTAAACTACACAAGTGCCAAATCTTTGCTGAGATCTAATGCAGATTTCTGAATAAATGTAAACATAAATTCTAGCTGATGAGTGCATTTGGATGATTTCAGTGTTACATGATGCTTTGAAGTACTGAGAGATTAAGGAAATATTTAATATGTTCTTTAAATCACCTTGACATTCAGCACTCATATATAATATTGAATTTCCAGTACATTCCAATATTTCTTGTTTTCTTTAAAAAACACAGTGTCCATCTCCTGAAATTCACACCACCTCAGGAAGTCTGTAGTGCAAGCTTCTCCTTAAGGCAATCACATCTGAGCTCATTTGAGGTTACCCAGAGCTTTTCCAGGTGGGTCTTGAAAGCCTGCAGGGAAATAGACTGGCACAACCTCTCTGGGCAGCTTGTCCCTCTCCTGTCTGTCCTTACAGTGATTTCCATCCCATTCCATCCTGTCCCCTCCCCATTATGTCAACTCAGAGTGTCCCCTATTTCATTTTATGGACTCTATCTCTCATCTTCCTTCCACATGAAAAGATTGGTTTTGTCCAATCAAAAAACTCCTCCTACTTGTTGGAAAACTGTTCATATCCATCCCAGTTCTCTTTCCTGATCTTTACGAGTCCTCCATGTTCAGTAATTCTCCTACCAGGTGTTTGACATCAGCTACCTAATAAAAAAGATGTTTCATTGATTGCATCAGCATCAAAATTAAACATCTGCTTTTCATAAATCCTTCAAGTGTTACTGGATTGTTTTTCCTGTAAAATATTAGGAATAAGGAAAAGCGAACATTTATATCTCAAGATCATTTTCATGCCTGCACTTGTAAAATCCGATGTAGCAATGAAGGAGAAAAAACATATGTGTGTTTGTTTTATTGACATAAGTATTATTTTAGTATACTGTTAAGCTATTTTTAGCATGAGAATATGGTTTTTTATGTGTTACTTACCCTTCTGCTACCTGGAGTGTTGTGTTCAGCTCTGGGGCCCCAGCATAAGAACATGGAGATGTTGAAGCAAGTCCAGCAGAGGGCCATGAAGATAATCAGAGGGCTGGAGCACCTCTCAGATGGAGACAGGCTGGGAGAGATGGGGTTGTTCAGCCTGGAGGAGAGAAGGCTGCAATGGGGAGATTTACAGTGGCCTTCCAGTATCTGAAGGGGGCTACAGGAAAGCTGGAGAGGGACTTTTCACAAGGTCAGGTAGTGATAGGACAAAGGGGATGAGTTCCAAACTGGAAGAGGATAGATTTAGATTAGATACTAGGAAGTTCTTCCCTGTGCAGGTGGTGAGGCACAAGCACAAGTTTCCTAGAGGAGCTGTGGGTGCTTCCTTCCTGGAAGTGTTCAAATACAGGCTGGATGGGGCTTTGAGAAACCAGGTCTAGTGGGGGATGAACTTTAAGGTGCCTTCCAACCCAAAACATAATTCTATGATTATGTTTCATTCCACTAGATATAAACTCCAAGGATGAAATCCTGGTCCTTCAGATGCTAACAGGAGTTCTGCTGTTGACAAAGAAAGGATCTCACATCTGCAGTCACACAATTTTTTTTTTAAAAAAAGTACTGCATACTAGTGTGCTCTCATCTCCTTTTACATATAGAAGTATTTTGGTTGGTTTGTTGGTTCGTTGGGGTTTTTTCCCAACTTCTATTGAAATCCTGGCAGGAAAGGCTTCATTGTCTGTAGATAGAGTTTTGGTTATAGGTATTGTCTATCTGACTGACTGAGGTGCTTTTCATCATAATTTCCTTGAGCTTCCCTACTTTTTTTCCAGACAGGGTGTTGTCAGGAATTCACTTCTGTACATCTGAAATAGCCTGTGAAAGTTGATGTGCTAACACCAGTGTTCCTGGCAGGAATTCTGGGGAATGGAGCTGCTGAATGACAGTAGAGGCCAAGGTTTTGAAACAGCGCAGATGTATGCATGTTTGCACAACTTTAATTTTCAGTCATATTGTATTAAAATATGTAACTTTGTGGAAAGAAAGTCTTCATGTGTATTTTAAGTGAAACAGGACTGACTTGGATGCATGATGCTTAATATAAAGATACAATATATTGCCATACCATTGAATTATCTTTCTACATAATCAGAGTGCTACTTACAAGAAAATCAGCATTCCATTCTCCAAAGACCTCTTCTGAAAGTCATATTTCTTTAGTTATTTTTATTCTGCTACTTTTTTCGTTTTACTTTCTTTCTTTTGAGTACGGATGAATGGTCATCAAGAATAATTTGTATTTCCTAAACATCAGCCACATTACAAAGCTGGTACTGAATCTTTCTTGCCACTTGATGTGCGGTCATTCCTCTTCTAATTATTGCATTGCTAGCCTATCTGACTTGTTTATAGTCCATTCCAGTAATTTATAAAGATAAGAAATTGCTAAAGTAATTTGGAAGCCAGCAGACATCCCACATGGTAGAGCTTCAAATAGATGTGGTCTTTTTCCTGTCAAATAAACTCTTGCTTTATATTCACCATTTCTTTTGCAACCCTTGATTTTATTTAGCCTCTCACTTATGGATGAGTCAACGTGGAGATCTTTGTCAATCAGCCAGTTATTCCATCATTGCAGATGTCTAGCTCTTCAAATAAGCATCTTCAGGGAGAAAAAAAATATTTTCTTTTAAAAAATAATCTGTAAGTGCACCAGGTTAAATTAAAAATGTCATTAGAAAAGACCAGTTCTGTGACAAAAGTAAATTTCATATGTGAGGGATGACCTGAAACCAAATGAGACTTAATAAAACGAACACACAACATAAATCATGCCAAATCAAAGTTTATTAGTACTGCTGGAAGCTGTATTTGGTCTTCTTCTGCTTCTCATCAAGCTTTTCCATTATAAATTCCTCACTGTCAATGTTGCTTTTAAATTGAAGACCAGCAAAGTTGGTCTAAGTATGAGCAGGGCCCCTAAAGATGGGACCTTTAGGCAAAACACCTTGGCAAGTGAGTAGGTCCTCAGACAGCTTTGCTGTCTTAGAACTAAGCAGGTAGCAGGCCATAGCAAAACAATAATGAGTAAGTGCTGCTCTGCTCATTAGAAGTCAAATTGGAGTGTAATGCTTTAATCAGACTGTAAATAAGTAAGGAGACATGCAGAAAAGCCACCAGTAGCTCTTATGGTGACACTTGTACAGATGGTCTGGGCACTGACGATGGCATATTTATACATATTTATGTGCATCTTATCCTGATGTGCAGAATAAAATATTTTATACGCTTCATTTTGCCTCTGAGGTATTATATTGCCCAAAGGCAAAGAATGAAATCAGAGAAAGCTGGTAGAGGAGCAGCTGAACAGTGACCTCTCTGTGGAACCTTCCAGTAAATGACTCAGCACAGCAGCCAGGTTATTCCCCATGAAGAAAGCCTAATACCCAGCTGTATGAGAGATGGTTTTTAACATTCTGGTTTGGAGAATGTGGGAAGGGAGCATCAGATTCCAGCTTATTTGTTCAAGACAAACCTCTGGCAGACAGAGAAGGAAAGGCAGCAGCAGTACCTGAAAGCTTTTGTCTCTCAGCCCCTGCATGGGACTAATCTGAATCTACAGGGGCTGTGGACAGAGTATGTTTTATTATTTTAATAAATTTATATAGATGCCAGGTTCCACCTGGCTTTCAGTTCCTCATTCCAAGTGATCAGACACCTATCAGGTTATCCTATAGGTGACTGGAGCACTGCAGTGTGTGAGACACCTTCCTCATCCCTTCAGCACACTACTTCCCAAGGGGATGGCAACTCCACTTTTAAAGAACAAGTTATGGCCTAAAGAGTAAGTGGTATACAAAAAAGTGAATGTGTGTGACCTAAGAAGTGTTGAGGACACCTAGGGAGGCTGTCCTGCCTCTGAAGTGGCAAATGATAGCCACGTGATGGCCATACCTCCAAAAAACTACATCTGTGCTCCACTAAACTTCTGCACTTGCGGATGATACGCAAGAAGTCCGGGCATTGCCCCACAGAATTGTGTTTCGTCCTGGGGACACACAGTGTAGCCAGTGGCACTTAGAAACCCTCAGTCTGGGTAGTAATACTTCTTGATCTTTTTTCTTCTCAAGCTTCAACACCACTCAGTGGAAGTTGTAGCATATTGTTAAGTACTCAGGGACTGTGTTTTTACAGCAGGGGTTAGAAACAGTGATGCAGTGATGCTCAGTTTCAGAAGGAATTCTGGAAACCACCAAAATTTATATAGGTGAAAGAAACTTAAGGGAAGATCAGAAAGGGCATTTCACCCATAGGTAGAATATATCTTTCTGCAGAAAGCATCTCTCTCTTCTATTGGATACCACAACCTTTAAGTAGCACTTGTGTTCCTAAAGACCCTTCCTCATTTCCTTCCATCTGGTAAGAGTCCAACACAGGACATGGCTCAGCAGACTGCTTCATTTCCATGCTGTGTCAGAGCTCCTTCACTCTCAGACTCTCTATCCAAGGCAAATATTTGAAAATTTCTTAATAATACCTGAAGAAGAAAGAAAGGATTCTACAATAAGAACTTAAGCCACATTCCTAACTTCTTTAATGAGCACTCTAATTAATGATAAGGAAAAACATAAAAGATTAATTTCTGAAGGCAGCATTGATAGGAGTTAATGTCTTTCCTAGACAGTTATCATAAGGGTATATATTAACTGTCCAGACAACTGGACAGAAGAAAGTCACAAAGAATGTCAGACAAAATCGTATTAAAAAAATGATTTAAAGAATTTATATTACATTGTCGTGTTAGTGACCTGACTTTTTTATATTTTCTTCAGACTCGTAAGCTTAAACCAGGATTTTTCTTAGTGTAACATTTTTGGAAAAAACGTTTTTTCATAATATGCCATGCTATCTTTGTCTATCTATATAGGTCTGTCAGAGTCTTTTGCAATTCAGATTCAGGTTCACAAACCTTAGGCTCAGGAAATCTTTTATCATTTGTAGGAAACTAGTCATGCAAACTCCTGTCAAACAGAAAAAGGTGCAGGTTTAGGTAAGCCCTCATCTGGATTTCTTCACTGGTCAGGATGGACTGGTAAATGTGCTCAGAAGGATGGACACTGAAAAATTTCTAATGATGACAAAGTTTTCCTGAAGTGTGCGTTTGTGAATGTGTGCATGTACAAAAGAAAAAATAATAAATCAGTAGATAGGCACTGTAAATTACTTTGTGCTGTAGCTTTTTCCATCATGCCTTAACAGATGGTCTTCAGTAATTTGGTCTTATTTACATCTATTTGAAAATATTGGTTAAAAAAATATTCCTAAAAAAAAAATTCTGTCCGAGTTCTGTTTTTATGCAGCCATCCCCAGCCAGCAAGCTTGCTGGCTTAAAGTTCCACTTTTGGAGTACTGTTCATAGCTAAAAGTCAGGTTTTAGTTTATAAATCATTGTTTAACTCAATTAATGGAAGTTAAGCTCATTTTACAGCACATTTTCTTTTGGTTTTCAAAACATACATTTGCTACTCATTAGACGATAACAATTATTTAATAGCATAATTAGTTAGGCTTTGATTTGCGAGACATGACTTGAAACCATATGATTGCCAGAAATCCAGTAATTATTTTTAATTCAGGCTATAAAAATTCCATGCCATATTAACCAGCAAGGCTGGGAAAGAAGCCAGAGGCACCATTTAACTTTTTATGTTCAAAAATTCTTATTTTTCGAAACTATATTCAATGTATGCTTAGTAGACCAATTTCTATGCAGATATTTCAGTGTTAGATCTGTGAAGGCTAGTAAACACAGGATTAAAATGAAATGGAATCAAGAAAAAAAAATGTCTAGACCAGATCTTTCATGGTCCAGCTGCTCTGTGGACATAGTATGAGAATGTTTAAAAGGCTCCATCTCCAATGCAGCAGCATGAGGCACTCAGCAAATCAAGGCATTGTAACCAATGGGTCAGTGAATGCTATTTTGAAAGTGATGATTTAATTCAGCAGACATGAACTTAACCAAGATTTGTTGCCCCCTGCCTTGAAGGGTCTGTTAGAACACCTTTCTCAGCTAAAGAGCACTGGCATCCCTTAGATTTATTTTATACATCTACTTCACCAATGCTTATTGCTCTTAATCTTGATGGTGATCAAAAAACTCCTCTTCAGCACCAGCAAACTTTTCTGTATCATATAAGCTGTCAGTCTAAGACATAGTAGCTACTCTAAAATCCTCCTTCTCTCTGTAACATAAATTTGAAAAATCTCAGTTAGGGAGACTCTGAGCATGGTATTTTTGGTTGTATGATTCTGTCTTTCTTCACTCAGCTCCAGGTAGACACACTGCCTTTAACCTGTCCTCTTTAATTTTTGCAAGAGTAGCAAAAGTCTTTGTGGCTGTTAAAAAACCATCAGTTTCTCTCCGCTTTTTCCCAGTTTTGGATAGTACTGGCATGTTACTTTCTTACTTTATTTGCCGAGTGGAAATGGAAAAAAGTGCTTGATTTTATGCATAACATTTATCAAAATGTGTTTTGCGACAAAGTGTTTTATGTTATTAAGAATGCTAAAATTATTACTGCACATCAGTTTCATTAGGTAGCTTATTTTAAATGGGGCAGAATATTTTAATAACCCAAGAACAGACATATTTTACAACTTACAACTGGAGAGATATCTGTAATTTTTTCAATAAAATATGCATGAATGACTTTCAACTCCATTTAACTAATGTGTTTTGAAAAGTCTTTGCAATAGTAAATGCAGCAGATCTCAGGCAAGATTGGAAGTAATGTGCAAGCGTGGTTAAGAATAACTTTTCATTTTGCAGTCGAAATTTTAGACTGAGTATTCCTTTATGTAGATAGCCTCAGTATTATTCTGGAATGTGAGAGAGTGATCAACAGGTATAAAATTGCAAACTGCGTTGGAAAATAAAAAATTTCAGACATCATAAGTTACTCACAGTGTATTTGCTAAAGAAAAAGAAGCATATCCATCCTTTAATTGACTAGGAGAGCCTCTGGGAATGGACTATCAGCTGCTTCACAGATGGAGATAGTGTCTTCAGTAAGACAGTGTTGTCCTGAGCTGAAATCTACTAAACACAGAGTGATAACAGAAGTCACTGAGAAGAAACAGGGGTTAGTTGGTGCACACAGTGCGGATCGGAGTAGTCGACAGTCATTCAAGTCTCAGAATCCACAGGACATCTGAACCTGGAAGTGCTCATTGCCCTCTGCCTGTCTCTCACACATCTGCCAAGTCAAGTACATGGCACCTTTCACAGAACCACAGAATCAATTGTCAAGGTTGGAAAAGATTTCTAAGATCACTGCATCCAATCAGCTTTTGAAGTTATCCTGGTACAAAACAGCCATGCATGCAGAGGGACTGGAGGTTTATCCCCATGCTTTCTGAAGTTTGTGGGAACAAGTCTGGATCTTAAAACTGAACAAAGAACAACATTTGTAACTTTGCAAATAATTGACAAGATCCACCAATAGCACCTTAAAGATGCTGTTAGTAATTATCTACTCAAAACAGAGAGTTGTCCTGTCAGAGGAAGATGGGTAAGGTTTCAATACTGAAAAAAAAATGTCTTGAACCCAGAGTCATCCCACTTAGGCATATAACTCAATGAAATCAGATCAGGAAATCAGTGTCCCAAATGTTCCCTTATGATGAATATCTTGAGCTAATCACCTCCATGGAACAATTCAGCACATCTAAAAGCTTAGTCCACTGGTGCTGGGCTGCCTATAAGAGATGTGATTTTTTCAACAAACCATAGAAAAAAATTAAACCCAGTTCCAAACAAAGGGAACAGAACATCAGTTCTACTCCATCCCTAGAGCAGAAATATGCTATTTTTCACCTATTTCTAGGCCTATAATTTTGTTCACTTGTGAATCTTGAGCAGTTAACTTAAGAGGCAGAATGAAGATCATTACTGGGTTCACTGGGTTCAAAGACTGTCCTTCCACTCAGTTCTATAGCCCAGTTTGCACAAGAGAAAGCCCATGAGTTAAAACAAAATTAAGAATTGCAAGTTTAGTCCTCTGTGTTTCAGTCAGCAGCAGTTACACCATCAGATGCTGTGTACCTGCCTCACAATTTTTTTACATCTGCAAATATTGTCAACACATACATTTGTTTTCAGTGTCTGAAAGGCTGCCTTGATATATTCAGTTTTCATATGCTGTATCGAAAACGAAAATGAAAAGCAGTATGAAAAGTATAACATTATACTTTATGTGTTGGTAGTGTTGGAGCGAAAACACACATAGACACTCATCTTCATTTTAAAAACCTTAACTTTACTATTCATAGAGAGGTGGGGTTGAAAACAGAGCAAACCGAAAACCAGATAGTGTAAGAAATATAGCAACTGCAATGACAATACACTATTTATTGTGTGCTAAATTGCCCCGTTAACATGACTTTTTCTGACCTTGAAATATCACACTGAAGACAAAAAGAGTAGTTCTTCCTTAATGCTTGTTGACTTTTGCATTTTATGTGGTAAATTACAAGATACCTGGCCATTATAAGTGTAACTCTTGTGAGTCCTTGTCAAGAACATACATTCAGCATAATCTTCAGGTAAATAATGTGTGAACAAAGGTCAACTAAACATTATTTGAACAAACATAGACTAGAGATTGATCTAACATACAATTTCCTAGGATGAGAAAAATATCTGAGGATTAAATGATTATAAATTTGGTGTGCAAGTTATGTCACCTCTGCACGTGACAGTTTTTTTAGATCCAAAGCAAAAGTCACCACTGCCAGAAATGTAGACCTTACAGTTGTTTTCTTTCACCAGTGCCAGATCAGGCAAGTTTATTACAAAGCCTCTTTGTTCCCCAGAGAAAAAAAAATAAAGCAGACACAATATTACTCTTTTTAATGCCGTAGCTGTTATTAATGATTGAGCTCCATCCCATCCAATTTCTAATCAATACAATATTATCCACCTTAGTATTTCTAATTTAGCAATTTATTCCAGTGTGATTAAATTAGGTGACTAAGAATTAGGTCAACAACGTTAAGTATTTCATTGCTCAGATAATAAAGAGATGAATGGAACAAAATTATGGAAATATTTTGCAAGAAATAATTCATTTTACTACCATGGATGATGTGTGTTAGTAGCTGATGATTTATTTTCTTCTCTCCATGCAGTAGGAGGTCAAACCAGAAAGAGTAGCAGTCTTGAGGAACATTTGTATGATTTTGCCCATGTTACTCCCTTCCAAAGGCAAAATTGACATCAAGAAGTTATATATAGTGTCTGACAACATATGGGATGAGGCTGAGGTAAATGTTCTAGGCATATTGCCTGGATATATCCAGATTTCAAGAAGGTAGAGTCAGCTTCACTGAGTATTGTCCTGGTTTGAGCCAGGATAAAGGTAATTTTCTGTCTTGTACTTTTGCTTTCAGATAAGTCTCTTGTAAGTAGTTGCACTTGCTGAAATTAACAGAAGTTTCTCAGACAGTGTCTGCTTCTAGGACTGATAACACTGGATATTTATAGTTACTGCTAGAGACTGGTATGTAAGCTCAAGGACACTGCTCTGCTCTGAGGGAAACATTTTACCCTGCAGAAGGAGTAAAGAGGTCCCACCTGAACCCCTCCTCTGGGGAGGCCCGAGACAAGATAGACGCCAGAACTGACCAAACAGAGTATTCCATCCCATACACCTCATACTCAGTATAAATTTGAGGGATCACGAGGGTCAAACACCTTTCCTGCTCTTCTCCTGCCCTTTCCTCTCGTCCTGCCTTCCTCCATCGTTTCCCTGTTTGCTTCGGCATCCTGGGAGGATTCCGTCCGTTCGTCTGCCTGTGGTCCTGATCCGTGCCAGCCTGAATCTGTGTGTTCCTGCCTCCAGCTCCCGACTGCTCCTGACCCCAGGGTCTAGCCTGGACTTTCCCAGGGCTGCCCTGCAGCCTCCGTGGTGATGTGAGAGTTATTGGGGAAAAGGGGGGAGGAACGTGGCATCAATCTTTTCCTGTATACTTGTATATTTGTATATATTTAGTAAGCTTTCTTATTCATCATTACTGTTTCATTAAAGTTGTGTAGTTTAGTTTCCAACCCATGAGTTTCTTTTCTTTACTCTCTCTCCTTTCCTTATCAGGGAGGAGAGGGGGATTAATATAAAAATCTGTTTTTCGGTTTAATTGCCGGGCCAGTGTTAAACCGTGACAAGTATTTAGGCAGATGCTTATAATATGTTAAAAATTTACTCAGATCAGAGTCCTGTGTAGCAGACACAGAAAAACCATCCTTTTTAATCTGTTAAAACTACCAGCAAAATTTTCTTGCTCAAAATCTTGCAGCATTAATTTTACAAGTTAAAGCTTCAGTCTAACTCCCCATTCAGTATTATAAAGAATGTCTGTGGATGTGTGCATTTATGCACTTGTGTGTAAGGGGGAGAGAGGTTGTGTGTGTACTCACACACATTCCTGCATGTTAAATAAAAGATACATACAATAAGGGCAGTTTTAAAAATGGGAACATGGTACTATTGACTTAAAACTCTGAAATAAATTTTTGCATATAAACATCTCTACAATACCAGAGCAATGGGAATGTTTTATTCTGGACCAAAAAGACAATGCCAGTAACAAGAGTCTTAATAAAAATATTTATTTTATTCCCTCTCTCCCTCAAGAGAATTGAGATAATTTTTTTTTTTCCTGCTAAGGAAAATATTTGAATGTAGTAGTAGAAACACAGTTTGCAAATTATATTTTAGAAGAGTTTTTCACAGTGAAAGGTATTAAAGGCATTAATTATCCTCAGATAAAGATATGGATTTATGGAGGATATACAAATCAATTTGGTGAGAAAATGTGAAGAAAGTGTGACTTGGATATGTATCTTAAATTACTTTATTTTGCTATCTAATATATGACTAACGTATGAGAACTATGATTATTTTCTAATATGAAATTGGTACTGTTATTCCTAAAGTCAATTGTCTGGATTCATAAAGTCCATGAGAATTTTTAATTCAAACTTGAATAAGGTCATCTCTTCACCTCTGACTTTTCTAACTAAGATACATCTGACCTACAGCTATTACAAGTAGTAACCTTTTAATTAGCATGTATGTTAATATATTCATAATGAATTGCATATGAGAGAAGTAGTGTTCTCTTTCCCTCATCTCCTCTATGACATTAAAAAAAATGTAGTTCATCGTTTTACATTTAATGAACTACATGAGTAAATTCTGTCTTTTCATGCTCTACTACTGACACTCCTGAGTTTTCTACATTTCTCAGTCCTAAGAAGTGATGAAAATAAACTTTTGGTGTACTATAACATCCATGAATTTCGAGTTAAGATTCACTAGTTACCTGATGTTTGCATGAAGTAGGAATGTTAGCATATTCCTAACAGTAATGGTACAAGACTTTGGAAATGGTGAACATGTGGTTAAGAATTTGCTTGTATCCCTAAAGACACCTCAGCTTGAAGCATTTTGTAAAGACATCACTGTTCAAATGTCACACTCAGAGAAGATGAGTTCTTTACAAAGGTTCCACATCTGATGTGAATGACTGAACTGTAGAGCGCCAAGGTGCTTGTCTTGTGACAGAGTAAGAGAAGCTTCCTGTTGGTGTTGCAAATTTCAACACACATCCATAAGTGTATTTATAAATACATATATTCATCTACATATATCTCTTGTAACATAAAAAAAAAATTTCCTTGTTCGAAATCCGCTTATCTAATTGTTACACAACAACCAAGTAGTGCTGGTAAATGAATTTTTCATGTCAAGAGTGAGTTGTAAAATACTTTGGGATATATTACCCTTGTAAACAGGTTTTATACACTGGGATTTACAGATTGTTTAATTGACTATTAGGAATGTTTTGCCATACTACATCAATTATAGAAAACCTATTTTATTCCTTCAAAAATAATAGAATGTTTTGGGTTTGAGAGGACTTTAACAATCATTTAATTTCAATGCCCCCTGCATGGGCAGGGACAACTCCCACTAGACCAGGTTGCATCCAGCCTGACCTTGAAGACTTCCAGGGAGGGGGCAGCCACAACTTTCCCTGAGAAACCTGTGCCAGTGTCTTACCACCCCCACACTAAAGAATTTATTCTTAATGTCCAACCTAGATCTAACCTTTTCCAGTTTAAAACCATTAACCCTTGTCCTGAAATGCCCATAGCAACCCTCCAAGAATTCATATGCAAAGGTTAATATTGTGCTTCTTTCTTTCACTCATTAAACTTCAGGTTTAGGAAAGAAGACTCACTTTGAAAGGTATGACACATTCTCACCCCGTGGTTACTAAAGCATTCTGTCTCCCAAGAGTCAATTTTTGGAGGGTGCCCATATACTGCACCTATAAGCATATGAGAAGACAGTTTTTATTGATCTGTCTTGTGACACAATTTTACTTTAAGAAAACAAACAAAAAAAAACCCCAATTACAAGCAGTGAATGCCCATCTTTAAGGCAATAAGGTAAGAATAATCTCAGAAACACTTCCTAGTTTACCTAATAAATGACCCAACACTATCATTCACTTTTATTAAGGGTACAACAGCAGATTTTGTGTCTGATACAGGCCAAGCACAGGCTAAACACAACACAAGCTGTGTTGTTATGTGTTAAGAATTTTGGAATCAGGTAGCATTGTCCATATCTAAATTATTCATAGTCCATCTTAACGTGCCTTAAGTATCTGTACATACCAGATAATACTTCATTATTAACAATTGTCTTCATTTATGTTCTTTATCTCAACAGTAGATTACTGACAGATCTTTCAGATAGTCCTATAAAGGTAGCCTTAAATGAAGGTATTAAATATGCATGAAGAAATACAAATTAGAGGAGCACAGAAGACATATTTCCTTAGGTTGGATGGGGCTGCCACCTCTATTTCAGAAGCATCCACTACCACAGAACAAAGGTTGCCAAGTGTACCTCAGAGTCCAGTCACAGACCCAGTTCCTCCAACAGCCTCCTTAACACACCTCAGTTTAGCCACACCAGATAATGCACATCCTGAAAACTGGGTCCAGAGTTCAGTGTGTGCATCTTGGAGACCTGATGGTACAGCCCTTCTCTTGACCATATAGACCCACAAGTATTTTTCAAATAAGTGTGTGGTAATAAAATCTGACAATACCTATAATTCAACACATCAGCCTGGGAAGAGACTGAAGTAGAAAAGGGGATGAAGTTGCTCCTTATCTTTAAGGAATGAATCTGTCCACTTCCTCTCTGATACAAGTAAAAGCATGGATGTGCTGGGACATCCTGAGCACTCTGTGGGTGCTCTGTGCAGCTGATCTGCATTTGCCTAGCAAGTCAGGTAAAGGACATTTTTAGCAGATGCACAGGGTGTGAGCAGACAGGCTCTGCAACACCTACAGAGTGGTCAGTGCCTTCACAATGCAAGTGTGGACCCAAGGGCAGCTGATCGGAGTAAATGAGTATGCAAAATATACATGGCCTGGACATAGACAGCTGTCATTTGCCCTCCTGCCATTTTGAGTGGATGGCTGGGCACCCAGAAATCCCAGAAAAATGGCTAAAGCTGTTAGGGGGGCCGGAGGTGAAACATAAGAACAATGAGCTGCTGCCAAAAGCAGTAACATTGGCAGATGCATATTCCCTCACCTGCTCATGAGGCAGCCTGGATAGGAGGGTTGTGAAGTTACAGGCAGGACACACTATGAGGCTGCAGAACAGTAATTACTGTCCCATTCAAAATCACAAATTCAGTCATGGTCTCAAGCTACTGTCATTCTCGCTATAGAGTAAAAAAGTAGTTAAAATTTAAGGTAGGTGTTAGAAACATTGCCATCAGTCTTGCTCTGTGGTAAAATTACTACAAAGCATCTAGCTAAGGCTCTTCATGGCTAGCTAAGAGAAAAATGTGGCCTCTTAGGACTCTCAAAAGTATTTGTCTTACTCTTCCCATGCTTATTATTTCATGTCTTTAGATTGATTTATCATTTTATCCAGTGTTCAACCTTAGACAGTTCTTAGTAATAATCATCTGATACAGTATGTCCATAAAATAGTTCTCAGCATTTATTTTTGTTAGGTTAACCATTAAGATAATTCTAATGTTTCCTGCTTATCAGAAAGAGAACTGGGATTGCATGCCCCATAAAACACGAGTGTATATGACTTAGGTAGTTATGGACCTATTAATATGTTCTGCAAATAACACATATTGAAACATAACAGAGCACACTAAAATATGAAAACATAGTTAAAGATAGAGCATGTATTTTTTAAAGTATGAATATTGCATATTTGTCTCAGCAAGTTACAAACAGATGGAGTGTTGTGTTCAGCAGATTTCTTCAGAGTTTCTAAATCTGCCTGGTGGGAATTCCATTACCTGCACCAGCTGTACAGGTGACCTCTTTGACTTCCACTTGCCAGTCTCTGAATATATGGAGCAGTGCTGGAATGTTTTTAAACTAAAGTATATGCAAATGTGGACATTTTTGACATGTTGCTGTAGTGCCTGTTTAAAATGTATGCTATCTGGATTAACCCCTGCACCCATAATTATAAAATGTCTCAAACTGTTTTCATGTCCTTCTCTTGGTTAATCTACTTTCCTCTTTTTTTCCTGTATCAGAAACAATTAAGATTTCTTTTCAGCTGTAATTATGAGATTTTTTGTTTCATTTCACTGTGAAAAGTTGCTACTGTACTCCTTAGGCTGAATTTTCCAGGCCCTGAATGTTTACTTCTCACCATAAGTAAAAATGCTTATGGAGATCTTGAAAGCCTTCCATATTAGAAGCCTTATTACATAAGAAATAGGATACAGTTCTTGCTTTCATATAAATACAGCACATAAAGTATTTCTTCTTTTGTTTCCATCTCATTTATTTCAAAATACCAAAGTGGACACATCCATTAGAGAGCTTTTCAAAAGGTGCACTAAGGCCCGTATTGAAGAATGGCCAGCAGTTGTGTGGGTCTAAAGTAATTTTCTGGCCAAGAGCAACCACAGATTTGAGACATTCACTCTGTTACACAAATAATAAAATGTTCCTTTCCTGGGAGTATGCTCCCAGGACACTGGAACAGGGAACTTGTGGCTGCCCCCTCTCTGGAAGTGTTGAAGGCCAAGTTGAGTGGAGCTTTGAGCAACCTGGTTTAGTGGGAGGTGTGCCTGTCTCTCCACTTGAAGCTGGGCTGTGGAAGTTCTTCTGAAACCTTAGCAAGCTACAGGAATAAGGAGACAAAATGGATTTAGCTCCTTGAGTTCTGACTATGGTCTTCTTCCATTTCTGGACAAAACTTTTTCCAGAAGCAAAGGGAAAACAGAAAGATCACTCTTCAACTGGGGAAAACCTCTGTAATAATAGCAACAGCAACAACAACTAATACTACTAATGATAATAATAATAATAATGTATTAAAGTAGTAGTAATAACAACAACAATAGTAGTAGTTATGGTACTAGTGTATATTTTTATATACTTATTTTCTATCTCTTTTCTATCTCTTACACACCCTCCCTCTGGTCCTTCAGGTCCTTAGGTCAGTGATTTCAACCTGATGGCAGTGGTGGGTGTTACGAGGACTGTCAGTATCTGGAGTCCTTCAATGGAGGAATGTAATGTTCATGTTGATGATGTCATGTTCCTCTCTCCCATTTGATATGCCTGGGGACTTTGTTTTTTGTTTGCTAATATATTTTGACATGTTGTTCTTTCTCTACCGATATGAAGCTCCATATTACAGCCAAATTTATTATACACAGTGCCTTTTACCTGTGTGAGATACCATTTGTTTGTTTCTTTGGTATCTCTAAAAGCAGTTTTGCCCAGCTCTTTAGCTGACCATTGGTGAGTTGTTTATAGCCATGGGGTCTCTAGTGCTAGCCTCTACCCATTTCTGTGTCTCCACAGCTTGATGCCACTAGTCTTTTTGTACACTACATCTTTATGTCAGTCATTAACACCTTATTCTACATAGACCAACTGCTTCTTATTGTTACCTCAATAAAACTAGGATTATATGCTACAACGATAAAGAAAAGTAGGACACATTAGTCAGAACTACCCAGTCGTTAGAATACTTGCTGTTAAAACTAACCCAAGTGAAAAAAAACAACAGTTCAGATAAGGCAAGTCTGACACAACTCAGTCTTGGGTCTTGCAAACTCAGTTCAAAGCCTGTGGCCAGATACTAGCAATGTTAAGAGTGTACTGCAGGTCTACAAGGTCACAGTATTAAGTGCATGTTTTGTAACTATAACCACAACTCATGAAAAACCATCAGATCTTATTTTCATTTTGCATCACGGCAGTTATCTCTGATCACTCTGCATTGTACCAATTTCCCCTGCTGAATTAACGTCTGGCAGACTTTCACTGTCTGCTTTTTAACAGACCTCTTCTGATCAGTGTGCAAAACGCATTCTGACCCAGTACACCCCACTGCTGCTCAGAGTCCTCTTCTCTCCCCAGTACGCAGTCTGTGAGGCACCTGCCTCCCTGCTGCTTCATCAGCTGGGACTAGAAATTTGCACAGTAAAGTGAGGACAGATACTCCAGGCAACCTTAGGAAAGAATTAAAAAGGAACAGATGAGGGGCAGAAATAGGATAGAAAAAGAAATTAAGCAGGTTTTAGGAATGGGACAGTGGCAAGAGCAGGAGGTGGCAAAGAATCTGAACTCTCAGAAGTGACATGATTACCAAGAGCAGCTCAGTATTTGCTACATACAAGGGACAGAACTCATAATTGTAGTATTAGCAACATGTCTACCTTCAGCTTCACAAACTATATCACTGTGAGAGGTATAGGGTAAATTTACATGTCAGATACCTAATAATCTTCATGAAATGGCTAGTTGAAATGTCAAATTTATTGTCTATTCTAACAAACTCTTCAGAACTACCCGAGACTTTAAACATAATAGATTTCCTCTGGCTAGCACTAACCCTCTCTTTATATTTCTCAGCACTGGATAATTTTTTAAAAATGCATTTACTTTCAATCTTAAAACTGTCAGGCAGTAATAATTCTAATCTAAATTTACAAGGATCAAGTAGCTGCTTATGGAAAGTGTTCTGTAGGTACTGCAAAAATGGTTCATAGTTTACAGTGGTCCAACAAATGCAACAAGAGGTTGTGCTTGTAGATAATAAATTTGGAGTGAAGATTTAGGATCACAACCATGAATTTGAGCTACTGATCTAAAATCAAACTTTAGTCTAATATCATCTAGAAAAGTGATTGCAACATTTTTATTATAAAGTCTAGATAGAGCACAAGTTGTGAGCAGTTTCATATTCAAAAGTGAAAACCGTAATTCTTTAATTTGCTTTGAAAAATATTTTTATTTCCCATCAAAACACAGCTGAAATGTGCAAGGATTTATCTGCCTTTAAAAGTCACTTTCAGCAACAGCAGTAATCCTTTTTTAGATGGTGAGCACTGAAGCTACCTGTAAACCAAATTGCATTTTCCACACATGACAAGGCTATTCAGTATAATGGAACCCAGGTGTTAGACTAATTTCTAATTTAACCATAAATGAAGAAAAGAGAAATATTAATCCTCAATGCAAGTTGTTGTAGTATTACAGAATCCATCATAATGAAGAAATGACCCCACTTTGCACAAAGGTTAACAGTACAAATGGTACTGCATTGACAAAAATGTTAATGAGTGTGTGGCAGCAGGTAAGCAAGAACTGGCAGAAGGAAGCTATTATGATAGGCAGATAATTACAATGGAAGTCATGTCTTTGGTAATGACTAGGATTCACATCACATATCTTTTCAGTCACAGTACAATTTCACTAGCTCTGTTTATGGTAATCTATGGGATTATTTGACAGCAAGGTGACACTGTGACTTTGGAACAAATTTCTTTCATAGACAGCACAATTACTGGTATTGTGACATTCAATTAGATACATCACTGCTGTACAAGTTTTATTTTATAAAATAAAATGCTGTCCATTTTTGATTTTAGAAAATATACAAACATAAGATATATTCTGCATTGGGACATGAAATTTTTTTGTTCTCAATTTGGGTTTCGTCATGCTAAATGCTTTGGTCTGCCTAATGTGAAGGGGTCAGATGAAAAATGTAACAACTGAGATATTTTTACCATTCAACAGCAGGATTAATAAAGAAAAGAAAGAATTATGCATTTCAGATATGTAATTGTCTTAAGGAGAAGGAATCTAGATTTTGAGGCAAAGTTCATCTGTGTTATAAATTCTACTACACAACAAAAAATGTGTAATATTCTTTTCAAAAGGGAATTCTGTCAATAGATAGACACGTTATACTGTATTCTAGGCCAAATCTCCAGCTAATCTATTTACATCAATCTCACAAAATAGCCACAAATAGAAAAATATTCAAGTGAAGAATCTGTATTATCTATTCTTCCCTTTAGGAAAGGAATATTTAAAAAAAAAAAAAAACAAACAAAAAACAAAAAACCAAAGAGAGAGAGAGAAGAAAACAGTGACAACAAATCTGGTGAGTAGTTCCTGACGTTCAAAAATATCCTTGGTCCATTCCATGGCAATAAGCAGGTTCTTACTGCGAGCATGTAATTGAAAGAGCAGAGACTAGAGCTCCCCATCAGTATGTAAGTAAAAATAATTCTATATTCCAAAGTGATAAAAGATGTACTTCGGCAGACAGCAGGTTTTTTTAAAAAAATGTTTTCTGTTTGAAATCCTTCAAGAAATGTTTTGTGAAAACAAACCTTGGCTTCTGGGATGCTATCAACATTTTCTCTTTGTACTTTATGTGCGTGCTTTGGAGCCTGAATTTGTGTGACTGGACACCTAAATTAAATTTTGTTACTTCAGTTCTTTCAGTGGCTGACCTAATCTTCCAAAACTGCCTCATCTAAAATCTCTCTTGCTTCATGAGGCTGTATCTTCACAAACACAACAATGTAAATAAGGATTTCATAGGGGAAAAAAAAAAAAAATAAAAGAAAGGAGTATATAAGAAGGAATATGAATCAGAAGCAAAACTTGTCTAGAAGGCAAAAGAATGTCTACAAACACATTGTCTTACTTTTAGCATACCTCTTGTCCTACTAGTGATTCTTTACAATCTTCTTTGTAACTCTGTGTGAATTGTTCATTATTTTAAAATATGAGATCTAAATATTAATCAAAGAACAGCACTCAGGAACAATAATGACTTATTTTGCATGATGTCTGCATCATTCAATCGAATTTAAGTGCAAATTTTTATATAGAAGTAGGAACAGGTAGCTCATTTATAGTGATTATGGAAAAAAGTATCCCATTGTTTCCATTTCTGCTAAGAAATTTGCAACTTGAATGAAAAAAACCAAAAGGTATAATGGGATGAGGAAGCTGATAAGATTTGATAGAGCAGTCATGTTTTTCTCTCTCCAAGGAGAGAAGTCGAAATCATGATGACCTTACATTTGTAGAGTGGTTTTCATGACAAAGGATGCCGAAATGCTTCAAAAACCTGACAAATTCCATCCATAAATTTTACCATTCAACACTGAATTTCAGCAATGTCTGTTGTGAAAGGTTTTTAACAACACACAGTAAAGTCTAGTTCACTTTAGGACAAGATATGACTGCTATAAAGCAGAAAGAATCTCAGCAGGCAGACAGTAACACTTCAAATGGGAATGCAAAGAGCCCACTGAAGTTAACATGCTACTTAGGAAGAGTGGCACATCAATTTAACGACCTTCCTTTTGTGTTTTGAGAGGACCATACATGCAGTATCTCATTGAGCAAGTCCAAGTGCACTTGATGCACTTAGAGCCCAGTTCTTCAAGGTGCTGCTGAGTACTGTGGTTCACAAGACAACAAAGTATAAGCCTGTGAAAATGACACTATTAGATGGAAGTAAGTGCTTAAGTGTTTTACTGATCAGAACTTTCAGAGATGTATAAAAGAGTCTGTGTCCCTGAGAGCCCAACGTTCACATCTTGAAAGCAGGGTTTCTGAAGGAGAGAAGTAGAAGCAGGGAGAGGGGTTAGTGTTTTCCATGGTTTGTATGGACAGAAATAGGCAATTCCCCTCAAAATCCTTTCTACACCTTCCTTGAGAATTTATGAAGTTAGAGCTGAAGAGGACACGGGTTCTTTTCAAATAAATAAATAAATACATAAAGGATTAAAACATATCAGAAGACATTTAGACAAAACCTAGGTCTCTTCTAAATTTCTACACAGTTGTTAAACTCACTGTAGAGACGCCTGTTTCTATAGACATCTGTGCTGCAGCAAAGATTGCCCGAGGGGAAGGTCTTCTGAAAGCACTAGTTTAAGTTTCTCAGATGGAGGCAATTGAGCCTGAGAACTAATTGATGCTGCAGCCATGGATGCTGAAGGTGCCTCGGGATGGAGAGAGGAGGCAGCAGTCCGATGAGACTTTCAGGAGATAAGGAGCATGTCCAAGAGAAGAAGCAAGAGTGAAAGTAACAACAAGGAAGGCTGATTTTAAGTAAGAAAAAACTATTATACTAGTCTTTCCCTGAAGTTCATCCCTAGGTGCTTCAGTCATACTTGGACAACCTCAGAACATCTGTCCTCAGACACCAAACCTCTGGGACCAGATCTGCTGCCTTTTATGTCAGCATTTGGATTGAAAGTATGTTGCTTATATTAAAGATGTCTTAAAAGGTGAGTTATGTGTCACAAAAACCATCTAAATAGGTCAGTGTGGCAACCTAAACTTGTAATAATTCCTAAAGCCAAATCTAATGTTAAAGGAGGTGTGTTTTTTTTTCCATTTACTTTTTTCCAGGTTAAGACAAACATTTTAAGAGTGTGGAAGTGCACATGCAGTAGATGCCTTACTACACAGTGATACATGCAGTGTACAAGTTACATGCCCAGCCTCTATGGGAAGTATTAGTGAATTTGTAGCAAATGGCTGCAGAAAAGCCCGTTTTCCACCCAGGAGAGGCAATCAAAAAAGACTGTGAACAGTATGACTTCTAAAAACCTAACCATATCAAGGATAGTTACCCAGGATTTGTTGACTGAACCCAAGAAGGCTTCCTGAGCCCCCATGTCAGAAACATGCAGCATTTCTTCCTTTTCTAAGCAGAAATCTGAGGTTTGAACCCAGATTTCTCACCTCTTGGGCAGTGTCCTATCAGACTATTGGTATTCTGCAGAAAAGGAAGAGATACCCTTGGCATCTTTTTTGTGTGTGGATTAAGTAGAAGTGCATAGGAACCAGAAAGAGTTGAAACAATATCCAGTCATTTTCATTTAGTGGCAGGCAGACAACTTAACCCTATTGGAGGAATCCAAAGAGTAGAGGGAGAATGATGTTACTTTACAGATGGTCTTTTAAATCTGCTCTTACCTGACAGTCAGAAAAAGGCATCAAGATGGAATTGTGTACCAGTAAGCTTTTTTTCTTTTATTCCCAGTATTACAGGTAATTAGTCTCCTACTCCTCATAACAGATCTAAGGCATCAAGTGTGAAACCCAAGGGTAATACATATTCTGTGATACACAGGAATGCTCTCAGATCCCATGTATAAATATTTAGCACTGCAAGTTCAACTTGGTATCAGCAAAAGGTCTTGCTGGTAATCTCTATTCCCTGCCCTGGTTTCTATAGTAAATAAACATATTCCCAAATGGTTTCCCAAATGGATTCCAGTGAAGTGTCAAATCAAGAAACAAAAGCCTGGTGGACCATCAACTAGCACCCACAACAAATCAGCATGGATGAAGTGAGCATGAGGGCAGCTGGGGAATGGAGGAAAGTTGCAGGAGCTGGGGTGTGTGAGGGGTGAGGGAGACAGGGTTAAGATGCATATATATGCCTGGGTGCATTCATGAGAAGATGAGAAGGAAGCTCTGTAAAAGTAGCAGTGGGGGGAAGGGGATTCACCTCCTCATTCACAGTTTGCTCTGGGAAACTCCCAGCTTGTTCCCACCAGAGCAGATTGAACAAATCAGAGTAAAATCCACTCCTGCAGATTTAGGAAGTAGAAATTGAAAGAGAACACTGGGATGAAATACCCCTCATTCTCACACATGCAGCAGAGCAGATCATTTCCCCAGAGAGAATTTAATTTCCCTTCCCGCTTGGTTGCATTAGGGATAGACAGTGGGAGGAGGAGGAGGTAACTAGTAGTGAAAGGAAGAGAAGAAAGGGTATCCTCTACTTGGACATACGTGTGTAGGAGGAAGTTAAGGAAAAAAGAGGAAGAAGTGTAATGCTTTAACTAAGAATGAACACCCTCAACAAGCAGAAAGCAGTAGGATGAAAATGGAATGAAGGAAAAGCATCCAACTGTGAAGCATTTTGGGGAGAGGGACAGCTGTCCCTGGGGCTGCTCAACTTTGCACTGTGAAGGAGGGAAGGCAATTACCTAAAGTTACTGGATACCACAGGCTTCCTGATGCCTCTGCATCCATCACTTTGCCCATCTTGTCACCCATCTCTGCTTTGTTTACAACTGCTTCCCCTGTGAGTGGGGAGCATAGGTGTAAATACACCAAGCACTTCCCTATGTTTTGCTTAGCATCTAGTAGAGCAGGAGCTGCAACCATGATCTGTCTTTATGTATTGTTTCTTTACCCACCAACACAGAGCCTTTTGTGTGTGTCCTTCTTCTCCTTTTGTCTTCTTTGCATCTTGTTTTTAAGTGAGAGAAGTAGTTCTAGTGGACAATAACCTCTTGGTGCTGAACTCATCAGTTCTAGCACGAGGTAAGTTTCCCTACACACACCCTGAAAACTCCTGAACCTTACATCAGAGTTGGATTTTTCTGCTTGCTGACAGTTTTTGTTATTTTCACGTGTAATGGCTACTGCTTTCCAAGTTTTGAAAAACTACAATCAACACCTGAAGGCTCCTGTGGTAACTGGTACACATCCATGCAACTGAAAATGAAGTACTTAAAAACTTTAAAAATATCTCTGCCAAGGAACTATTCAGTGAGGTATGGCATGGCTAGCATTTCTTCCCTAGGAAAAAAGAAAACACCTAAAGGCTCTTTATTAGATTACTGTCCTTTGTAAAATTATGTCTTTTCACTATTTGGATAATGATTTTTTTTTCCTTTTTTGGGGGTTGCTCAAAACTTCAAAATCTTTCAGATATGAAGCAAAATTAAAAGCTTGTGGAAATTTGGGCATGAGGAATAAAGAAATAAGCTACTATGCTTTGCCTGATTCTGATTCCTGGTGATAGTTATTTATAGCTTGACAATTTGGTCTGTTCCATGCACCCCAGCTTTTATCAAACTGGAAACTCAGAAGCCACCCTAAAACAACACAGATGGCAAAATTATTTCCATATATTTTTGAGGTGGTCCTCTAAAGCGAATATTCTGCAGAAGCAGAAGAATGTGATTGAAATATGTTTAAATTTTAACCCCTTTTGACATTCGAGTTATGCAAATTTGATTACAACAGAGATTTAAGCCAAAACTGGATTGCACACTGAGCAACAGCTGTGTATGAGCTGCAGGTGGCTTTCCACAGCAGAACTCTGTTTCGCGGTCCTTCAGCTCCCTCTGCTGCTCAATCGATTCCCATATTTTTGGTATGTGCAAAGAGCTTTTACTCTATTTTGTTTTTTTTAAAAAAAACCCTTTGTTTTCATGAGAAAAAATGATGCAGATTAAAATTGTACCTAAAGCAATGAAATGATTGCTTGACTTGATAAACAATGCAATGATAAACTTGATAATGATAGACTTGATAAACAATGCCTCATGAAATTACTGTCCCTCCTTTTCTCAGGGAATTAGCAGCTCATCAGACTTTTTTGATTGCTTTTTGGTGACTTGTAGTGAATATATTCTGCCAATAAAATTTGATCTGATGTAACTGAAATGTATCTGTTGCTTAAGCTGACGTTTCCTGATTGTGTAATTTTATTTCTTGTGCTTTTTAAAAAATTATTATGTCTTTATATAGCTCAATGTACTACTGTTTAATAGTAAGGTTTCTTGCAAGTATTTCTGGAATAATTTCTTTCCTAGAGTTTGGTGGCATTCATCTATCAGAAATACAAAAGAAAATAACCAGCATCTTGTATCCTTGCATATTCAAGTCTTTATTGCTCTATTTTCCATTTCTAAGTAGACTTGACAAAACTTACCCGAGGTGACAGAAAACTATATTCATTAAAGCAGAACTGTGGTTAATAAAGTATAATGAAGGGAAGGAATTATCTGACAGAATATGTGTGTGAAGTATTATATAAAAACCTCAGTACCATACATCATACTGACTAAAAAGGGGATTTGAAAAGCAGTAAAGGTTAAGGGAATATTAACACACAAGATTATGCTGTTTGAGGCATCTCTGATCCTCAGGGGATTTTAGAAAACCCAGAAGGTCTACCCAGATTACATCAAAGACGGGAAGTTTAGAATTCAATGAGTAATTTTCTCCATAGATATGTAGGGTATTATATCCATTTTTTTTCAGTTTGGATATTCAGCCATATGATTATGTCAGTCACTGATGGAATTACCCCAGGACAATAAGGTTATGAAATCTCCATTTCAAATTCTGCAAAACTTTTGAAAGCACAGGTTTGTAGAATCTTGACCAAGATGTTACTTCCTCCAGGACAACTAGGATGACTTTCTGAGGGTTCTGAAATACTGTTTAGCCCCAGAAGCAATGGTACCTGTGTGTATGAATTACACTACACTTGTGAACTAAAGACAGCACACCTGCAGTCCAGTGTGAACATAAAAACTCGGTCAAGTCTGGCTTGATCAGATCTCTCAGGTACTGCTTGGATGCATTGCTTTGTCCTTTTTTAGGACAGTGCTTACGTTTCAAACCTTTCAAAGCATTTGCTGCTGTTCAGGAAATGGAGAAAAAAGTGCTGGCTCTGCTCAGAGGAGACAGCTGTCTTTGCTATTGCCCTCTTCATGCAGCTTGTTCCTTAGTGACACCCTAGGCCCATTGAGCTGGAAACTAATTACATGACTAAATTCTTCTCAGGAGGAAACTAGAGAATGACAGACAGATCCAAAAGGCTGTAGGCATGTGAAATAAATAGGTGGATTGCAGGACCCCAAAACTGCAGTTGAACAGGAGCCTCCTCAGAGGCTGCCTAATTCTGGAGGTGTTTGGAAGGACCTTCCCCTTCCAGCTTTAATGCCTGGCAGACACTTGAAATTTGTGCACATGCTGAGCTTCCCTGAGCAGGTCAGTGCCTCAGTTCTGCTCAAGTCTCAGCAGGGAGTCTGCTGCTCAACCACATCCAAACCTCCCAGTTATGTCTTGCCTGAAAAAGCTTCACACAGCCCCATTGTCACAAAACAGATAGGGACACAGAACAGGAGAAGGCAACGCTGGTCATCATATCCAGTCCTCTACCACCAGAGTCAACCAGAACATGAACAGGAATTCAGAGCTCAGGTCATAAAGGCTTTCCCATTGCTGACAAATGTAGGTCTCTACAGTAAAAAGGCCAACTGCCCAGCTGGGGAGTGCCACAGTCAGGAGAAAGCATTCAAGGTCATGCCAGTCAGCTTCATCCCTGCAAGAGATGACAGACCACCACTTGAAATGCTTCAGTGATTCAGATGGCTGTTTCCTCCAGGTCAGCCCTTCTCACTGGCCACTGGCCCAGTGGTCACTATGAGCCCAGAGAGCCCAGTTCCCTACCAACACCCCAGTGTGCAGGGTAACTCCTGCTGCAGAGGCATAATCGTGGGCTTCAGATCTCTTTTCCAAGCATCAGACTCACCCAGCCTTGCCTCTGTCAGAGCTCAGCTCAGCACTGAACTTGTCACTCAGGACTCGTCATTCAGAGGCTGCAAATGTAAAGCCTGAACAGCACGAAATGGCATCCAACTGCTTGACAGAAACACCAGTCATCCCTATCAATTTAATAAAGGAAAATTTCCTTTCTGATTCTAAATTTGGTGATTAGTTTAACCTTGAGCATCTGAGTAAGATACACCGAGGGGGTACTTTCAAGATTTAAGATCTCAAAGTCATCAGCTCATCCTAACTCAACCTTACCCAGCACTATCTCTGTGTGTCCCCCCACCAGTGGCAGTGAAGAACTAGAAACCAAAGTTAGGTAACTTCAGAGGTGGAAAGCCTGACAGAGGCAGAATAGCCCATTCCTTTGCAAACTATGCCAATGGCTAGGAGCAATTCCAAAACACAGGATTACTACAACAGAAATAAAATGCAAATAAATGTGAAACCACAACAATCTAGATTCCGTTCAACCTTTTTGTAATACTAAAGGACTTAACATTTCTCATCCTGGGATTAAGCTTTTCCCTAAACATTTCATCCTCAGTATAAACAATGCATATTCCTTGTTCTCTGTCTTATGTAGTATTACTACTCTTCAGATACATATATACCATTTACTATATTCCTGTAAATTAGCTATGACCGTTTTATAACCATTCAGCCTTGTACTGTGACTTAAATTCCCTCTTCTAATGTGTTTAGTCATCACTTCCACCCTCATCCATTTTTTCTTGGTTTCTTTCCAAACCTTGTTGAGAGATTTGAAGAAAGCAAAATGCACAGCACCACAAAAAGCAAGAACAAAACAAAAGAACTGAAAAACTGCAAATTTGCTTGGTGACCTTACATGCTGTCTAAGCCTGTCCAGGTGGAGGGTGGAATTCTACTGCTATTTCCAGATAGTTTTAACAAGTAACAGAGCAGAGAGGTTTTTTGCCTGACTAAATTAAACGTGACTATAACCTAATCATCAGATTCGTGTGCTTACTACCCAAATTCCAGGCACTTAACCTAGCACTACACCTGCAGCAGTAGATTAACACACCTGGAATGGCTGACACTTGAGGTAAGTTAACAAGAATTCATACTCTTATTTTCAAATTTTTCAAATCTCTAGAGTGTATGTATGCAAACTATGTATGTGTTTCCAAGTTCATGCTGATGCTTTAACAACATGTGGTAAAAGCATAATTGTAAGGCCAGACACTATTTGGGTTTCCCAGTACAAGACAGACAAGGAACACAATTGAGTGAGTCCAGCAACGTGCCATGAAGGTGATAAAAAAAGGTGATAATCAGAGTATCTTACCTAAAAAGAGAGACTGAGTGATTTAGCTATTCAGCCGGGACAATAAAAAGTTTGAGATCTTACCAAAGTGCATAAACACCTGATGGGGCAAGGGTGGAGTAGAGAAGACTGAACCAGAGCCTTCTCAACAGTAGCCAAAGGAAGGAGAAGAGGAAGCGGCACAAAGTGAAATGCAGGAAACTTCATTTACACACAAGGTGAAAAAACCTCCAAACAAATGTGCAAGAGTCATCAAACACTGGAACATGTTATCTTGAGAGTGTAGAGTCTCCATCCCTGGAGACAGTCAACACCCACCTAGAGACTCCCAAGCAACATGCTCTGGTTGACCTTGCTCTGTGCAGTGTGGTGCAAACAGTAGTAGTGTCTTCAGACATGTCTTCTCAACTTCAGCAATTCTATGCTTCTGCAGTTGTGAACCTTACACAGGAAAACTGGCACCACCACCACTACCCGGAGCTTGACATTCTGCGAAATTGAAAGCCTGCAAGAAACAGGAACAATCAGGGCACTAAATTTCCCACTTGAGTTTGGACTCAAGTAACTGTTACATCAGTAAGTGTTACAGCAGCTATGCCTGCAAACCTTTGAGGACTCACATCTCCAGTGCATCAGCGAGTTATACCAGGGGTTGAGTGGCACCTCTAATGTAAAGAGAAGAAAAAAGTTCTCTTACATCCCTGACAACGATTATAACAACTTAAAACTGGAAATAATGGAGGAATGAGACAGCTTCTCTCAGACTTAAGATGAAGCTAGCTGCTCCTTGCTTTCCTTGGATGGACTTACCCACATAACAACTATAGGAAGAAGACCAATAAGCCACACCAACATTTTGAGCAAGCTCAGCCTGGTGGACAGAATCTCACCAATGCTTACGCAAAACTCTTAAAAAGCCAAAGTATGTATCTGTAAAGTTAACATTAGATGAACTGGAATTCCAAGAATTTCAGGAGATGCTCAATACTAAATGTGGCAGTTTATTAAATTTTGGGTTTAGGCATAGTTCCTAAATCTAGATCCAAAGCTGCAGTTCAGGTGCCCATCTTTTAAACTGGAGTGATGAAGATCATTAAATTTATGACTGTGCATTAAAGACGGTGGAAATATAAAGATTTTATGAAAAGATTTATTCAGTAACAACAGAGCATTTAGAAACCAAGTCCCAGTCATACTGCACAGAATTAAATGTTCATTGAAATGTGCAGATCATTATTTGAAAAGTCTTCTGGTGTACTAAAAGTATCTTGCTGGAATAGCATGAGGAAACACAGTTCTTAAGCCTTGTTCATTTACTATATATACTTCCATGGAAGCTGGCTCCTGGAAGAAGTTCCAAAATTAATTGATACATTTGGTAGAACTGCTCTTTCCACCAGCAGGGTGTATGCAGACTGTAACGCCTGGTGTTACAGATCAATCAGATGTTACCACAATTTTTAGCATTTTTTTTTTTCCTTTACAAATTAGCATTATAGCGATCTCTGTTCTGAAAGTCTCTATAAGCACGTCTTGCATCTTTTTTACTATGTGGGATTCTTCCAAAAGGTTCCAGATCATTGAAGCAGGCATCAAAAACTTCATCCACAGCTTTTTCTGCTGTTTCTTTGCTGACTTTTCTAACAGCCAGAATGGAACGAATTGCTCTGTCCCGTACACAAGTCTAAAGTGGGGATCAGATAAAGAAAAAAACTGTTATTAGTAGTGTAAATATTTTCCTTACAGATTTTGTCAAGTATTAGCTACTAAAAAACACAATAATTTTTTATCACAGAAGAGTCAAACAATGCCTGTAATAAGTAGGAACACACATTTTTGTTCCATCCCGTGTTAACTTTGTGTTTGAGTTTTCCATGTGCAAATAAACTATCAGATAAGTAACAGACATTCCTAGTCAAGAACCAAAATAAAAATATGGTATTTGTTGTAGCTATCAAGTACTTGTACAACTTGAACACAAGAGAAAGTATGTCAGAATGAAACAGACGTTAAGTATCAGTATTTTTCCAACTGAAATGCTATAAAATATAAATAAATTACTGCTCTACTGGCCTTCATTTGATATCTCTCTTCATGGCAACTTTTGCTTACACATTTGTCTACTAAAAGATAAAAAAAAAAAGATGTAAATATCCCCATCTACAAGCTACACCTTTGTCATCCTCCTTCCTTCAGTTTTCATTACAGTTTTACCCACTTATAATAGGTAGGGCATTTCCACTATACTCCCTGAAAACCCTGTTTTTTCTTTGGTTTTCATTAATCATCCATTGTCAGTGGTAACGCTCTATAGTATGACTAAGTAGTCAGGAATTTCACTTCAACAGAAACAATATGGAAAAAGTTATCATGAATCATTAAAGGTGATTATAGGTTGACTAATAGAAAGCATCAAGTCCATGGCATCTACTTTTTTCCCCCAATATTTTCCACTATTTAAGTGTAGCAGGTCAAGATGGCTCATAAAAAAATCAGTATACTTTAGCATCTACAGTCTTTACCTGGTGGTGTCCTTTTAATCCAAATTTAAACCTGGCTATCTCATTCATCAGTGTACAGTCACCACTGAGATTAGCAGCTCGAATCTATTGAGAAAAAAAGCCACACAGTCAGAGAATCACATGGAAATAAAAGGCAAAAAAATGGTAACAAAGTTTTTTCTTCAATATCTTACTGATGACTGCTGGTAGAGAATATTCCCAGGAATACTCCTACCTATTGGGGAGATATTACCCTCTATATCTACCCTCTCAGCCTCAATGAACTTCAAAATATTATTATGAAACCTGTAAATTTCTCCAGGGACCAAGTCTCACATATACCAAAAGTTAAGTGAATGAGCAGAAGAGATACTACATATATGTGTATATATATGAACTGTGATAAGAACATGGAAAGTAAATATTCTCCCCAATATGTATCAGAAGCTGACACAAGAGTCAAGAAGAAAGGCAAATACCTCTCAAAGACCCATGTGCTTCAGGAAAAGTCACATTAAAATGAGTATATATGTTTTATCTTCTGAATTGTCCTGCCCTGTCTATTGTAATTTCTTTTGTCTGCCAATTCTTCTGCACCCTACGCCCTCAGTTAGGAAACATAAACCAAAATTACAGTACCTATAACTAAGTACCCAAGTGAGAATAAATACATGGAAAATGAAAACTCTAAGAATTAAAAAACTGGCAAAAAATGGTAAACACCTCATAATAAAATAAGTACCAAAAGACCTCAAGCAAAAAATAATCTCAAGAAGAGCAAGAATAAACACCATCTCATTTTATATATGTTCTCCAATGTTATGTTTGAGGCTTACTTGCTTTATTCTGCACTATGTGAATACTTAAACAAAAAGTAGATGATAGTTAGTAATTCTGAATTACTGTATTTGGTTTACATGGCAAGATGTTGGAAGCAGGGGCCTGCTGTGGTGGCTCCTGTGAGAGGACACAAGAGGCTGCCCCCACGTCAGAATTCTGTGGATATTTAAACATGGAAACACCCCTAGTAAACAGCAGTAATTAATATAATGACCATTAGAAGCATTTTAACTTACCTCTGAACAAGCTAAATGTTTGACATTTTTAAACCAGTCAACATGTGCACGGCAGTGATCAAAAGCATGAATCAATTCATGTGTGACCACCCGGTTCATATGGGATTGCTGGTGAATGTTGTTCTGACACAGAACAATCTGTGGAAGAAAAAATATAAGTAGACCTTTCACCAAATTCCAACATCTTCCTTATTTCTAGAAGGCACACAAGGCTCTTTAAATCATAGAATGGCTAGGGTTGGAGGGGACCTTAAAGACCATCCAGTTCCAACCCTCAAATCAGTGTTTTTCAACACTAACAGGCTCCTGAACAGCAGTGTACTAGGTCTGATACCACGGCATATCTTCCAATTATCTTGTTTTCATGATTTGAACTCAGATATCAGCATTTGGGGATTTAACCCTAGTAAAACACACTATAAAAAAATTGTATTCCTTTGAAAGAGGACAATGTGCAGTGCCCACCTGAGATGTGGCAGAATCAAAGCCTCCACTGACACAGCCATCACAGTTTTCACAGGAAAAATGACGGTCATTGAAGACAGTGCTGAAAGGCCCAAACAAATGATGTAATAGAGAATAATTTTAGAGAGACCCTAATGCCTACATAATAGTGATGTTGCTACACAGGAAAAGATGGAATAGTTTACATACCAACCAGAATGTTTCATAGCCTCAAGAAGGAGCTGAGCATACGGATCTAGAAAAACATTGCTGCAATCAATTTCTCTAGACAAAAGTTTTCAAAGTCATCTATAATCAAAATATAAAGACAGTCAAGGAAAAAAAAAACAAACACTACATAAGCAAATGTATAAGTTGCAGTATTTAACACTAATCCAAATGCAACTGACCTCTGTTACAGCTCAGGCTATGTAAAGACATATAGAGTTGTGATGTGGAAACAGGATACACCCTGAACTATTCAGGAATCTAGTACTTTTGACCTTATTGGATACTAGTATATGTAAACTGAAGGGTCTACAGGGACAACGGTTTTCACAGACAACCCTACACAGTGAAAAGGGCACAAATGAAGCAGAAATCAACAAATCTCCGTTTTCCAAGAGAAGACAAGGTCCTTATGATAAGAAAAAAGAATTAATAATGCTGCGAGTAACATTTGAAAGCGTATTTTCCATGTCTTAACCAAAATCAGCTTGTTCACCAAGCAGCTGCCCCAACCCCCCCAGCTGCTCGGGCCCCGTCCCGCCGCCCCGGGGGCGGGGAGCGGGGGGACAGCGGAAGGGCAGCAGCTCCCGCCCCGAGACCCTGCGGACCAAGGTCACCGCCACAGCGGGACCGCTCCAGCCGGGGACACGGATGTCCCCGCTTCCACCGGGGCGCCCTCCGCTGCGCCAGGGCCGGGCCGGGCCAGCCGGGAATACGCTTACTCGTGTCCAGGGTGATCCTCAGCATCACCTGGCACTTGTTGTGGAAGGTGAAGAGGCTGCGGACCAGAAAGCTTTGCGGTTTTTTGTTCCGGTCCGGGAAGAGCCGATAGCCGAAGTCATCCTCCTCTCCCTCTCCCTCCTTCTCGGCCACCGGTGGAGCTGCCTCCCCTTGCTCCATGGCAGATCCTGACCCCTCCCCGCGCCCGCCGGCCACCGTCCCCAGCAGCGGAGCAAAGGGCAGGAGACCCGGCAGGGCCAATGGCCGGGCCAGCTTCCCTCTACGTCAGGCGGCGGGGGCACGGCCAGGCGGGGCGGAAGGCAGCGGCGGGTGGGCCGTACGGCGAAGCGGGGCGGAGCGCAGGCGCTGTCTGTGCTTGTGTCTGCCCCCGCGTCTGCCGCCGCTGTTGCTGCCGTGCGGCCGCCGGGCCTCGGGGACTGTCCGGCAGTGGGGCCGCGGGGCTGCGCTGTACTCTGGGAGGAGGCTCGGCCGTGTCTGGAGGGCGTGCGGCGGCGGCAAAAGGCGGGACCCGGGGCAGGTGAGACCGCGGCGGGGAGGGATGAGGCGAAGGGGATGTGCGGCTCCGACTTGTGCCGTGGCGCAATCGGGCCGGTACCGCCTCCGCGCAGGCAGTCCGGCCTCTCGGAGTGGGGAGACGAGGTGGAGCCCACGCTGCAGGACCTCGTTTGTGTCATTCTGTGCCGCAGCTCCGGCGGGAGCGGCTTTTCCTGGGCGGCCTCTTCCCTGAGGGCCCGAGCCTCCTGCGGCGCGGCCTCGGGGCCGGCTCAGGGCCCCGTTCCCGGCGGGGGGGGCTGAGGTGCCGCTGGGTGCCGGCCGGACCTGGGGCGAGGCAGCCCTCGGGTGTTGGGTGGAGCAAAGGAGGCGTTGCGGGTGACATGAACATTGTCTGAGGGGGCTTAAGAGCCGGACGGGCGACGAAAGCAAATTCCAAGAAGTCACAGTGTAGTTTCCTGCATCTTTTGAAGCGCCTTGTTCTAGGTGCTTGGCCTTGTTATGCTAGGCTTTGGGGAATATTTGGTGCGTCCATGCACATGTTTCATGGAATTAACTGAATGAATTAACAGCTACCCCTGTACTACGCATGGATGTATAGGCCAACAGCATCCTTGAGTTGTATCAGGAACAGCGTGGCCAGCAGAACTAAGGAAGTGATTGTCCGCCTGTACTCAGCACTGGGGAGGCTGCACATCGAAGGCTGTTCGGTTTTGAACTCCTCACTGCAAGAAGGACCTTGGGGTGCTGGATGTGTTCAGAGAAGGGCAGCAAAGGTGGGAAAGGCTGTGGAGAACAGATCCTGTGAGGAGAGGCTGAGGGAACTGAGGTTGCTAAGCCTGGAGAAACGGAGGCTGAAAGGGGAGACCCTACAGCTATCTGAAAGGAGTTTCTAGGGAGGTGACTGTTGGCCTCTTTTCCCAAGGAACAAGCAATAGCACAAGAAGAAGTGGCCTCAAGTAGTGTTAAATTTTTCATCATTCTGTCTATCTGGGAAATGCTGCAGAAATTTTTTGAAATTAGGATCACCTTTTACCACTTGCAGGGTTAGCCTTGATTTATTGGGCTCTTTACCTTTCACTTAGTGAAGAAAACATGATGGTTTGTTCTGATAGGTACTGCTTTATCTAAATAACATGGTTCTCATAATTTTTTCAAAGATGTTGAAATTGTGTTTCTTCTTAGTCTTCTTAGATATGTAATGTTCCTGCTGTGCCATTGGGAAGCCTGTTGTGCATCTAAGTCAGACTTTAGGAAGCCAGATTGCTTCAGGACATACTTTCAAGTTCTTTTTAGAAAAGTTTTTTCTTTGAAATTTGACAGATTACAATGAGTTCACCAAATAAAGCCCTAGAACTACAGCTGCACATGAAGCAAAATGCTGAAGAGCTGCAGGATTTTATGAGAGAATTGGAAAGCTGGGAAAAAGATATTAAAGAAGTGGATTCTGAATTAAGGAAACAGAGTGGTGTCCCAGAAGAGGTAAAAATCACAAGTCCAGTGTTAACTCAGCTATTCATAATGTGATACTGTTTATAGTAACTGATGGTTTTGCTTCAGCAAAATTATGAGGTGACTTAAAATGCCAAATAGAAGGTAGGAGCTGATCTGTTCCTCTGTAAACTGTTCCTCTAACAGAGCTATGGAGCAGTAGCCTCTGGAGGTGATGGGACCAGTAAATTTTTAATCAGTTCCAGGTAGATCGAGAATATTTCTGTTTGCAGCATCAGTATTACTTATTGCTGACTTTTAATGTATTGGTGTGATACTCTATAGAGAGTTGTCTTCTAAAACTTAACTTTGTATCATACATATAATATTTGCTATTATTATATACTGAAAGATTTATACTTGCTATCCTTAAGGGTTTCATAGAGTTCCAGTGAAGAGTTTGCTGGATGGATTTCTAAAATAAAACTAGCCAGTAGATACAGATGCTATATCTAGGTGTGCTGTAGATTCTTCAATACAAGGGACTTTCAGACCTCTGTTTTACAGTAAATTACTTAATTCAATTTAGAATTTGCCACCGATTCGAAACAAGGCTTTCAAGAAAAAGAAGAAAAGCAAAAGTAAAGTCCCTTCAAAGATAACCACTGAGGAAAATAAGAAAAACAAGATCAAGTCTTACGATTATGAAGCATGGGGAAAACTTGATGTGGTGAGTCAAAAGATTTGCTTATTAACTTAGTCTTGTTCCCAGTTGAATCTGCCTTAAATAAGATTTTTCTTACAGTGCAGAGAGTTTAGTCCACACATCACCATCTTACTGTGCTGGGTATGGTGTGAATGTAGAAAGTAGCTTTCTTCCAAAAAAGCTGTGTGTTTAAAATTTGGAATATTGAGGAATACTAAGTTTCTGTTATCTGCTGGATGAGAGCACAGTCAGAATTTGACTTCAAGGAAAAAAAATTGGTTTAATGATAGATCTATTGAAAGGTCATAGTTGTAATAAACCCAGATAGCAGTATTAGAGGGTAGATCTCTTATTTTTGAAGTATGGAATATTCCTTGGTAAAGAGAATTCAAGCAATGAAGATTTTTAAAAATGCACTACTAATTCTACTGAAGTCTTGCTTGATTTATTTTGTATTGTCAGATTATAATGAAAATCATTTATTTTTGTCTGATTCCAGGATAAAATACTTGAAGAACTTGATAAAGAAGATAGTACTCATGATTCTGTATCTCCAGAATCAGACTCTGAGGAAGATGGAATCCGTATAGATGCAGAAAAAGCTCTTGCAGAGAAGGAAAAGGTTATAGAATTATACATGTTTTACTCAGTATTGGGGTCATTTCAGCATAATATTGTTATTAACAATGTGCACTAGGCTAAGTTAGTTGTATGGCAGTGTCTTTAGTTCTGAGAAACTCCTTTGTTAACAGTCACTTAACTGTCAGTCCATGCTTGTCTTCAGCAAAGTTACTTAGGGCTTCTTAGTTGTCCGCATGGATGACATCTGACTTTCCCTGCTGCTGTAGAAATTTGCTGGTGTATGATGTGCAGTCTGTGCTCAGAAATATAGATGTCTTTGACCATTACCATCGTGGTTTCAGTGAAGCAGTTGAAGGCAAAAGTTGTGTCCCAAATGAGACAGAAATGAGAGGGTTTACCTTTGAGATCCGAGTTACCCAACCCAGTACCAAACCCCCCCAGAAACAAAACCTTTAATAATTCTTTATGGCAACTTAGGCAACTATGTATGTGCTTGTTACAGATTTCTGGAAATAACCTACAGTTATTGTTAGTCAGGATGGTATGAAACCATCTTATTACACGGAATCGTTAGAAATATTTAATATGGGATATTTAGAAAAATTTAGTTAAAGATTTTACAGTAAAGCAATACTTTGTGAGAGATGAGAAACAAAAATCTTTGAATAATCTAAAATACAAACTTTGAGCTTTTAGCCAAAATTAGTAATGTGTGTGTCAATGAATGGTAATTTGCTAATAAGACTTTCTTCTGATCACAGGGTAATAATTACTTTAAACAAGGGAACTTTGATGAAGCTATAAAATGCTACACTAGAGGGATGCATTCTGATCCATACAATCCAGTATTGCCCACAAACAGAGCATCAGCTTTTTATAGAATGAAAAAGTAAGGCTTGTATTGTTCAATCTTTAATATTTTTTTCTTTTGAATGCTACCTTCACTTTTTTTGTCCAATTGATCGTATTATTCATCATTGTATAGTATGGTCTGTGTGACTATTGTTGCAATCTGCTTTGCTGTTTCAAAGTAAAATAGGAATTGCCAAGGTAAGAAATCTAGTAGTTTGGGTTTTTTTTCCCTCTTCTTTCATGCTGAAAATTCACTGTCTTATGTTTTACAGTGTAATACTTTGAAAGTATATAATTTGCCTTTCAGATTCCGTGAGCTCTATTTCTATGACTTTAATTTGTTTCAGGGGAAGAAAGTTTGTAACTTTTTCTGTTGCAGTAGAAATTGTTTTCCTATTTTCCTGTTTTAATATGTTCTGAATTGAGGAATGTTTAAATAGTTGTTCTGTGCCCCTTCTGAAGCATGTAAAATTTCCTCTCTAAAGAGAAACTGTAAAGCTTCAGATTAAGTTAACTTGCTGAAGCTTTGGTTTTGTCACCTAGATGTGTCCAAACTAATTCAGTAATATTTTTCATAGATTTTCTGTTGCAGAATCTGACTGCAATTTAGCGCTTGCTTTAGATAAAAATTACACAAAGGCTTATGCCAGAAGAGGAGCTGCTCGCTTTGCTTTGAAAAATCTTCAGGGTGCTAAAGAAGGTGTGTCTTTCTTAAATCCCTTCCTTAAAATACATATGAACTGTTCATCTCTTGCTTGATTAAAGCTTGTGTGGTTTGCTTATTTAGTAGGAGTTTATTTTTCATTTCCTATAAACAAAGAAAGGAAATACCATGTCACATGTACTTCTGGCAAGGTAAAATTCAAGCAGCAAGTCTAAGTGATTACTGTAGGTATTAGAACTTGTAGAATAATTCAGCTTTAAATGTCTTGGGGTAATCTGCTCTTTGTAATGTCTTGGGCTTTTTAGGTAACTGCACAAAAGGGTTATTTCAGAAGAATTATGAGATACATTATACTCTAGTTACTAGCCCATAGTTCCTACCTGAAACATTGTTTTCTGATCTTTTGATAGATTATGAAAAAGTTTTGGAGCTGGATGCAAACAACTTCGAAGCAAAAAGTGAACTGAAGAAAATTAATCAGGTAATAAGGTTAATAAAATTAACACTCCATTCAATTAATATCTGCATCAACTTATATTTAAACAAGAACTTAACGTCTCATGTTTTTTCTGGCAGTAGAGGTTCACTGAGGTCACAATCTGCAATTGAGTTTCTTCTGGATTAACTGGCATGTATGCAAGACTCAGTGTAATGCTGGATTAGCAAACTGAGACTGGATCTGTGCACTAAAATCTGTTTTTTTAAAAAATGTTCCCTCTGATTTTTCTTCTGCCTTCTATATTAATGTTTGGTTTTAGTCATGGTTAGTATTTTGGTACAAGCTAGTTCTATGTATTAGAGAGAAGCCTGCTTGTAGGCTTTCTGATTATTGTGATCTGACAAACCAAAAAGTGGGTTTAAGCCTAGAAAAACATAATACTCTGCTTCAAGTCTGATCCCTTTCATGACAGGGAGAGAATGTTGATTGTAATGACCTTAACAAACATAAACTTACCTGTAATTACTGTATGAATATGCACATACCTCTTCAACGGTAGTCTTGAAAATGCTTGAAAAATTTATTTTCAGAGTAAAGACTCAAATTTTCCAGTAACTGAAGCAATAAACAAGTTGTGAATTGGACTATGAATACACAGGTTCTGTGGGTCATTTTATATTGTGCTTCAGAAATGACATACTTACTACATACCAAGTTACACTCTGACTCACAGCCCCTCAGAGAAAGACATTGTCAGGAAGAGTTGAGAATTCTCTCTTCTATTTGCGTTCAGTTTACAACACGGGCACTTCTTTTAAAACGCTTGGCGGATTTTTGCATCTTAAAAGTTTGGTATTTATCCTAATCTATGTTCTGAAAATATGCAATTGGGGGAAATACTTATTGAAGAAAAAAATTACATCTCTGCAGGCTCTGTCATCAAGAGAAACTTCAGAACAGAAAGAGTCTGAAGGTGCAGTCAGAGCAGGACTAACAGATGATGAGAAGAAGCGCATTGAAGTCCAGCAGCTCAAGCAGAAGGCTATTACAGAAAAAGATCTGGTAAGTCACAGGTTCTGGTGGAACAGGAGAGAACTAGAGAAAAAAAGCATTGCATTTTGCTGCTCAGGATGAGTGCATTTAGACCTGATACTGTCTTGAACTTCATAAATACATTGTCCTTGATGCAACCTTAATTTTTTCCCATTTTGGGCTCTATAGAGAGGGGAACAATGAGTTCTGTCTGGACACTTCTGAAGGAATAATTACACAAGGTAGCTTTTACAGCCCAAATTGTATGTGTTGTTTTTCAAATATGTAGTAGAATAACTAGAAGTTGAACTGTATTTTAAAAAGATATCATAGCTCCAGTATTTCATGCATTTTGACGTCTGCTTGTCCAGGTAAAGTTGTGGACTGTTCTTTATGTTTTCAGACTTCTGATTACATGATGGAAAGCAGCTTTAAAAGGGCTTCAGGGAGTGCAGACATCAATGAGGACAAAAACTTATTTCTGGATACATTGTCGTGACTCATAGTTGGCTTATTGATTTCTCCCTCTCCCCATTGTTGAAATTAAAAAAATAACATCATCAACTAAAACGTAATTTTCCGTGTGTTCTTTTACCTAGCTATTTAACTTCTGACTTTTTATCAATATTCAGCTTTGCTGTACTGGTTGTAAGAGGTAATTAGTAGGAAAGGGATGAAAGCATACATTAAGTAGGTAAAAGGAAAAAAAATTTGAAGAGGTCACAGAACAGAAATTCTTGTCTAGTGCAATACTTCATTGGTAGCAGAGCTGACTCACTGTGGGCCTGTTCCTCACAGCATGGATCATAGATCTGTCAAGTCTGAACTTTGCTTTTTTGCCAGTAAGTAGAGCAGTAGTAAACATAGCACATGACTTTATATTAATTAGTACAAAGAAGCAAAAGTTAAATTTGGTCTCTTGAAAACAAACAAACAAAAGTAATTTTTTTGTATGGATCGTTAATTAAAAAATAATGGCAACATTTGGGCCCACATAATATTTGAGGATAACAATTTCATGAATGTAGCAGGATAAAGACAGGTCTGTGCAGCACAGAAAATTGTCTTGAAAGGGAAATTGCAAAGGTTCATCTATCATCAGCTTGTGTTTAAATTTCATAAGTACAGCGTGGCTTGTCCTGCATATCAAGCATAAAGATAAATCACAAGTTACAGACTTAAGTCTAAATTTAAGCTATACATTTAGCAATTTTATTTTTTTTTATATTGAAATAGAAAAAGTTAAGGTATTTTTTTGTAGTTTACCTCCAAGCTGGGATATGAAGAAATATGCCATAAGTATCTGCCCTGATGTGAGTGGTGTATGCAATCCACCTTCTTGTTATTTTGATCCTGTCTATTAAAAAGGGTGAGAAAAGCTCATTGCACTAGGTCTTTCTCAACACTATTTCTTTTAATGTAAATATTCCAGGGTAATGGTTATTTCAAAGAAGGGAAGTATGAGGCTGCAATAGAATGTTATACCCGTGGTATAGAAGCAGATGGCACCAATGCACTTCTCCCAGCTAACAGAGCCATGGCCTATCTAAAGATTGAAAAGTAAGTAGCAGTGTGTATGGTGTGCTGTTTATTTCCTTATTTCCTGTCCAAAATTTTATGTATTTTTTTTACTGTAAAACCCATTCAGTTACTAAGTGTTGCACTGTAAAAAGAAGTGGATTATAACTTCTGGCTTCAGGGGGAATGGAGAGAAGCTTTTTCTGGAAACTGTCATCTTTTAAAGTACTTGTCTTTAACTCCACTACTCGAGGCATGTATGTGTAGTTTATTTCTTTAATTAAACTTTTTAAAAATTAACCAGTATCAGCAGGAAATGCATACATTCTAGCAATTGAGAGAAGTGCCACATGACCATTTTTGAAGTTTATTATTTCTGAAATAGTTAAGGGCAAAAGCTATGATGCTGATTTTCATTTTAAGACTAAGTAGTGTTTAAAGTGGGCTGTGCTCTGGCAGTCTGTGTTTATTTTCACAGAGGAAGAAGATTTCTCTGTGATCATAAAAAGAGACAGCAGTGTGTCATGAGATACCAAAAGATTTGACTTAGATTTCAAGGTGCTGAGAAATCATATATTATATGTTAATTTAGCTTTGTGTATTTATATCTATATAGGTAAATAAGATAGGTCTTTACGTTTTAGTTGTTTTGGAAGCTCCATCTTTTCAGTTGAAAAATGCCTCTTGAAAATGACTGTTAATTTTGTACTACTCTTTTGCTGAGATATGAAGAGGCAGAAAATGACTGTACACAAGCTCTGCTCTTAGATGCCTCCTATTCCAAAGCCTTTGCCAGAAGAGGAGCAGCCAGAGTTGCTCTTGGAAAGCTGAAAGAAGCTATACAAGGTATGACTTTGAATTAGCCTTAGTGTGATAGATGAATACAAAGACATCCTGATTTTTGTTTTTTTTTTTTTTAGTCTTCTAATAGCAAGTAGGTCAATTAAATTGGCTAATTGAGGTTATTAGTGCAAAAGTTAAGAATGGTGGGGCTTTATTGTGTATAAAGCCTTTTTGTTGGTATTCACATGATCAGAAGACAGTTCTATTTGAAATCAAATTTATTTTTGCTTATGATAAGTCTAAGAGTAGTTTGAAAAATGTGTTTAAAAGCTAGATCATGATACAAGCATTAGGATGGCTTACCTGCCTTTAATTATTTTAGAACCACAAAAGGAAAAGTAGTATTTTTAAAAGTTTGCCAGGAGTACTTTTTAACTAGAAACATCTACGCTTTTTGTGTTTTTCACTCAGATTTTGAAGCTGTTCTGAAGCTGGAACCTGGAAATAAACAAGCAATAAATGAACTCACTAAAATAAAGAATGTATGTATACTTGCAGTTTTGGGGTGGTTTTTTTTAAGCTGATAGTAATAGAATATTTTCATTCTCTATTACATCATTTTTAACATAGCTTACAGTTATTTCTCAAAATTCTGATCTTTTGGACAACTTTACTATTTGTTACAGGAATTAGCTGAGAAAGAACAGCAGACTCATCATGGATATCCTGCAGTATTGATAAAAGAAGAAGAAATTAAAAATATAATGAAAGTCACTACGAATCCATTACACCTGAAATCTACAGTAAGTTGTTTTGGTTTTTGAATTTCTTTCTATAATGACAGTAAAAGTAGAGCTTAAAGTTAAAATCCACTTATTGCTTATTTATGTGTCTATGAAATAGACACAACTTGCCTGTGGAAAACTGAAAATGGAGAGGTTTGGTGATTTTCAGAACATAATTTGAAGAGGTGAGATTTAGGTTAGATATTAGGAAGAAATTCTTTCCTGTGATGGTTGTAAGATGCTGGCACAGGTTGCCCAGGGATGTTGTGGCTGCCCCCTCCCTGGCAGTGTTCAAGGTCAGGTTGGATGGGGCTTTGAGCAATCTGGTCTGGTGGGAGGTGTCCCTGCCCATGCAGGGGGGTTGGAACTGGGTGATCTTTAAGGTCCCTTCCAACCCAAACCATTCTATGATTCTATAATTATCAAAAGAAACTTCGTATTTTTGCTCTCATGCAGATCACTGCCTATCTTTACTCAGTTCTGCAAGTGCAAGAACCTGATGTACAAAAAGATCAGTCTCAGCCCAGTGTCTTAATTGAAGCCTAAACTGTGCTTTTGGTGCAGAAACTCACTTTATAATATATATACAGATAATATGCCTGTCCTGAATAGCTGGATATTGGTTTTCAGGAAGCAATATTTTTATACTCTTGACTGGTTATAGTGAGATTAATGAGTTACATGCAACAAAAATATGGTAATCCAGAGAGAAATACCAGATTTCCTTGCATCTCTATTTCTGGAGCAATATACATTATGTTCATGTTCAGGACTTTTTTTTTTTAGTTATTTTTATTGTTTTTCCTTCCACTCACTAAATAGTGCTTCTTACAAGACCTGTGAAAGTGGTGCTAGGTGATGGTCAAAAGTAATAGTGATCATGCAGAGATTAAGCAAGCTGAATAATTTTAGTTAGCATGTCTTCCCGGGGTAGAATTAATTGTTTTATGATGTCTGTAACTTGGTCAGTCAGGGCTGAGTTACAGATATCTATCATCTCAGAATTTAAAGGGGTTAGAGGTAAGGCCTATATTAATTGGATGATGACTTGTTTAGCTAAATTACAAGGCTTGACCATGTCGGTCAAAATATATGGTATTCCTTACCCATTCAACCTTAGAAGGTGAAAAAACCTTTTTTTAAAAATTTATTATTACTGAAAAAACAGAATGCAGATCCTCTATAGTACAGATACTAAGGTTCATGAGGGTCAAGCAGTAAAATGATCATAAAAGGCTTCCCATACAAAGTCATGAAGTGTCCTTTTTTGCCATTTATCTTCACTGAAAGTATCTTCAATGTGCAGCACTACAGATGAAACTGGTTATCATGAGGTTATTTAAAATTAAACACAGCTGTTTATCTGGACCCTGTATATACACTGATGTTGAGGCTACACACATGACATTGAGGTATGTGTTCCGTTTAGGAGCCTTTGCAAAGAATACCTATTGAAGAAATTGATGGTGAGCCACCAAATAGTGATTTTCCCAGCACTACTTCTTCATTCAGTAACTGGAGGAATTCCGTGAGTGCCAAAGCAACAGAGAACCTAGATCAGGATGATCAGGTGACTGCAATGGACATTCCAAAAGCAAAGCACTTGAAAATAGAAGAAATCAGTGATACATCACCATTACAGTAAGTATAAAAATTCTGGTGCTCTTTTTCTAAAATTAATATCAGTTTTCAGAATATTCTTCATCTTTTGATGTATCAAACATATTAGGAAAATTTGAATTAAAACCAAAATAATGACATAAATGATACTTCTTACATTTTTGCCTCTTTGATCATGTAGTGGTTGAGATAATCTCTCTCTCTTGTGTCAGGTGGAAAATTAGTCTCATTCTTACATTTCAAATATGAATAAATTCATAATCTTTTCCTGCATGTCATAGTTTCTTTGTGCACTTCATCTTCCCTAGCTGTGATTTTTATTTGTGATATTTTAGGCTGAATTCTGAGCAGGGTTCAAACATTTTTGCACACCAGTTGTGTGAGAGAAGAGGAAGAGATGGTAGCCTCACCACTCTTTCTGCCGATCAGGCAGCTGATAGCTTCAGGTTTTCTAAAAGTTTCCAAGTCCCACTATGTTAGCTAGGCAAATTCAGCTGGCTGAAAGGAGGCTGAAGTGTAGAAGCCACTATCCTAACTTCATTTCTGCCAAGTGTTGGAACTTTACTTCTTGTCTTCTTAGGAAAGCTCTATATGCGTCGGCAGAGTCTCATTCTGTTAATAGTAAATCCATTTAATGGAATTCTGATTGAAAAATTTCTATGAGAAACTCCCTCCCACACTTACCTTTTCCAGCTCAGTCAGATGGATTTGCTATGAAGTTTTGAAGTAAAAAGTGTATTTCTTAAACATTTTATAACTTCTGAAAAATAAGTGCACTTAAATGACAAATTATAAAACAAAAAATAGCTCCACTGTAATCAGTGTTGAAAGTGGTTTGTTCATTGGACATGGTCGGGTTTTTGCAGGATGAAATTGCAGCTGTGCATGGTAGCAATCTGTACTGTAAAATGCAGTTTTTTTCCAGAAACAAAGTAGAGAAAGAAATACCAAAGAAATACTTGGTCAGTATTTGCAGGTGTGGGGTTTTTTTAAAATAGAAAACATGAATCAAATATAAAGCCTCTGTTACTTGAGAGATTTTTTTCTTTTTTTTTTTTTAGACACATGCTTAAATTAAGATGCTATAATTTTTTTTATTATGTATTTTAGCTTTTTAGTGAATTGAACCTTCAGTTAGGTCTCAGTGTTGGATATCTTTAAATATTTTCTTGATTATGCATTTCAAAAATCTCTCTGCAGGCTTCCTGCTAGTGTGAAAGGAATTTCATCAGTGTTTCATCCATCTTCGCCTGTGAACAACCAGAGAGAAAAAGAAATCAAAAGGTCTTTTAGCTCTGCTTCTCCGGTCCCTGCCATTCCTGCAAATTCTTTCCAGCTTGAGTCTGACTTCAGGAAATTGAAAGACTGTCCAGAAAATATGTACTTGTACTTGAAGGTATGAAACACAGTATTCATTGACAGTGCTTGGACAGTTTCTTCAGCTGATAATGAACACCACAAATTTAGGTGGAAAGGGTAGCTATGTTTAGAGTGTCTTAACAGTGTACAGCAGCACCTTTCTTTAATTGCTTTCACATAATACTAACTAGTTTGATCTAAACTGAAGTGTTCCTCCTTGCACGCCTGAGTTTTCACTCAACCTCACTTTGAGTAAGGTCTTTGCAGGTTTTTTCTCTTCTTTCAGCCATAGGCCCTGTAGTGGCAGGAGTCCCTGCTCATGCAGGGGGGACAGGCTAGATGTTCTTTAAGGTCCCTTCCAACTCTAACCATTCCATGATTTTTTAAAGCCTTAAATTAACATTAGTAGTCATGTTATATTCTAGTTTTTCAAATTAATAGAATCATAGAATGTCAGGTTGGAAGAGACCTCAAGGATCATCTGGTCCAACCCTTCTGTTTATATGATGTCTCAGCACCCTGTCAAGCTGAGACTAATAAACTTTCAAAAGTGGGGGAATCCACCACTTCCCCTAGGAGACCATTCCAGTGTCTGACTGTCCTCACAGTAAAAAATTTTCCTCTTTGTGTTCAAGCAGAATCTCACCAAGAGCAGCTTGTGCCCATTGTCCATATAGATATGTATACAGGCAATAATGGAATGCTTGTAGGATAATTAGACATAGCAACATTCTTCTCTTTAAACTGAACAAATGCTTGAAACATTTCAATGTAATTATGCTTGTATGTATTTTGCAATATAAATGCTTAAAATTCTTTTACAATAGAATTTAGTAACTATCATAATGAAAAAGAATTAATGTTCAACATAAAATACTTCAACTGTTGTTTTTTATTTGGTTGTTTTCATACACATAGTGGTCCCAAGACATTACAAAAACACATTTCTTATTCTCATGACTCACCTACATTTTTTTTTTTTTACTAAAAATTACCCTTTTTTATTTTTTCCAAAGCAAATAGATCCTTCGCTTTATCCAAAACTGTTCCAGAAATCCTTAGATCCAGACTTGTTTAACCAGATACTGAAAATCGTACATGATTTCTACATTGAGTAAGTTTAACTTCTTGTTATACATTGTTTATTGGTATTCTGGTTTTCTTTTTGGTGCTGTTTTGTTTTGGTTTGGTTTTGGGGGTTTTTTTGTAAGCTTGGGCTTACAGAATTTTCATCATGAAGCATGATGTGAGCATGATGCAATCATTGATACAGTTCCATTGTTCCTTCTTAAGAAATTAAACATCTTGAAAAATCAGATAGAAAAGAGGTAAGGAAGTAGCCATTGCTCTGTGTTGTTGAATTGAGTTATGCTGAATAGCATCAGAAACGGAATAGATTTCATAGACTGTCTGAAATATTTTTGTTAATATTACTGTGTATGTTCTGTTATCCCATCTAACAGCACAATATTAGTTTTCTGTATTAATTTTCTAAAGCTGAGAAATACAAAGGGTTTAATTCTTGTGCGATGCTTATTGTGATGCTATTGGAGGTAGAGGTTCTGACAAGGCAAGATCTGGCAATAATTTTTTAGATTTCTATCCATGCTACCATTTGAGTCTTAAAGTTCCTTTTGCCTGTCAAGGGCAGTGTACCACTTCTCTGAATCACTGTGAGAGCACACACACAGAATGTTTTTAGAGTGGTGTTTTATGGAGGAAAGCAAATGTAAAGCAATGTTAGCCTTTCCCTTGGTTTCTTAAAAAGTAACTATCCATCATGAAACATAACATCATAAGAGACATGATCCTAGATTTGGTAGTATAACATATAAAGCTTAGGAAGTTGGAATTGTTTGCAGTAAGATAAAAGACATTTCTTCTGGTGGTGACTAATTATGAAAGAAAAAGACTTTTTCAGTATTTGTATGTTTACTGTTGGCCAGGAGAATGTAAAATGAAAACAATCTGGGACTTTTCTGTAGGGATAAAAGTGATGGCAACTGTAATAGACATTTTACGGGCCTTCCTATGATCACAGGTTCTCCTTCCCCTCACACAGCCCAATATGTATAAAAATGGCAAGGTGCAAGCATTTAAATCATATACTCTGTACACAAACAGAAGTTAGTTTGCATCTGTCTACATTTCTGGTTTTTTTACTCTTGCTCTGTATAGTAATGATACTATCAGATCTCTGGATGCTGACTTTTTGCTTCGTGGGTGGAAGAGGGAACAGGAAAGATGAGAGAGGCAGGGAATACATGGGAGGGAGAAGAGAGTTACATTGGTCTTTTAATTTCTTTTTCCTGAAGTCTTCAAAATTGCTTGCAGCTACTGTATCTTTCTAATCATCAGCAGTTATTTTTGTATTTGTACTAATGTTCTTCAGGAAAGAGGAGCCATCGCTCATCCTTGAAATCCTCCAGAGGCTATCTGAATTGAAAAGATTTGATATGGCAGTAATGTTTATGTCAGGCTCAGAGAAAAAAAGTAAGTAATTTGGTGTAATGTCTTTTTAAACTTCATCTGTGATATTGTGGAATCTAGGAAGAAATACTTCCAACTTAGTGCTATTCCCATTTTTTATTCTATGTAAAAATCAATTAAGATTTATTTGTTTTCTAGCTTGTTGTTTTAGAAGTTAATGTGAATGTCATGTAATTTTTCTTAATCTTTTGATCCCATATAAGTTGTTAAGACTTGAAAAACACAGCTAAATTCTCTCAGTTTTATCAGTGATATCACAGCATATTAGACTGATAAAGTAAACTGCTCTGGCATTTCAGTTTGTACAAATCAATGAGTTTGTATGAAAGTTTAAATATGAGATGCAAGGTATCCAAATGACACAGTTTGCACAATTTACAGCCATTTCTTGGCAATCCCAATTTTATTGTTGGTAAAAAGAATGCAGATGTCTCTAAACCCTTCAGCCTGGTCCTCTGACCTGTTGTAACATCACTTAAATTAGTTAAAAGCAAGACATTTCTCTTTGACCAAATAATGGCAAATTGACTATCTATAGCCAAGTTTCAGTAATAACTATTATACTTTCAAATTTTTAATATGGTAATCTGCTTAAAAGAAAAGGACTTATGTTTTACTTACTGAAGTGCAAGTAAGTTCCTCTCATGAATTTCATTCATGCCTTTAACCTGATGTTAGCTTTATCTGACATTAACTTCTGTGTTCTCCATTTAATGACCTAATGTCAAGATAGTAAGCAAAATAAAACTATCTGTTTTAGGGATTATATACCTGTTTAAGGAAGTGTTGTTAGGCAGCCTGTGGGCATCAAAACAAAGTGAGAGCTTCCCTTTGTTGGGTTTGTTTTTTTTTTTCATCCTTTTAATAATTCTAGAGCTTTACTTGGATTTCAGCTATCTAATCCAACCCTTACTCTCCCTGAGGAAAAAATTGAGTTAATTCATTTTAAGAGTGTGAATAACAGAAATAACAGTTAGTGTTGGGATTTTCTTTTGCAGTTACACAGGTATTGTTCAATCATGTGAACCACATGGGATTGAAAGATACTTCTATTGAAGAATTGAAGAAGAAATATGGCATTTTCTCTTAGTGAGACAACTGATGTTAAAATTTCTGTTTCTGTACTTCTTTCATGTGGAAATCAGTTGAAGAAGCTTATGAAGACTGGAGTTTTGTTGCTTTTGTATAAGTATGAAACTGTTAAACTTGCTTTAGCCAAAAGGCAAGTGCCTGAAGAGTTTATCTAGTGCTGCAGGTATATTTGCTTTCCAGCACCTGAAACTATACAGGCTTACATTTTCTTTGCTGAAATCTGTTAGCCTAAAAAATAATCGGGCAGATTGGCATTCAGGATTAGGATTGTAGATAGAGATCTTTATTAAAAGAAAAAAAAATTTATACATGTATTTGGTAAGAATCAAATTGTGTATATTACAAATGTGTGTGGTTTTTATTTTAGAAAATAAACTGAATCTTGAAGATTCTTGAGTTTCTAAGGAGTAGTTTTGGTTTTATTAAGGTGCCTAAATCATTCTTCTCTAAGGGTATGCCACATCACAACATGTTATATGCAAAGTGAACATTAGATATGATGGCCAAAAAATTCCAGAATTCTTTTACTTGCGTTTACTCAAAAGCTGAGTTTTAGCATTGACAGCTGAGATATTCCTGTGAACCTCAACTGAATTGCCAAGGAAACCAAACACTTTAGAACTGAACTAAAAGTATAGGGAAAACCACGTTTTGTCTTCTTTGCAGAGCACTTCTAAAATATTCTGATGAAACTTCTCAGAAAGCTAAGCAGAATAACCTTGCAGTATGAAGAAAATCAAAGTGTGCAATCACCTGAAATTCTTAGATAAGAAATAGTGTTAAGCCTAATAAGTTACACTGTTCACATGGCCAGAAGAAAGAAATAGCAGCACTTGTCAAGTGTACTTTAAGATTTCACTGTAGTACCCAATAGTGGTGTCTGAAATTTTGCCTGTCTCTAGGACTGACCCTTCTGTCTTTTCTCTGCTGATACTAATACTCTGTCAGCTTGCTTTTGTGCAGCCCTCATGCTTTACTGATTCTGCTGGGACTTACAGAAGACTTCTGACATCAGAGCTTCTGTTTTGGTAGTTACAGGTTTTTTAGAGGAACGATGAACAGCTATTGCATTCAAAAATACTTTCAATGTGGCCTAATAGGAAAAGTGGTGAATGCTATCATGTAGTCAGTGTCAGAAAATTAATATTAAAATATTTGCAGCTCTCTGAAATCCTAGTTCAGATATAATCTGGTTTAAAAAAAAAAAAACAAAAAACCAAACAACAACAACAAAAAAAACACTGAGCATGTCTTTGGGCTGGATAGCAGCTGTGATGAATGGAGCACTAGATCCCTTGGTAGCTTCCTATTAGGCTTAAAATAGAGCACTAGGAGAATAGCCAGGGTTAGTGAGGAAATAGGAGAGCCTCCATATAACACTGTAGCTTATCCACAAATTGAACTCTTATTACTGTGTCCCAAGTTACTTGAAGTAACTAAAGTAACTTCATATGTAGAGAGAATACTTTCTTACAGACTCTTATTAAAAGTTGTTCAGTGTGGAGCAGAGGTGCTTCTTGAAGGCTGTTGGATGAAGATGGGTGATTGTTATACATGTTCTTGACAGTAAAAGTAAGATTATAGTGGAAGGCTTTGAAAACTGAAGGGCAGCAGTCCCCTGTAAACTCCACTTCATCTGTTCTGCTATGTTTTTAATGAGAGTAAGAAGAATATTTGGTTTCTGCTCCCACTCTTGGTTTTACAGAGATTTCTGTTCAAGATTTGTACGTGGTAAAGAAGGCTGACTGAGAGGAAGCAGTTCAAGCAGGTAGAATTGGATGGGGAGGATGAGTGGACTTCATTCATGTTGCTGCTGAACTTAGTCCACCAGGATTTATCTTTCAGGTGGCATTATGCTTTAGTCTTTTGCTTGTATTTCTAAATGCAACACCTGATGGAGACTTGCTGAGTCTCAGGTTACTTTTCAGTGCAAGATGGAGAGCAGAATGCTGGCATTCAGAGAACTGCTAACACCACTTGCTCCAGCAGATGGCAGCATTTTCCCCTTTAGATTGCCGAATCTCTGAGAGTTTAATGAAACATGGAGATATTTCATAGATCTAAAGTAAGTCAAGAATTCTTTTTAGGGAGAGAAAGGGATTTTTGTTTTGTTTTGTTTTTTTTTTTCTTTTTAAATCCAGCACCTTCTGAATGGTTATATACCTGTTGTGTCAGGGGAAAAAACATCCTGAGGTGTAAACAGTGCAAGGCAAGTTTAATTTAACTGGAATACTCCATAGTTCTTTGCCATGTTACGGCATTGAAGGTGTAAAAAATCTGAAGTCATGTTTGCAGCAGTGCCCGAGTCTGTCTTAAGTTCTGAATGATTCCTTTACTCACTAGTATAAGATGTTATTTTCTAGACATCTTTTTAGCTTGCCAATTTTTTAAATTTGAATGTTGGCCTTCAGTAGATCAGAGAGATGCTGGGCTCAGTATTGTCTACTGAGTTCATTATCTCAAATTGTTAGAGTATGGATGGAGCTAATCCTAGGACATACTTCTGCAGAACATTGTTGCAGTTTTGGTTTTGATATTTGATAACTCTAGCTAGCTCTGCCTTCATACAGCAATAGTTTCATCTGAGCTGCATTTGTCTTGTATGTAAGACTGTCCTGTGACAGTCAGATGTCAAGATTAAGATACTTCACCTACTGCTTTTTCATTGCACTAATATGAAAGAAAGGATTTTACCATAACTTGTTCTTGGCCAGTTACAGTGGAAGGATACACTATGACTGTAGTTTGAGTACTTGTTCCAAATATTTTTTAGAATTAAAAATTAATTGTCTTGACCCTGACCAAGACGTTTTTACTTCTTTTCTTCTTTTCTTTCTTTCTGTTTAAAAATAGGCATTTCAGCTTTCCAGTTCTCAAATTCAACTACTGCTATTACTGGTTTTGAGGCTACTTTTTAACACACGATATTAATATAAGGTTACCATACCAATTTTTAACATTCTTTATGGAACAGTTGTTTGGGCCCAGTGTTCAGTGTGAACACTGAGCTTCAGGAAACTTAACATTCTAACCTACTTTCTGAAAGGCAGAGGTCTTTCATTATGTGAATGTAGTTGCCATCACAAGGCAATACTGAAAACAGCTTTCCAAGAGTTAATTTCTAATGTCAGCTGTCAGTTGTTTTTCTACCGTCTTGCATAACTAACACTTACCTTGTTTTTGTTTTTTTTTTCATTTAATTCAGGTGTACTTATAGAGCAACCTCCTCTCAGTCTTGTCAACTGCTGCTTGTTTTGCTTTCTTCTCTTGGTCCTCATGTGGTGCCTGTGTTCTCTTGTTGCTCCTACTTAATAACTAGGAAATAATTATTCACATTTCCATTATTTATGTTTTACTCTTCGGACATCATTGAAGAGCTCTTTGTCAGTCAGGTTAGTCCATTTTGACACTTGCTATCCTTTCTTTCCATTGGCATAATTTGGACTTACCTGTTATCATTTCTTTGGGAACTGCTAAGAACTGTGCCCTCATCTGCTGCCAAATTTTTCCTTCCATGATACCTTACTGAGGAGTATTAGAACTGAGGAAAAAGAGAGAGAAGACTAAGTGCACGAAGCTTTCAAAGCTGTGTTTAGGTGTTGTGATGTCTAGGTAGCTTTAAATTTCTCTAGCTGTCTTAAAAACTAAGAATTTAGGGCATTAAATACACATCCTCTTTCTCTCCCATCATGTCCTATCTGATGGCAACTGTAAGTGAAGGAGGCTCTTCTGACACTAGGCTTTGGGGTTTTTTTAATAGCAAGGAGGGCTTTAAAAAGATAGGGCTACACAGTTCTTGACTCACTTCTCGCTGGGTAAGATTCACCCTGTAGCTTTTGTAGCAGCTGTCAATCACACTGTTTTATCTTTCTCTGATCTTACAGCACCAATTCTGTTCTGAACAGCACTGCATCACTGCTGTCTGCATGATGCTTTAGTAACATCCTTAAGGTATATTTCTAAGGGTTGTGCTATTCAGAGGACAAAATTGCTCTGCAAATCTTTTTTTATTGGTTATCCTTGAGAGATCAGGAAATGAGCCTAACCTCTCAGGAACACATTCTATGTTTGAATCTAGTCTTCATTTAATATTAGCAGGTGCAGGTCTGCCAAAGGACCTGGGATTGCATTAGTGACTAATCTGACCTTATCTTCTTTGCTGCTTAGGCATAGGGAAAATACAACTTTTGTAATAAACAGTGAAATAGTATTTCTCACCATTGTCACATCTCACCTCGAGTACTGTGTCCAGTTCTGGGCCCCTCAGTTTAAGAAGGATGTAGAGGTCCTGGAACAGGTCCAAAGGAGGGCAACCAGGCTGGTGAAGGGACTCGAGCACAGGCCCTATGAGGAGAGGCTGAGAGAGCTGGGGCTGTTCAGCCTGGAGAAGAGGAGGCTCAGGGGAGACCTCATTGCCGTCTACAACTACCTGAAAGGAGGCTGTAGCGAGGTGGGAGCTGGACTCTTTTCACAGACGACCTTCAACAAGACAAGAGGACACAGTCTTAAGTTGTGCCAGGGGAGGTTTAGGTTAGATGTTAGAAAGAATTTCTTCACGGAGAGGGTGATCAGGCAATGGAATGGACTGCCCGGTGAGGTGGTAGATTCTCCATCCCTGGAGACATTTAAAAAAAGACTGGATGTGGCACTCAGTGCCATGGCCTAGCAACTGCTCCGGTGGGTCAAGGGTTGGACTAGATGATCTCTGAGGTCCCTTCCAACCCGGCTAATTCTATGATTCTATGATTCTTAAGTATGCAGTTCAACCTGCTTGCAGCAGTAAAATTGTGTGGGTTTTATGCATCTCTGTTGCTTTTTCTGGGCATCCTGGTATTCCTGGGTTCTCTTTTTCTGTACCTGCAGTAATGCCTGTCTCTTATAC